>CM060954.1:13837788-14035698 GCA_030765055.1 Mantis religiosa | reverse complement strand
TTCTTGTCAATTAAAAGAGAGAAAATGTAGGAGGAATGACTTTTTGATCCACCTTTTAATTAGCAAATTAGGTATAAAATATTGCTACAATGAACTTTTAGCTGTATGTTTGTATTCTAGAGAGATGAAATTATAATAAAATGTAAAAATAAAGTGGATTTTAACCCCAAGTGCAGTACCTTCTCACCTTAAGTAAAGAATTCGAGCTTTGACTTCTACCCCGCTATCTTCAGTTGTTCAGATATAGATACGTAAAGAAGACTTTGTGTAAACATACTGATATGTTCGAAACTCAGTGTCCAGTGGTTATTCTATTCCTCACAAAGGGTAGATTTACTCCAAATGAAACATAACAGCGACTGGATGCTGTTCGCTTCTTATACCATAAAAGAACGGACCAAATCTTTCACAATAGGTCAGGAAGTCATTGAAGGTGTAGCACTTTTCTTTAATTTATGTGCATCTTTAAGTAATATCGGACGATGAATGATATGATATTCAAATAAGCGCAGGTTCTATTAATATTAAAGCTACCATTCATCTTTCAGGATTAGGGCAAACTCCAGGAAAAGCCTTATATTCCTTACCAAATATCGAACTCGGGACCACTTAAATTGAGGTAGACACTCTACCATCTAACCTACAGAGACGGGATGAATTAGACATACAAATGAGCTTGTCAGGATGGTTTATAGAAGCTTTTCATTACATTCTAAGTGCTTGTTACGGCAAAAGTGTATCAAGTCCTTTTTCCTGCATGTTGAAATGTTATTTAATTTGAAACAATTTCTAGGTAAAACATTTATTCAGTTAGGATTCAGTTAGGTATTGGGGTATAACAATAAGCTCAACGGCAAAAGCTCCTATAGACATATACTGCGAGGAGGAACGGATGCGTTGAAGGAACCACATGGTACGTATGTGCTGTAGAAGGCGCATGGGTCTTTAACAGTTACAGGCTTAAACACTAGACTGAGTAACAGCCACTCACTGTAAAAGAGTGAGACTCAAAGGCTCCCCCAAGCGGGAAACAGACGAAGCTCGACCTAATAGTGTAAGCTCGCATGGCCACCTTCTGATGGAGCCGAGAAGCCTCAAAGAAGTATGTCCGCCATTGGTCGACACACCTGAAAGTCCTATAATATGAAACAGGGAAGACGTACAGGATAGAGCTGGATAATGGACAGTACTGTCCAGTAGAGCTAACATTACTTTAAGATGCTGAGAGCTGTCTTGAAACACGTGTCGGGAAAGGCGCTTATGAACGGCTATTATGTGTTTCAAATGGGTAGAGTTCTCGCTTGTAGCCAAAGATGTGTTAGAGCCTTCAGCGTTTCCACCTTGTTATCCCCCACTCCTTATATTTCCCTCTCTCTCACACACTTATGAGTGTTCGTGCCGCTAGACGTAAGGGAACGCAAACTGAATTTTCCAAAGTTTTATAATAATGCAGCTGTAATCACAGTTGCAAAAGGAATATTCGTACACAATTGTTTTAAATATTTAGTTTAAAGTTAATTATAGTTTAAGAATTACTTATTTTTCTAATCCAACAAAAATACCAGCGGTGTATCCGTATATCTGTGAATGTTACGTTAAGAGATATTTTGTCATTGTCATTGTTTTCAACGTCTGAGTACTGCAAATTTATGATGATAGTTCCAAAATCTCGTTACGTGTTATTTCTTTACAAAAGTCGTCTTCTTGTAGTTTATCTGATGTCTCACGCAGTTTTCTCAGACTTGTTGGGTTCCTTGTCAAATTTTTCGTGAATAAGTCGTTCAACGTCAGTCAGTTTAAAAATATTATTTCTGTTTGCAGCGTAATTTGAGTCCACATTAACTCTTTTGGATTGTTCTAGCAGTAGTAAGGGGGATCGCGTCTCATTGATCCAGCTGATACACTTTTTCATGGAAGAGTAACTGAACAATACCACTTTGAACTCTCTAGAGTAAATAGAGATTACGAACCATTCATAAACAAAGATATAATGTGACCAGACACGTTCTGCCAGACTAGCAAGAAGTGTATTGTTTCCTCTCATCGAATTTAACAAACACCTTGGCCTATACAAACTACACCGCCGTACGTATAATTAGCGTATAATTAGCGTATAATTAGCGTATAATAAGTCGTATAATTAGCGAAGATAAGGAAAGGAAGAAAGAAAGGAAGGAAGGAGGGAGGGAAGAAGGAAAGACCGAAGGGAAGAAGTGAGCAAAGAATAAAGAAAGGAGGGAAAGAAGGAGAGAAGGAAGGAAAAGAAAGAAGGTAAGAAGGAAGGAAGGGAAGATGGAAGAAAGGATAGGAAGACTTAATTAAGGAAGCAAAGAGGCTAAGAAGGAAAGACGGAAGGAGGGAAACAAGGAGGGAAACAAGGAAAAAGAAAGAAGGAAAGAAGGAACGGATGATGGGAGGAAGGTAAGGAGGAATGAAGGAAAGGTAGAATAAAAGAAAGAAGAAAAGAAGGAAAGAGAGAAGGAAGAAGGGAAAGAAGTTAGGAAGCAAAAAAGGAAAGAAGAAGGTAGGGAAACAAGGAGGGAAAGAAGGAAGGAAAAAGAAAGAAGGAAAGAAGGAAGGGAAGATGGAAGAAAGGAAAGGATAACTTAATTAAGGAAGCAAAGAGGCTAAGAAGGAAAGACGGAAGGAGGGAAACAAGGAGGGAAAGAAGGAAAAAGAAAGAAGGAAAGAAGGAAGGATAGAAGAAAAAACAAAGAGCGAAGGAAGGAAAGAAGGCAGGAAGGAGCGAAGGGAGGAAGGAAAGAAGGATGAAGGGAAAGAAGTTAGGGAGAAAGAAGGAAAGAAGTAAAGAGGGAAAGAAGGAGGGGAAGAAGGAAGGAAAAAGAAAGAAGGAAAGAAGGAAAAGGAAGAGGGAAGGAAGGAAAGAAGGGAGGTAGGAAAGAAGGGAGGAAGGAAAGAAGGGAGGTAGGAAAGAAGGGAGGAAGGAAAGAAGGGAGGAAGGAAAGAAGGGAGGATGGACAGAAGGAAGAAGGGAAAGAAGTTAGGGAGCAAAGAAGGAATGAAGGAAGGAGGCAAAAAAGGAGATAAAGAAGGAATGAAAAAGAAAGAAGGAAGCATATAAGGCAAAGGAAGGGAGCTAAGAAGCAAGGAAGGAAAGAAGGAAAAAGGAGGGAAGGAAGGAAGGAAGGAAGGAAGGAAGGAAGGAGGGAAGGAAGGAAGGAAGGAAGGAAGGAAGGAAGGAAGGAAGGAAAGAAAGAAAGAAAGATTTGATGTCTCATGCAGTTTTCCCAATCTTATTGTGTTCCTTGTCAAATTTTTCGTGAATAAGTCGTTCAACGTCAGTCAGTTTCAAAATATTATTTCTGTTTGCAACATAATTTGAGCCCACATTAACTCTATTGGATTGTTCTAGCGGTAGTAAGGCGGAAGGTGGAACCTGTCTCATTGATCCAGCTGATATACTTTTTCATGGAAGAGTAACTGAACAATACTGCTTTGAACTCTCTAGAGTAAATAGAAATTACGAACAATTCATAAACAAAGATATAATGTGACCAGACACGTTCTGCCAGACCAGCAGGAAGTGTATTGTTTCCTCTTATCGAATTTAACAAACACCTTGGCCTATACAAACTACACCGCCTCGGTAGCGTGGTGGTAGCAAGTCTGCCTTATGTTCAAGAGGACCCGAGTTCAAATCTCGGCCAGGGTGTTACCTGGATAAGGTTTTTTGCGGGGTTTTTCCTTATCCTGGAAGTCGAATGTCGGGTAACTCTAAGCTCCATGGACCCCGGACGCATTGAGCATCATTTCACCCATTTCATTCAGCGTCCGATATGACTAAATGTTGCAGGACGTAAATTCTATACATGTTTGTATTCGTCTCACCATATTCTCTGAAGTTTTAAGGAGAGTATCCTTGCCAATGTTATTTATTTCAGTTGGAATGGATTCCTTGAGAACATCAATTGTCCGTAACCTATTCTTGTACGCTCTATTTTTAGATACCCCCACAAGGAAATATCCGGTCAGCTTAGGTCAGGTGATCTGGGTGGTAACAAACCTTTCGAGATTATTAAATTATCAAAGAACTGGTTACAAGTTCCATGGTGTCATTAGATGTATGGCACGTTGCTCCATCTTGCTGGATATAACATTCTCTCAATTCGATATCATCCAGCTGCTCCACAAATGTCTTGAAGATTCTCATATAAACTTCAGTGTCTACAGTCGTATCAAAGAAACTGGTTATAAGTTTCATGGTGTCATTAGATGTATGGCACGTTGCTCCATCTTGCTGGAAATAACCTTCTCTCAATTCGATATCATCCAGCTGCTCCAAAAATGTCTTGAATATACCCATATAAACTTCAGTGTCTACAGTCGTATCAAAGAAACGGGTTACAAGTTCCATGGTGTCATTAGATGTATGGCATGTTGCTCCATCTTGCTGGATATAACATTCTCTCAATTCGATATCATTCAGCTGCTCCACAAATGTCTTGAAGATTCTCATATATACTTCAGTGTCTACAGTCGTATCAAAGAAACTGGTTACAAGTTTCATGGTGTCATTAGATGTATGGTACGTTGCTCCATCTTGCTGGAAATAACCTTTTGTCAATTCGATATCATCCAGCAGTTCCACAACTGTCTTGAAGATACCCATATAAACTTCAGTGTCTATAGTCGTATCAAAGAAAATGGGACCAACGATCCATAGATGCTGGTGGAGGACACTTGCAACATTTTCTCTGAGATGTAAATAGTGTAATGTAATCTCCCAATTGTCTATTATACTCTCCCAAAGTTGCACGTGAGTCCTGTTATTAGTTCTAAGGTTATGACCTATTAAATCGGTTCACTTATATATGGATCGCACTGTATTACCAAACAATTAGGTACAGTTAGTTTACTTATGATAAAGAGAATGCAACGTGCGTCAAAGTGGCAACACAGTAGCATTTACGGCTGTAACTTACACAGGGGGTCATTAGAAATGGCTCACCTAAGCTTTTGAAGTCACGTGGTGTGACCTTGAAGAGATTTGGGCACTGCCGTTGTCATGGAAACTCTCCCTGCTTTTACTTTCGAAGGAACGTTTAGGATCCTAAAATAACTTACATTCTACCGCAGTATTCATCTTGTCAATCAGGGAAAACTACAAAAAAGCAAGAATCAAAGTCTGCACCTTCCATTATCAGTCTTAGTAAATTACTAAAGAGAATAGAATAATTACTTGAATATAATATGTCGGTGGTATATGATACTATTTTCGAACGTACCTAAACTTAACGCTTTGCGTACATTTTCTAAATTCGGTTTTACTTTATGAACTGAATGGCAGTATAAAACCAATTTTTCTGGATGGTTCGTAATTCTTTTGAGTTTTGGCGACATAAGTAGATTTGGAAGTGAAGCCTTGCTGTCATGTTTTCTGTACCAACCTGTGGAGGCGGGCAGGTAAAAAGCAATTTCCCCCGGGAATATTTATCCTTAGGGTTGTAAAATTTCAGCAGAAGCTTTTGTTTCCTTCACCAAAGTACCTCATTCAGACAGAGTTGCTTGCTTGTGTTCGCAGATAGTCGGGACAGATCGCCAACACTCGTGCAGAGCTGCTAGATTGGCCAGCATGACTTGAACTTCTGCAACGGCCAGATGGTAAGTCTACATTCATTATTTTATTATTATTTGAGGTATTACACTGAAAATGTCCAAATTTATGCTGCAACCTCGCACTAAGACTTCGGGTTATTTCATGGTTTTCCCTTGTCCTGCTGAAGTGCTTACATTCATACAAAAGTCCCCTCGTTCTATTTCCTTATATTTCAGATGTTTTTCAATTAGTATATGGACAGATGGCGTGGCTGTTGTGCGCTGTTGCCTTCACGTACTATCTCTTTCCATTGTATACGCTCACTTATAGAAAAGAGGGGGTGTGGATTTGCCTCCACCTACTGCTCACAGAGCTATCATACTGTCAACCGAACGTCGGGACTCCCGATAGAATTGGCCGGCAGTAGGGCCAGAGGGGAAGCATTCATGCCACGCCTATTTGTCTCGAGTCACTAACTGAAGGGATGATTAGGAGAGCGGCGCGAGCCCTGTACCGTCTCTTTCCCCTCCCACCAAACGTCTGGAAACCTCGGGATAATATTGCGCGCCGCGAACCTTCCAGAAACGGCGATCTTCCCTATATAAGGTCTACAGTTGGTGACCTGGCACGAAGGACTTATTTACAAACTCCTGGAGCATGAAATTCCCCGTCCATACATTTCCTTGGTGGCCGGTTTCCTCGGAAACCGAAGCTTCTGAGTAAAGATGGAGGGGAAGCTGTCTACCGAGCGGCCCATTGGCGCTGGAGTGCCGGAATGCAGCGTGCTGTCGCCGGCAGTCTTTGCAGCTTACATGGCTGACATACCCACGCACCACAACACCCACACCTGTCAATACGCGGACGATCTTATGATTTTCGCAGTCAACAGAAACCCAAGGTATAGCTTTCGGCAGATCCAAACCCAGCTCCGGGCCATTGGCGAATGGAGCGCAAAATGGCGAATGGCAATTAACCCGGAGAAGAGCTCTGCGATTCTCCTGGCGAAAACCAGAGCCAACCGGTTGCAGCAGAACTTCGTTTTACGGCGTCGTGGAATCCCATGGGTTCAAACGGCGAAGTATCTCGAAGTGACGCTGGACCGCAAATTAACTTACGCTCCGCACGTCAGAGGCAAGGTCCGGCTAGGGCACGTCGCGCTCAGGAACCTATATCCAATATTCCGTTCAACCATGCGACTCCGTCTCAAACTCCAGCTATATCGGGCGATCATTCCGCCCATGATCTTGTACGGCTGTGAGATCTGGCGAACAGTGGCAAATACCACTTTCGTCAGACTCCAGACGCTGCAGAACAGGGCGCTACGGGTCATCTACGATATTGACTGGAGATTTCCCGCCCATATCCTTCATGAACATTCAAACATCCCGCACATTGTCGACGTCATTCGAGAGAGGGCACGTTAAATGTACGACAAAATTCAAACCCATGACAACCGTTTGTTGAACTCACTGGGAAGGTATGACCAGAGGGAACAAAGGCGCTTACCATTGTACAAACTCCCAAGAGACGTCTTGGGGCCCCTTGGTTAACCCAAGGGAAACCCCAAACATATCCAATTTTACATAACGCCTGATGGCTCAAGCGTCAAGCCACCCGTACTCAAAACGGGGCAAAAGCTCTTAGAAGATCCTCCCCAAAACGGGAGAACGTAACAAACCCGCCAAGCTGTTGCCTTCTGAGAACACTCAAGGCAACCAGTTAACACAAAAAGTTTTCTCACAAAAAGAACCCTACCGCCAGCAGAACAAAATAACAAACCCATCTTGACTGACTTCGCAGGTTAAGCCGCAAAGCGGCTAGGTACTGCGGCAGAAGACACCCGGACGGGGGAAAAGAAAAATTGCCCCGCCCGACCAGGAGTACCTCTGGACCTCTGGAGTCAATTCAGTTCTTGGCGAGCAGCCGTGAGGAGCGCCAAGTGAGTGAACGGACCGGAAGAGTGCATCGGAGGAGTTGTGCGTAATTGGGAGTGCAGAGTGGACCTGTGAAAGATGAACTGGTGAATTGTAATTGTGTGCGCTACGTAATTCTGTATAATCGGCAAGTGTTCCAACTGTAATTCGGTGGGAATAAAGAACATTTTGAGTTTGTGTAATTGGAATTTTAATTTCATGAACCCACAGTCACAATACTTTCATTGAACTAAAAAACAAACCTTTCTGAATGAGTAAGGGAAAAGTGCTTTATGCACAAAATGAAGGTGTGGTAGAGCATCCAAGGGACCTCAGTAGCCCATAAGAGAGCACTTGGACACTATTTATATAAATTTAAAACTCCCTGTGGCTCTTCACAGCTCTCAAGGGGCTTACACATTTCTTGGAGGATAAGTAGACCTTCCCCAATATAAAGAATGAGGACTTACAGAGAGTAAATTCCCTGCATGGGAAGCATTTAGGTTGGGGAATTTGATGCAAAATCAAAGGTTGTTTTACCTTCAATACATTATTTATTTACACTATTTCGTGGAAATATTTTTGGGTTTAATTAAATGAGCCCTAAATCGTTTCCGTTTAAATCTTAGTATCGAATTTCTGGAAAGAGCGTAATGCTTCAAATGGTAAAGTAAAAATAAATTTTAAGGATGTGCGGGACCAGGCAAAGAAAAAATAGACGAGAAGTGGCTTGTCGGATAATGACGTTTTGGTGCACTACTTGTAGAGAACGCAGTTGGCGCCCTCTGCTGTAATCGCAGGTGGAGGTTGAAATAAAAGTAATTAAATATTTAACAGGTCTACACAAGAGTCTGCGGCGGCGAGCTTGTTACAGGGCACAAGTGTCGGCGGGGTAAGTGTTGTAGAAACACACCGAAACTTCAAGTGCTCTTGTCCACGATCAACAAGAGATCTTGTTTCGTAGTCTTTCTCAGCCACCTTCTTCAGAGCCACAAGTGTTTCAAGGACCAGTGCGTGTTGCCGCTTTCATGTCAGATACCTCTACTTCTAGCTAGAGCAATTATCGCATTACTCCAATAGGCATTTCACCGGCAAGTGACGTCATGATGCATTTTGTTTCTCTCTACATCATAACTTTTGCTGGCATATATACCTTCATTATTTCTGTTAAAAGTCACATTCCAATAATGACTGAAAAATTAAAGAAATGTTATTCTTATAATTTGTATGAAAGAATCTAAAAGTTTATAAAACTAATATTCCGAAAGAAAAAAAAATATTTTAACAAAATTTATACGCAATTATGATGCAGATTACGTCAAACATTATTTCCTCTGCCATGCACCAACCTGGAGAGAAGGAGTTGCATTCCACCTAAAATTTTGATTTTGTAAATACATGTTTTGAGGTGTTCTGATGCATATCCCTGTTTGTTTCAGAGAAAGTTCATATTTGATTGTTCGACTTTGCTGTGTAGTTGCTTTTTTCTCCTTTGTCCTCCAACCTATGATGTATGAAATGTGTGAAATAATGCTGAAATGAGTACAGGGTACATAGAGCTAAGAGTTACCAGGCATTCATCTTTCAGGATAACAGAAAACCTCCAACGTTAAGTCATATCGGACGATGAATGAAATGATGTTCAAATGAGTACAGGGTGCATAGAGCTTAGAGTTACTAGACATTCACCTTTCAGGATAAGAGAAAACCTCCAACGTTAAGTCATATCGGACGATGAATGAAATGATGTTCAAATGAGTACAGGGTACATAGAGCTTATAGTTACCAGACATTCATCTTTCAGGATAAGAGAAAACCTACAACGTTAAGTCATATCGGACGATGAATGAAATGGTGTACAAATGAGTGCAGGGTACATAGATCTTAGAGTTACCAGACATTCATCTTTCAGGATAAGAGAAAACCTCCAAAGTTAAGGCATATCGGACGATGAATGAAATGATGTTCAAATGAGTACAGGGTACATAGAGCTTGGAGTTACCACCCATTCATCTTTCAGAATAAGAGAAAACCTCCAAAGTTAGGTCATATCGGACGATGAATGAAATGACGTTCAAATGAGTACAGGGTACATAGAGCTTAGAGTTACCAGACATTCATCTTTCAGAATAACAGAAAACCTTCAAAGTTAGGTCATATCGGACGATGAATGAAATGACGTTCAAATGAGTACAGAGTACATAGAGCTTAGAGTTACCAGACATTCATCTTTCAGGATAAGAGAAAACCTCCAACGTTAAGTCATATCGGACGATGAATGAAATGATGTTCAAATGAGTACAGGGTACATAGAGCTTAGAGTTACCTGACATTCATCTTTCAGAATAAGAGAAAACCTCCAAAGTTAGGTCATATCGGACGATGAATGAAATGACGTTCAAATGAGTACAGGGTACATAGAGCTTAGAGTTACCAGACATTCATCTTTCAGAATAACAGAAATCCTTCAAAGTTAAGTCATATCGGACGATGAATGAAATGATGTTCAAATGAGTACAGGGTACATAGAGCTTAGAGTTACCTGACATTCATCTTTCAGAATAAGAGAAAACCTCCAAAGTTAGGTCATATCGGACGATGAATGAAATGACGTTCAAATGAGTACAGGGTACATAGAGCTTAGAGTTACCAGACATTCATCTTTCAGAATAACAGAAATCCTTCAAAGTTAGGTCATATCGGACGATGAATGAAATGACGTTCAAATGAGTACAGCGTACATAGAGCTTAGAGTTACCAGACATTCATCTTTCAGAATAACAGAAATCCTTCAAAGTTAGGTCATATCGGACGATGAATGATATGACGTTCAAATGAGTACAGGGTACATAGAGCTTAGAGTTACCAGACATTCATCTTTCAGAATAACAGAAATCCTTCAAAGTTAGGTCATATCTGACGATGAAGGAAACGATGTTCAAATGAGTACAGGGTACATAGAGCTTAGAGTTACCGGACATTCATCTTTCAGGATAAGAGAAAACCTGCAATTTTAAGTCATATCAGACGATGAATGAAATGATGTTCAAATGAGTACAGGGTACATAGAGCTTAGAGTTACCAGACATTCATCTTTCAGGATAAGAGAAAACCTCCAACGTTAAGTCATATCGGACGATGAATGAAATGATGTTCAAATGAGTACAGGGTACATAGAGCTTAGAGTTACCAGACATTCATCTTTCAGGATAAGAGAAAACCTCCAAAGTTAGGTCATATCGGACGATGAATGAAATGACGTTCAAATGAGTACAGGGTACATAGAGCTTAGAGTTACCAGACATTCATCTTTCAGAATAACAGAAATCCTTCAAAGTTAAGTCATATCGGACGATGAATGAAATGATGTTCAAATGAGTACAGGGTACATAGAGCTTAGAGTTACCTGACATTCATCTTTCAGAATAAGAGAAAACCTCCAAAGTTAGGTCATATCGGACGATGAATGAAATGACGTTCAAATGAGTACAGGGTACATAGAGCTTAGAGTTACCAGACATTCATCTTTCAGAATAACAGAAATCCTTCAAAGTTAGGTCATATCGGACGATGAATGAAATGACGTTCAAATGAGTACAGGGTACATAGAGCTTAGAGTTACCAGACATTCATCTTTCAGAATAACAGAAATCCTTCAAAGTTAGGTCATATCGGACGATGAATGAAATGACGTTCAAATGAGTACAGGGTACATAGAGCTTAGAGTTACCAGACATTCATCTTTCAGAATAACAGAAATCCTTCAAAGTTAGGTCATATCTGACGATGAAGGAAACGATGTTCAAATGAGTACAGGGTACATAGAGCTTAGAGTTACCGGACATTCATCTTTCAGGATAAGAGAAAACCTGCAATTTTAAGTCATATCAGACGATGAATGAAATGATGTTCAAATGAGTACAGGGTACATAGAGCTTAGAGTTACCAGACATTCATCTTTCAGGATAAGAGAAAACCTCCAACGTTAAGTCATATCGGACGATGAATGAAATGATGTTCAAATGAGTACAGTGTACATAGAGCTTAGAGTTACCAGACATTCATCTTTCAGGATAAGGGAAAACCTCCAACGTTAAGTCATATCGGACGATGAATGAAATGATGTTCAAATGAGTACAGGGTACATAGAGGTTAGAGTTATCAGACATTCATCTCTCAGAATTTCTGTATGTTTTTTACTTCATTTTTTCTTCTAAATCTGTGTTCTTCACCTACAACTAGTTCAGATAAAATTGTTCGAGTAGTTTCACGTTCTTTGTTTTCTATATTTTCGATAAACGCTTTTCTGTTAAGAATTAATATTTCTCGTTCATAGAGGCACTCCTGTTTAATTAGTGTTATTGTGTATTTATTATTTATATGTCAATATGCACTTTATATTATATATGTTTTGAGTGAGCTTTATGCTGCTTCCATTTTTGGCAACTGCTTTTGTTTGCTTTAGTTTCGATTCCATTTTCCCTATGATATTTAAATTGTGAAACAGTTTAATTTTTCCAAATTTAATTTCCATATATTTTGGTGCTTGTTTATTGCTCGAAATGTATTCAGCTGTTTATAAAGATAACTGAAGACCAACTTTATCTGTAATTTCTATAAATATTAAGTCTGTTTTTGAGATTTTTTGAGCTTCATTCTGTTTATCTACCTGTCACCTCCGGGAGCCGAGCTGATCCATCTGATCCTGAGCTGCCATTCCTCAACCCGACGTCTAATAGCATAAGGGATAGAGAATACCCTGACACCACTGTAGTCGTACAATTAGTAAAGTTAAAGAAAGGAAGGAAGGGAGGGAGGGTGGGAGGGAAGAGAGTAAAGAAGGAAAAAGGAAGGGAAAAAAGAAAGCATAAAGGAAGGAAGGAACGAAAGGAGGAAGGAAAGGAGGGAAAGAAGGAAAAAGTGGAAGGAGGGAAGGAAAGTAGGAAGGAGGGAAGGAAGGAAAGTAGGAAGGAAGGGAGGAAGCTAAGAAGCAAGGAAGGAGGGAAAGAAAGAAGGATGGAAAGAAAGAAGGTAGGAAGGAAGGTACGAAGGAAAGAAGGGGGAAAATTAAGAAGCGAGGATGGAGGGAAAGAAGGAACTAAAGAAGGAAGGATGAAAAGAAGGAAGAAGGGAAAGAATGAAGGGAGAAAAGAAGGTAAGAAGGAAGGAATTAGGAAAAGAAGGAAGAAGGGAAAGAATGAAGGGAGCAAAGAAGAAAAGAAGGAAGGAAAACGAATGAAGGAAAGAAGAAAGGAAAGGAAGAAGGAAGGAAGGAAGGACAAGGGAAAAGCAAAAGAAGGAAGGAAAACGAAAGAAGGAAAGAAGAAAGGAAAGAAAGAAGGAAGGACAAGGGAAAAGGAAAAGAAGGAAGGAAAGAGGGAAGGGAGGGAGGGAGGGCAGAAAGGAGGGGGAAGAATGGAGGGAGGGAAGAAGGGTGGCAGGGAGGGAGAGAGGGCGGAAGGGAAGGACGAGGGTAAAGAGGGAAAAATGATGGGAAAAAAGCATAAAGGAAGGAAGGAACGAAAGAAGGAAAGAACGAAAGAAGGAAAGAACGAAAGAAGGATGGAAGGAAAGAAGGAAGGAGGGAAAGAAGGGGAAAAAGGAAGTAGGGAAAGAAAGTAGGAAGGAGGGAAGGAAGGGAAGAAAGTAAGAAGGAAGGGAGGAAGCTAAGAAGCAAGGAAGGAAAGAAGGAAAAATGTAGGGAGGGAAAGAAAGAAGGATGGAAGGAGATAAAGAAGGAAGTAAAGAAGGTAAGAAGGAAAGAAGGAAGGGAGCAAAGGAGGAAAGAAGGAAGGAAGGAAACAAGGAAGGAGGGAAACAAGGAAGGAAATAAGGAAGGAAGGAAATAAGGAAGGAAGGAAGGAAAGAAGAAAGGTAGGAAGGAAAGAAGGAAGGAGGAGAGGAATGAAGAACCGAAAGAAGGAAGGGAGCAAAGAAGGAAAGAGGAAGGGGGAAAGGAGGGAAACAAAGAAGAGAAAAGAAAGAAGGAAAGAAGGAAGGAATGAGGAAAGAGGGAAAGAAGGAAGGATAAGTAAAAAGGGAAAGAAGGAAAGAAGGAAGGAGGGAAAGAACGAAAGAAGGAAGGAAATAAAGGAGGTAAGAGAGAACTAAGGAAAGGAGGGAAAGGCCAAAGAAGAAAAGGAACGCTTACACTACATGTGGCTCCACAGGCGGTCAAACTTGGTGGGATCAAACATAGGCCGCCTAAGTGAGAGTAGAGGAGTCTAGCCATTGTGCCACGGCGCGGCCAAGGTAGGAAAGAGCGATCATCTCTTTAATATGTTGTTCCTTATGCATTATTTCATGCTCGATGTAAAAAGAATCATATACATGTATGTATGTGTGTTTATTTATCAGTCAAAGATATCTCCCTGTGCCTAGTTAGAGGAGTGAGGTGTGATATATGAAGCAATCTGCTTGTTTGAGCTATTTTCCTCTTGCTGCCTAGATTAAAATCGGCCAGTAACATATTTGGGGCTTGTAAAGGACCATACGCTGCGACAAATTGAGCACAATGTGGTCGAGCGTTTTCCTCTTGCGAATAATGTGTAAGTCAATGAATGTCACAAGTGTTCCCTTGGCAAATTTATTACCGTCATTTGTTACACGTCTCTCAGCTTCATTTGTCAGCCTCTCCGACATTATCACACACACACACAAGAGTGATAAATACTAGTTTGGGAGTCTATCCAATGCATAGTAACAATAATAATTTATAATAACAATAGTTAGTACAGAAAGATAAAGTTATATGCATTATGAACATTATGTTTACACATTATCACAATTTTTTGTGAAGTTCTATTCATTCGAATGACCATTTTTCAGTATTAAACTTTAATTATAGACAAATATTTACTACATAAGATATAGACTTCGTCGAATCACGTAATGTATTTAAAATGAACTTTGTGCTGTTAACATTTCCAAGATATTCGCGTTACAAGTTTGAATTTTCAAATGCTTATAAAAGATTTATCACAAACTGCTTCTCGAGTTTTGATATCTTAAGGGTATGTATGACTGAAATTTTCAAATTCTGAACTAATAATGCTAGCTTTTTCAAATTTACACCATAGGTGTAGTATATTGTAAACATGTTACAACCTAAATTTAAACCATTTTTCTCCAGCAGTTTAGAAATTATGATAAATTTTGTATGTTTTTTGTTACGTCACTAAAAAAGTCCCTTGCGACAAAATATTTTGAATTTTGGTCTAATATTTTAACCCTATGTTCATAATACACATACTTTTTGAAATTGCTCTGGGTTTTTCTGTGTCTCGTTTAGTTTAGGTCACAAAAATTTTTTAATTTACAAATATTCTTTTTTGTCTAAAAAAACTGTAAGTTTTGTGTTTGAAAATTAAAAATATATGCTTATATACATTTCACAATAAAACCTAGGGCAATTTCCATTCCTCATGATATTCTGAACCTGTGTAGGAAATGTCATGAGTGTAGTACAAAAACTGCATCGCAAGGAGCATTTTACAGGAAGAAAAATGCTGAAAATATGAACATTGAGAAAACAGCGATTAAAGATTTGATTGCATAATTCACATTAAATTCCACCAGGCTGATAGGTTGGACCCTCAGATTTCTTTTTCCTCTCCTCTGTTGCTGCTTTTTGCACCTTTTTCTTCTTTAGATGTTGCTTTTCTTCTGCACAACTTAGCTTCTTGCTTTGCAGGATACGAGTCTGATCTCGCTGCACTGAAGTTTTCCTTGCTTAGTCTACTACACTTTCACCTCTGATATTTTGCTGTAGCTCCAATGACTTAAGACTACCCATGTTAAACTCACTGATGCTTTTAATAACAGCAAGATCCAATTTTTGTTTTGATATGAAAACTTCCTTTGGGCACTTATTCCATATGACATGATGCAAAGATTCATTGGCATTCTGTGTTTTTCCTGTTTTGCACCTCTCTAGTAATGTTGTAGAAGCCAGCCTCTGATATTGGCAACATTTTAGGAACTATTTTGTCTAAAAGCCTTATTTTTCTTTTCTTGAATTGAAAATTTAAGAACGGAAAACAGACAAAGAATGTGGATGTAGGCAAAAGAGGGCGTGACTCTGACAGAGTTTAAAGGCCACCGACATTTAAATAAGCATTTAAAAATGGCGTTCGGAGGCAAATTATGCGTTTTTCACATTCGGGAATGTCTAAATTATTTTATAGATTTAAAATAAAAAAAAATCGTTATTTTCACGATTTTCATGAAATTTCAGTCATACATACCCTCAAAAACATGTAACTTGTACGAGAGTGGTCTGAAAAGTTTCCGACCGCAACATGAAGATGGCAGCACTCCTAAATAAAAGCTAATGAATTGGGTTGTTCATCTGTTATCCACCAAAGTTTCAGCCATTTTGGACACTCAGTTATGTAACATTCGTTTGAATCTGTTTATGTGACCGTTTTTATCAAAATGAACAGAATCCAGTATTGAGCTGTCATTAAATATGTATTTTTGAAAGGCAATATGCCTACGCAAATCAAATATGAGTTGGATTCTGCGTATTCGGTCTCTGTACCATCATTTATCACAGTGACATTTTGGACAGCTCCGTAAGAGCTTGGGAGACCATGAACGTTCGGGACATCCGAAAACTGTAACTCCCGACGAAAACATCGACAAAGTTCAGAAAATGGTGCTAGACGACCACTGAATTAAGGTGGCAGAGAAAGCAGAGGCTATGAATATGTCAAAACAACGTGTTTGTCACATATTAACTCAACATTTAGTCATGAGAAAGCTGTCCGCACACGTCAAAACAAAACGTGTTCGAATGAAAATTTCCAATGCTCCGTTGGCGTAGGTTAGGCGAAATAAATCCGAGTTTTGCCGCCGATTAATTATTGTAGATGAAAGTTGGATATACCATTATACGCCTAAAACAGAAATACAGTCCAAACAGTGGAGTACAAATGGGAAACCGGCTCCAAAAAGAAAGCAAAAACAATTTTTTTCTTTTTTTTTTTTTTTGGCTGGAGAAGGGATGGCGACCCGTTCTTGGGATAGTCATGGAGTTATATTAATCGATTATCTACAAAAAGAAAGAAGAAGCATTACTGGTGTATACTACGCGTATACTGGGTTGATTACCTGGATAAGGTACTTCCGGTGTTTTTCCCATATCCTGATAGACGAATGTCGGGTAACTATATGCACCACGGATTCATTAGAAGATCATTTATTTCACCAATTAAATTCGTCCGATATGACATAACTTTGGAGTTCGTAAATTACAAAAAAAGTAATACGCATTATTACTTGACAAGCTGAAGACAGATTTTGCGGAAAAACAACCACATTTGCAGAAAAAGAAAATGCTGTTTCACCAAGACAACGTACCGTCTCACACCGATTTGAGCTACTTGACTCACCAGATCTAGACCCAAGCAAATTCGTTTTGCTCCCTCATTTGAAAATTGCGATTGGAGGACAGAGTTTTTCGTCAAATGAATAGGCAATCACCTTCGTCAACAATTATTTTGTAGAGAAAAACGCCGAGTACTATTTGGACGGGTTACAGAGATGGGAACATCGCTGGGAGAAGTGTGTAGAGTTACAAGGAGACTATGTTGAAAAACGCCGAGTACTATTTGGACGGGTTACAGAGATGGGGACATCGCTGGGAGAAGTGTGTAGAGCTACAAGGAGACTATGTTGAAAAACACCGAGTACTATTTGGACGGGTTACAGAGATGAGAACATCGCTGGGAGAAGTGTGTAGAGTTACAAGGAGACTATGTTGAAAAACGCCGAGTACTATTTGGACGGGTTACAGAGATGGGGACATCGCTGGGAGAAGTGTGTAGAGTTACAAGGAGACTATGTTGAAAAACGCCGAGTACTATTTGGACGGGTTACAGAGATGGGGACATCGCTAGGAGAAGTGTGTAGAGTTACAAGGAGACTATGTTGAAAAACGCCGAGTACTATTTGGACGGGTTACAGAGATGAGAACATCGCTGGGAGAAGTGTGTAGAGTTACAAGGAGACTATGTTGAAAAACGCCGAGTACTATTTGGACGGGTTACAGAGATGGGGACATCGCTGGGAGAAGTGTGTAGAGCTACAAGGAGACTATGTTGAAAAACGCCGAGTACTATTTGGACGGGTTACAGAGATGGGAACATCGCTGAAAGAAGTGTGTAGAGTTACAAGGAGACTATGTTGAAAAACGCCGAGTACTATTTGGACGTGTTACAGAGATGAGAGCATCGCTGGGAAAAGTGTGTAGAGTTACAAGGAGACTATGTTGAAAAACGCCGAGTACTATTTGGACGGGTTATAGAGATGGGAGCATCGCTGGGAGAAGTGTGTAGAGTTACAAGGAGACTATGTTGAAAAACGCCGAGTACTATTTGGACGGGTTAGAGAGATGGGAACATCGCTGGGAGAAGTGTGTAGAGTTACAAGGAGACTATGTTGAAAAACGCCGAGTACTATTTGGACGGGTTACAGAGATGGGAGCATCGCTGGGAGAAGTGTGTAGAGTTACAAGGAGACTATGTTGAAAAACGCGGAGTTCTATTTGAACGTGTTACAGAGATGGGAGCATCGCTGGGAGAAGTGTGTAGAGTTACAAGGTGACTATGTTGAAAAACGCCGAGTACTATTTGGACGGGTTATAGAGATGAGATTATCGCTGGGAGAAGTGTGTAGAGTTACAAGGAGACTATGTTGAAAAATGCCGAGTACTATTTGTACGTGTTACAGAGATTAGAGCATCGCTGGGAGAAGTGTGTAGAGTTACAAGGAGAATATGTTGAAAAACGCGGAGTTCTATTTGAACGTGTTACAGAGATGGGAGCATCGCTGGGAGAAGTGTGTAGAGTTACAAGGAGACTATGTTGAAAAACGCCGAGTACTATTTGGACGAGTTACAGAGATGAGAGCATCGCTGGGAGAAGTGTGTAGAGTTACAAGGAGACTATGTTGAAAAACGTCGAGCACTATTTGGACGGGCTACAGAGATGAGAGCATCGCTGGGAGAAGTGTGTATTGTTACAAGGAGACTATGTTGAAAAACGCGGAGTTCTATTTGAACGTGTTACAGAGATGGGAGCATCGCTGGGAGAAGTGTGTAGAGTTACAAGGTGACTATGTTGAAAAACGCCGAGTACTATTTGGACGGGTTATAGAGATGGGAGCATCGCAGGGAGAAGTGTGTAGAGTTACAAGGAGACTATGTTGAAAAACGCCGAGTACTATTTGGACGGGTTACAGAGATGGAAACATCGCTGGGAGATGTGTGTAGAGTTACAAGGATACTATGTTGAAAAACGTCAAGTACTATTTGGACGGGTTACAGATATGGGAGCATCGCTGGGAGAAGTGTGTTGAGTTACAAGGAGACTATGTTGAAAAACGTCGAGCACTATTTGGACGGGCTACAGAGATGAGAGCATCGCTGGGAGAAGTGTGTATTGTTACAAGGAGACTATGTTGAAAAACGCGGAGTTCTATTTGAACGTGTTACAGAGATGGGAGCATCGCTGGGAGAAGTGTGTAGAGTTACAAGGTGACTATGTTGAAAAACGCCGAGTACTATTTGGACGGGTTATAGAGATGAGATTATCGCTGGGAGAAGTGTGTAGAGTTACAAGGAGACTATGTTGAAAAATGCCGAGTACTATTTGTACGTGTTACAGAGATTAGAGCATCGCTGGGAGAAGTGTGTAGAGTTACAAGGAGAATATGTTGAAAAACGCGGAGTTCTATTTGAACGTGTTACAGAGATGGGAGCATCGCTGGGAGAAGTGTGTAGAGTTACAAGGAGACTATGTTGAAAAACGCCGAGTACTATTTGGACGAGTTACAGAGATGAGAGCATCGCTGGGAGAAGTGTGTAGAGTTACAAGGAGACTATGTTGAAAATCGCCGAGAACTATTTGGACGTGTTACAGAGATGGGAGCATCGCTGGGAGAAGTGTGTAGAGTTACAAGGAGACTATGTTGAAAAATACAAATAAAATTTCTGGAAAAATATATTGTATCTTTATTGGGTCGGAGAATTTTTGAAGTACTTATGTAACTCAACAACTTTTGATTTAGTTTGATTTGGCCGCAGTGACTTCTACAGCAACGAATGTTACAAAATGAATGTTATAGAGAATAAGCTAGCGTTTTATGTTATTTTCGATGAACATGTTATTTTGTTGTGCAAGCGTTGAACAACTTCCTGGTGATGACGTACAACTTTACCTCTTTGTGAGGTTATGTTCTGTATTCCTCAGATAGTCCTTGGACGTATCATACACTTGGGCATACCTGGACTTGGAAGTTCTCTAACTAAACTTTTGGACGTTCTCTTTACATTGACACCGCCTTCTTGATTCGGTCTATTATTACAGAGAAGTTACGTCGGTTCTAAACTCGAAAGGTCATTTGTGTTAACTTACCGACAAAGTAGAGACCTGAAACTTTAAACATAGCTCAGAACAATGTAATACCAACTCACTTTCAAGAAATTTCCTCCAACTTCAACCATTTACATGGGTTAAGTCCACGAAACTTTGATTTTCTCAAAAGGCCTTTAAGATTTTACAGACATACTCTATGCTTAAGGTTATTATTGATGACAAATGATATGTCTGCCTTGAATTTTCTAAGAATAACCTCTAAAGATCCTTAAAACTGTGAACACAGCGAGATAAAAAGAGAGGCACGCTTTCCAGCTTTAATTATATGAATAAATAAAGAGAATTTGTAATTTTCAAAAAGGGCTAAGGAGTGTAAAGTAGCTTCTACTAACTTCATGTAGACTTTTCAAAAACTTCTTGACAAATTTTAATACAAGAATTGTTCAATAAAGAATAATCATAATTTTTTTACGGTCATAATTTTTTGCACCTAGATCCAATCTTATTATATTCTGTTGTCTTAATGTGAAACAAAGACGCCGTAGTAGTTCTAATGTTGCTACTCCTGGTTCCCGCCTGTGAGAACCAGGAAAATTCAGATAAGTTCAATGTCGCCTTCCGCTGCAATGGAGGTAACACGCGAGGAAGAATATGAGACTTTGAAATTCTGCTTTCGTCTCAACAAATATTCAGTTGACGCCTATACAATGTTACAGGAGGCCTATGGAGAATCTGTTCTTCCCTACAGCACAGCTCGAAGGTGGTTTAAAATGTTTAAAGAGGGGAGACAATCAATTTCAAAGGAAGGTGGACCCGGTGTTCCAGTTACTGCTCTTACGGATGAAAACATCAACACTGCTGCTGCCACTGTGAGAGAGGATCGACGAATTACCTTAAGATCACTATCTGAAATACTGAACATTTCATTGGGTGCCACCCACACGTTGGTGACAGAAACATTACACATGAGACGTGTTTGTGCGCGATGGGTTCCAAGACTGTCGATTCCAGAACAAAAGGACATATTCCGACAAAGGCAACAATTTTATCGCTCGTAAGAAAGCTGGAGACAACTGAGAGTGGAAAACATAGACCGTCATCTGTTACAGATGTTCACAGAAGACTATTGAATTCTCCAAACAAATCGTTGTGTCGATTGAGCCAGGAATCAGGGTAGTCATATGGAACATGTCAAAGAGCTACGACCTTACAGAGTGCATATGGTGTAACAACTGAAAGAAGCAGATTATGATAAACGAATCAGTTACTGTCGATGTTTACACGTCCAGACATTCTCTCCATAACGTGGTTTACAGATGAGGCAAGGTTTCATCTGTCAGGCTACATAAACACACAAAACACCAGATATTGGGCTGCTGTAAACCCCCAAGTGATCCACGAAACCCCACTGCATGATGGTGCGCGGTGTCAGCTTCCAGGATCGTTGGTCCCATTTTCTGTGATACGACTATAGACACTGAAGTTCAAGACATTTATGGAGCAGCTGGAGCTTCTCTTGAATTGAGAGAAGGTTTCTTCCAGCAAAATGGAGCTACGTGCCATACATCTAATGACACCAAGGAACTAGCAGCTAGTTTCTTTGATAATCGAATAATCTCAAAAGGTCTATGGTTTTCTAGATCCCCTGACCTAAACTCACTCAGTTTTAAAATTCCATATATACAGATGTAAACACTGACCCATTTGATTTTCTAAAATACTTTTTATTTTATATTTTGGCGATCTTAAAACCTGTATTTCTTATAAAACTGTCAATATTAAAAATTTTAGATCGAATACAGTAGTAAGTCGAAAAATTATTAAAGAAAAATGTATATATAATGTCACGTTATTGCCCCATGATCAGATCTTGTGTTACAGTTAAGCTTACTTAAATAACAATTATTTAAATTAGAAAGTTTTCTAATCTAAATTATGTACAATTATTCTGTAGATCAATTTGTACTCCTACTGTTAATATGAAATTAAGCCATACCAGGTCCAAATTTGTTCACAATTACATAATTTACCTTTATGAAATATTTGGCGTTTACTGCTTATACAAATAACCCCAGGTTGTAAAAGTACTATAATTCGTTTTAAAACTACTAATTTTATCAGAAAATAGAAAACCGGGGTCAAACAGTTTTAACATTAATTTATAGGAAATGATCGAAACATTAGTAAACTCTCGCGGATACAAAACGGACGTTTCATGCAGTATATAAGAACGGCTGGCATGACAACGTAGCGGGGAGGTCCGAAGCTACAGGGTCACTCTTAGGAGCTCATTCTCTATCACAGTATCAACTTCCAATGACTTGGCGCGAAATGCGACTCTGGGCCACAGAGTATAAAGTGGCACCAACCCATGTAGCGACTATGACTTCCCTTTTGAACAATTTTATAAACATTTACTACTGCTCATGACTAACTAATCAAACATCTGCGGCTGGTCCCGTAGCACTGTGGGTGGAGCACTGCCTGGCGTACGAGGGGTCCTCGGCTGGCTTTGGGGATCTTTCTCCAAACAAGATGATTTATTCTGTCTTTTTGAGAGTCTGGAAGTGTGAATGAGAGTGTGCGAAATATAATGGTTAAAATACAAAGGACTAGAAAGCTAATGAATACGAGTTAACACCTTCGATATGTTCTAAAAGGGAGAACGGCTGTTGTAAACAAGAGTGAGTAAGAGATAGCCAGCTGTGTTATTGTAACGAGAGCTAAAGATGTAATCTGCTGTCGCTGTTTAGTATTGTGATCGACCTTGTAAGACTGTGTATATGTGATGTTCTTCGTGAGAATTGAGTAGTGTATTTCGACGAAAATAAAGGAGATTTGTAATTTCTGCAACTCGGCCTTTTAATTCTACGAACCCACAACTTTACAATATTGTTACCCAATCGGCGAAGTTGCGGTCGGCTGCGAGAGGGAATGACCGGTGGAGGGGGGCGTGTTGCATCGGGGCCGCACCCTCGCCGGTCAGCTGGCGCCTGCGGAGGCGTGACAGGGTGGAGAGACGGGTAACCACGGGGGTGGCTGAATCTTCGTTTCCCCCTCCTCCTGCCATCTGAAAGAACGCGAAATCTCCGGAGCATCTTCCCTCTCCATGGTAAAGAATTCTCTAGAAACATTTAGCCAACTATAAATAGAAGCAGGATGCGACCAAGAGCAAATCCCCTGGGCATGATGGTGTCACATCCACCATGCTCCAGCACGTTCCTCGCAAAGCTGTGATCCACTTGACGCGGATTTACAACGCATGCCTCACCCTGCGCCACTTCCCAACTTGTTGGAAAGAGGCAAGGGCGGTATGCACATTGAAGCCGCGCAAGAATCCAGTCTTTTCGGAATGTTACCGATCCATCAGCTTGCTCCCAATCGTCTCAAAGATCTTTGAATGATTGCTCCTTCCCCGCCTAACTCCTCTCTTTGAGGAAAGGCACCTACTCCCGGATCACCAATTCTCCGTCGGGGCCATTCCACCACCTTGCAGCTACTGCGCTTGGTAAAGAAAGCTGCCCTGGGGTTCCAGGACAGCCTCAAAACCATTGCTGTGCTCTTGGACGTGGAGAAAGCCTTCGCCACCACGCGGCACCAGGGGCTGTTGTTCAAACTCAAAGAAGCACAACTCCCCCCTCCCTACCTGGCAATACTCAGCAGCTTCCTCAAGGACCACACCTTCAGAGTGCGGGTCGAGGGGAAGCTATACTCTGTCAGACCCATAGCAGCTGGAGTCCCGGAAGGCAGTGTTCTGTCCCCGCTACTCTTTGCCGCCTACATGTCTGACCTATCCACGGAACCGCGCAATGTTTTGTGTCAGTATGCCGACGATGTCCTCATACTGGCGCAGAACAAGAACGTCCGCTACTGTCTCACCCCTCTACAGCGACAGCTCCACGCCTTTGGCAGGTGCAGTGACAAGTGGAGGATTGCCATTAGCCCGTAGAGGAGCTCCGCTCTTATGCTGCCTGACACCCGTAGCTGGCGCCCAGGTGGAGAACTACGGTTACGGCGGATCGATCAACCATGCTTATCCGCCTCAAACTACGGACGTACCGTGCGATCATCCCGCCTCTGATCCTGTATGGATGCGAGGTCTGGGGTTCGGTGGCTCATACCACCCTCCGCAGACTGCAAGCCGTGCAGAACAGAGCCTTAAGGATGATCTACAGTACCGACCGCAAGTTCCCATCTCACTTCCTGCACACCCAGTCTAGCATATCATACGTCGAAGACATCGTGCGTGAACGAACACGCACGTTGTATGCCAAGATCACTCCCCACCCCAACCAGCTGGTAAATTCACTTGGTCAATACGACCACCGTCGCCACTGGAGACGGAGGAGCTATCACCTACCCAAGGACGCTCTTGGGTGGTAGAGTCTGCCTCTCCTCCTGCCCCTACCAATCACCGCCAGGTCACCTCGTGCCTTGGTCGTGGCTTGCAGGTTAACACCTGCGCGCCCTGGGGCGCGCGCACGACCTGAACGTATTAAACCTCAACACCTTAATTCCCATCTGGTCTCTAGCTACTAGTTCCACCACTGCTTGACGAATCGCTAGCGACCGCACAAAGCAAGGTGGAACGGCCACTGTCCCCCTCCTAAGGGGGAATATCCCGGCACCAGAAGCATCATTAGAGGCCAACTGCACCATCTTACTAAACGACACGCAAGCTTGCGCAGAAACATATATCTATCATACCGCATGGGTAAATCCGCACAGCGGAGACGTACCGTGGCGTGTAACCTGCCGCCCGGGAGAACCCGGGCGACCAGCATCTGCTCTTGGCTTGGCCGAGAGTTCAGTTCTCGGCGAGCAGTCGTGAGGAGCGCCGAATGAGTGGACGGACTGGTGACGGTGCACGTGTATCAGACGAGTTGTACGTAACTGTGAGCGTGCAATGGACCTGTGACAGAGGAACAGGTGAATTGTAATTGTGTGCGCTATGTGATTCTATGTGATCGGCAAGTGTTTGAACTGTAATTCGGTGGAAATAAAGAACATTTTTGAGTTTGTGCAATTGGACTTTTAATTTCAGGATCCCACAAAGTCATAGGTCACGGTATTTGACTCAATATTTGTACTTGATCCGCAAATATGAGCATTTTTCAATGAAGGTGCATAAAATGTAGCAGGGTACACACGTATATGATCTACCAAGGGATATCCATTAGTACATAAATGTGTTCCTTGGTATTTGAATTCTACTGTTTTGTTTATTGAACTGCTGTCCTAGGTGAAGAAAATGCCACGAAGGAAACATGGTATCAAGAGACCATCACCACATAAAGGTGTAATGAAAGCTGTCATGAGGGATGTTATTGAAAGGAAGTTGTCTCTTCGAGAAGTCGCTGACAAGCACAAATTTCAAAATCTGCCATAGCACATTTGATTTGTAAAGGAAGGACTGTTTCTTCCAACACAAAGTTTACTTATCCTAATTTTGATGTAAAAAGGATATTTTCCAAGGAAGAAGAAAATGATTTGGTTCATTATTTGAAAAAGGCTACTTATCTGCATTATGGTTTGGCAACCTACCAGACTAGGAAACTTGCTTACGAATATGCTAAGGGTAATGAGAATATTATGCTACAATGGGAGGAAAATGTAAAAAATTGATCATGAATGATGAAGCAGGTCTATTCTGTTGCTGCAGATGTTATTTGAAAATTACCAGCACCGGTGCCAGTTAGAGGAACTTCTCGGAAAAAATATCTCTTGCATTTTCCAGCAAAATGTACGAGGCATGTTTTTTAAGTCAGTACCGTTTTGGAATTTAAAAAAGCCGTGCATAGATATCGCAATAATTTTAGTTTTACATGAAAGCCTGTACCTTAATCTACTTTTCTACATAATTTCCGTGAATATTGAGGGACTTGTCATAACGTGGCACCAGTTTTTGAATACCCTCCTCATAAAATTCTGCCGCCTGACGTGTTAACCACTGTATCACAACTGTTTTGACTTCTTTATCGTCTTGAAGACGCTGACCACCCAGATGATTCTTCAAGTGCAGGAACAAATGGTAGTCACTGTGCGCCAGATCAGGGCTGTATGGGTGAAGATCTAAAGTTTCACATTGAAAAGATTTGATGAGATCTTTGGTACGATTAGCCACATGTGGACGGGAATTGTCATGCAGCAAAAGGATACCCTTAGTCAACTTGCCACGTCTTTTGTTCTGGATTGCAAGGCGCAGATTGTTAAATGTCTCACAATAAGACGCTGCATTGATTGTCTCATTACGAGACAGAAACTCCGCTAGGAATACTCCTTTTTCTGTCCCAAAAAACTGTACATGATTTTCCGGGAAGAAATTATTTGCTTAAACTTCACTTTTGTGGGTGATGATGAATGTCGCCATTCCATGGATTGTTGTTTCGATTCTGGTGTGACG
The DNA here is from genome assembly GCA_030765055.1 of Mantis religiosa. Lineage (NCBI taxonomy): Eukaryota > Metazoa > Arthropoda > Insecta > Mantodea > Mantidae > Mantis > Mantis religiosa. Next base: position 14,009,445 of record CM060954.1, on the reverse strand, counting down.
TAGGCCACCCATGTTTCGTCACCAGTAACAATTTGGTCTAAAAAATCTTCACCTTCATTGTGGTACCGCTCAAGGAAAGTCAATGCACTGCCTAAACGTTGGGTTTTGTGCAAATCTGTCAACATTTTTGGAAACCAACGTGAACACAATTTCCGGTACTTCAAGTTCTAGGTCACAATGCCATACAAAACACTACGAGAATATTGAGGAAAATAGTCGCACAATGATGAAATTGTAAAGCGTCTGTTTTCTCTCACCTTTTCGTCCACTCTCTACACCAAATCTTCAGTAACGACCGAAGGACGCCCACTTCGTTCTTCATCATGCACATTTGTGCGACCATCTTTAAATGCTCTCACCCATTTCCTTACCATTCCATCACTCATAATGTTTTGTCCGTTAGCTTCACAGATCTCACGATGAATATCGATCGGTTTTACGCCTTTAGCACTAAGAAATCGTATAACAGCCCGTACTTCACAATCGGCGGGACTCAGGATTGTCGCAGGTAACTTAAACACTCAGTAACTAAGGTATTCAGTGAAGAATCAGACTGTAATGGCGTCAGTGCGTAGACAAGAGATGTAGGTCACAGCGCGCATGCGCGGAACGCTGACCTTAGCGCTACGGCGGCGGAATCGCAAAACGGTACTGACTTAAAAAACATGCCTCGAACTAAATTTAATTTAGGGTACTGAAATATTGTTGGTAGTTCATAGATGCATGTGTTTTATTTTTCTATAAGTAAAGTAATCAGATGTTGCAAGTGTATCTTATTAGAGAATGTTGTGTCGCTTGGTACAGCATGAGTATGCACCTAGAGACAGCTTGCAGAATATTACAAATGTTGCTTTTAACACTCAATGTGCGACAAAATGTATGCTAATAATTTTCTACCTTTTAGCTAATAGATGAAGGTTAGTAAAGTGACAGTGGTGATTGCTGTGAATTTAAATTTAAAAAAGTGAAAAATTTATTTTGAAAAAGTTGTCCCTTGGTGCAACAATCACCCCGAATCCAACACCTGACTTTGTGTGTCTCCCAACACTCTTTTCTTTATAGAAAAAAGATGACAAACGCGTCGTGTTAAATGTCGCTATGCCAACACCAGTGCTATGTTTAGAAGAAAAATTTGTGGCAGAGCTTCTCCAAAATATAACAGGATATTTGAGACTCGTTATCAGGATGGGACAAAGGATCAGGTGGGAGAATTCCATCAAATACTTGGGAGTTAAGCTGGACAAGGGCCTGACTTTTCGGGAACACATCCGGGAGCGAGCGCATCGGTCGTGCGGTGCCGTGGCATCGCTTTACCCTGTGTGGCGGTCTGCGATGTCTGTTCCCCTAAACTTGCGCCACTTTATGGCTCTGGTCCTCCCGGTCATGCCCTACGCGTGTGAAGTCTGGGGTATGGCCGTAGGATCAAACCTGGTACTTCTCCAACGTGCACAGAATAAATGTCTTCGGATTATAATAACTATGCAGAAGGTTCCTCGTGAGACTACTTCAAGGGGCTTCATCCCTCCGCTATGTGGTGGACGAAATTAGGCGCCGGGCCACCAAATGTTTCGAGAGTTTGCCTCATCATCAGAGCACCCTAGTTAGGTCCCTTGGGGACTATTTACCTCTTGAGCGTCGCATAAAGCGACACCGGTTACCCCGCATGTCTTGCGGTCATTAACGGTAACCATATAATCCCAATTCCTGCCTAAATTAAATTACAGCTACGCAATATTTAGTCTGGATAATTCAAAATTCTACCTATCTTCTTCCAGGTTCATTATCTTATTCACCAGCGGTGCACGCTGACTGTAGCACCTCCTTCGGGAGTTGTTCGGATTGGAATGGTCTCGAAGGGGCAGTGGTTCCCGATACCCGTGGGAATCGGGTACGTCTAAGGACGGGGTTGAGGGAAGCCATTAATTCTCCCGGGTACTAGCCTGCAAAGCTAGCAGAAGGTGTGCTAGATCGTCAGGTGGCCCCACCGCGGTCATATCGGTAGCCTTCACCTTTGGTATTGGCGCGCCTAAGTAGCACATCCACTTCCATCCCGTCTTGTGTCCTTGGACCAGATGGGGGAGGGGGCTTGTTTGTAACCCAGGTCTTGTCCTATGTTAAGCCCCACGGAGGACGGCGAACGCCCTTTGGGACAGCTCGGATACTCCCTGGTTGAAAGAGGCCCGCGTCTTGTTTCTACGGGTTCAAGACTAATGGGAGTAGAGCCCCTGGACTCAACTCAACTGTAGCACCCGGTTCATCATCCTTCGAGGAGCAACAAGCTACCTCCCTTCTGAACACCCACTTAATTTTCACCCGTCATCCTACAACATCCACATCCCGCCACTACGTGGTTCAGCTCTTTCCAGAGCAGGTACACCATTTGACCCCTCTCGGGCTGTTCCTCAGCCTGCCAGCATGCTGTGTGTGTGTGTGTGTGTGTGTGGTATCAGGGATATAATTGTCGAATTGAAGGAGCTGGGAAAAGACGCTAACGAAAGTGCTGACACTTCGGGAAAGCTCACATCTATATATTGTAAAATACAATGAGAACGTTAAGCTTAAGACTCTTCATGCAATATCGTATTAGGGAAGTAGACATTAACGTTAACAATAGCGATCTACGTAGTGCAGCTGTCGCTGACCTCCCTCTCAAAACAGGGAATTACCGAGCTGTCCATGATGGGCGCCCGGCGCCTCCGTGGGGCTTTCCACGGGGCAACACCTAAAGGCTAACAAGCCCCCCCCCCATCTGGTCCGAAAACACATGACGGGTGGAAGGGGAAGTCATTTTTGAAATTGTTTTCTCATGCTTTGTTATGAAATGTAATAATGAGAGCGGTCCTTGTGCCTTTATCTCTGGCTGTTGCCATGATTCGGTTCTTTAAAGGGAGCTGATGATATTGTATTTCAGCGCCTTTATGTAGATATCATCATCATCATCATCATCATCATCATCATCATCATCATCATCATCATCATCATCATCATCATCATCATCTCGCTATTAACCTTGTAACTCAAACATGTTAAATTAATTAATATATAAATTACTTAAATATTATATAAACAAATCCCAAATACGTGTACAAGGATCCAAGATTCGTGCTACAGAAAGTATCCTTCACAGGCACAAAATTGTGATAGAAGTGTTTCACAAGAAACTAACAATTTGAAGAAAATATCCAATATCTAATATATAAATTTCTACGTGAATTTAGCTTAAACTTGGCGCAGATAGAGAAAAAACTCTTTGTAGAAGAGTGCGGTGGAAAAGCAGTATGAGTGATGTCAAGTACCTACATATATTATGTAAATATCCCTTTTTAGTTATATTGATTTTCCCGAGGAGACGTGTTCTGATTGAAAAGATATGAAATAGCAACAACGCGTCCGGCTATTCATAGATGGCAGTAAAAGTCATATTTTTTCGCGGAGAAGAAATTTTGCAATAGTTCATAAAATACTACAAAGAAGTGTAAATATATTCCTAAGGCATACCTCTTATTTGATTATATTTTACTACATCTAGACACGGATTGGGTGAACTGTACATTGAGACAATACAGAACGAATAAGTAATTCTATTTGAGAAAGCAACACTTCTCTAATAACTATATATAAAACGTTGAGGCAATGGTTTTTCATGCGCTCGACCCTCTGTGGGGAGCCGGATGGCACCTGCTACAGACTCAGACAAGCCAAGTACCAGCCGCCAGGTAAGTCCTGACGAGATGACTAGTAGAACCTCTGCATCCTCATCCTCTACCGGCCCACGGGTGAACCTCGTGAAGGCCAAGGCCCAGGCACAAAAGAAACAGAAGAAGGCCTCCCGCCTTCTTAACCAAGGGATAGCTGTCCCGATCTCTCCAGTCCCCAAACCAGGGAGCTCCAACACCATCACTCCCCTCCAGGGCGTCACAACTCCCCTACCGGAGAGCGACACAGACGCCGAAGGCTTTGTCACCGTGCAGGGAAGGCGCAAGAGGCCCTCCGGTTCGAAGCCGGAGGGTGCTGCTCCCGGCACCCCTGCAGTGCATGCGGACGCCAAGAGCTCCCGCACACAAAAGGCGGCCAGAATCCCGCCAATTGTGTCGGACCCGTTCCCCAACCACATAAAGGTAATGAGGGAACTGAGGGCCAAGCTCCAGGCTAGCTTCCAGGCCACCCGTTTTCCAAGTCGGGTGATCCTAAAGACCACGGCCCCGGAGGACCATGAAGCCGCCAGGGGGGTGCTGCGCGAAGCGGGGATAGAATTCCACACGTTCTCGCTGCAGCGACCTAACCTGGTGCGCAGAGTCATCCGAGGTCTTGGCTCTGACACCGACCCGGAGGACATAAAGGTGGGCCTGGCGGAAGAACACGGCATTACGCCGCGTACCGTGGTCCAGCTGACCAAGCAAGTCCGCGAGGAAGGCAAGGAGCCCGTAAGGACTCCCATGCCACTATTCCTCGTAATAGTGGAGAAGGAGGGCGAAGGTCTTCCCAAAATTGATGAGGTGTCCCACCTCTACAACACCAAGATCAGAATCGAACCGTACCATGGCAGAGAGGGGCCAGCCCAATGCTACAGGTGCTTGGGCTTCCACCACTCGAGCCATGCGTGCGAGAGGAAGACCGCCTGCATACGATGTTCAGGCCCTCACCACGTCAACGAATGCCCGAACCCCAGAGAGGAGAAAAAGTGCGCCAACTGCCGAGAGGCCCACATAGGCATCTACGGCGGCTGTCCCGCTAGACTGCGAATAGTGCAGGCAAGACAGGGCAGGAACGTAAACAGGGAGCCAGCGCAAGTTCGGCCTGGAGTCAGTTTTGCCCAGGCGCTGCGCAAGCAGGAACAGCTGCTGCAGCAGGCCGAGGCAAGCCAGATTCCGGCAGCGACCCAGCCAGTAAGCTCTGGAACTACCGCCAAACAACCACCAGCTGCATCTGCAGCAAAGCCACAGCGGCCTCCTCGCCAGAAGAAGGCCACCGCAGCCCGGCGGGAGAAACCGCCGGCAACTGCGGCAGCAACGGCCGGGCAACCAGCCCAAGAACCTGCGGGGAGACAGAGCGGCCCTGCCGCCACTGCTCTCCCCCCTCCACCAGCTCCAGCTACAGTGGCTTCAACAGCCAATGAGGGAGAGGCACCCCTCGCTACAACACCTGCGCCGATTTGGGACACTGGCGTCTCAAACGAGGACTTAGCGGAGTTCCATGAGCTTTCTGCCTGGTTCGCCGAACTGATTCATCGCTCCCTCCCCATTCTGAGGCGCTGCAGGGAGCAACTGACAGATCCCCGCATCCCTGCTCTGCAAAAGCACAGCATTCTGCAACAGACTGCACGGCTCCTCTTCCCTGACTCCAGCTCGTAAATGGCGTTGAGAAGAACTCAGCGAACATTGAGAGCCGCGTTCTGGAACGCAAACGGAGTCCGGGAACAGAGACCGGGCATCTTGGAGTTTGTAAGTGACCACGGGATTGACCTCCTTATGGTATGCGAAACGCATCTGCATGCTGGTATACAATTTAGCCTGCCAAGTTACGCCGTCCACCGAGCCGATAGAGTCGGCCGGCGGGGCGGCGGTACATCAAAAATCACATCACCCATACTCCCATTACCATCCCCCCGCTTCAACACTTGGAGGCGACCGCCATAAGGCTCTCCTTGGGCGGTTCAGACCTAGTGCTTGTGGCGGTGTATGACCCGCCCAACCATCCCTTCTATGAAGCGGATTACAGGGCACTCCTAAACCTAGACCACCGAGTGTGCATAGCCGGTGACTTCAATGCCAAACACCCAGGATGGAACAGCCGAACCCAGAATGATAGGGGAAGGAGCATCTACCGCTTCATCTGCGGAGATCCAACCCTTCATGCGCATGGCCCGCGGGGTCCAACGCACTTCCCGCCTCGTGGCAGGGCGGACGTCATAGATTTCGCAATCACCAAGAACATTCCATTTCATCTGGACCTCACGGCGGTGAATGCTCTGGATTCTGACCACAACCCAGTTGTGATCAATTCAGACGTTACCGTCGCAGCTCTGGCAACGGCTGACTGGGTGGATGAAGTCGACTGGGATGCCGCCATTCTTCACATCCAAAACTCCGTGGAAGCCTGCCCTCGAATCGACTCTGTGGAGTCACTCGAGGCGGCAGCCGGGGAGTTCTCCACAACAATCCTCAACGCGGTACGTGCTCACACACACCGCATCCCAATAGACACGCCAAACCCCACAGATATCCCAGGACCCATCAAACAACTCATAAGGGCTAAAAACGCCGTAAGAAAGCTGTGGCAGAGATTTCGCCATCCCAGGATAGGAGAAGTACACCAGAGGTTCAAATCCCTGGCAAGACGACTCCTAAGAGCACACCGCAAAGAGGCCTGGGAAAACATGTTAAGGCAAACCAATCTCCAGGAGAGAAAACCATGGCGAATAGTCCGTAGCCTGCGGAAAGACAAAACCGTATACCAGCATCCCCTACATAGCCCTAGAGGTCGACTCGTCTACGAGTCGAAAGAAAAGGCAGAGGCGCTAGCAGATTATCTGGAGGCTCAATTCCAACCCAGGGTAGAGCCAATGGACGATGACCATGCTGACCTCGTGGAACAGGTGGTGGAGGACTTCCTAGAAGCTCCGCCCCCTGACCACGAGGAGTTCCACATTCCCATCGTTACCCCTAGAGAGTTAGCGACCACGCTTAACTCTCTAAGAACCAACAAAGCACCTGGGCAGGACCGTGTGACAGCGGAAATGCTCAAGCACCTTCCACGAAGAGCCGTGATTCACTTAACCCGGATTTATAACGCGTGCCTATACATGCGCCACTTTCCAGCTATCTGGAAGGAGGCGCGCGTGGTGTGCGTTTTAAAGCCGGGGAAAAATCCGGTTTTTCCTTCCAGTTACCGATCAATCAGCCTTCTCCCAGTTTTATCGAAGGTATTCGAAAAACTGCTCCTCTCCCGGCTCCTTCCTCATCTGGAGGAAAGGGGCCTAATCCCGGAACACCAGTTTGGCTTCCGTTCTGGCCACTCCACGACCGAGCAGCTACTGCGGGTTGCCGAGAAGGCCTCCCTGGGTTTCCAGGAAAGGTCTAAAACGGTAGCAGTGCTGCTCGACGTGGAGAAGGCATTCGCCACTACCTGGCATGAAGGACTCATTTACAAACTCCTGGAGCATGAAATTCCCCGTCCATACATTTCCTTGGTGGCCGGTTTCCTAGGAAACCGAAGCTTCCGAGTAAAGATGGAGGGGAAGCTGTCCACCGAGCGGCCCATTGGCGCTGGAGTACCGGAAGGCAGCGTGCTGTCGCCGGCGCTCTTCGCAGCTTACATGGCCGACATCCCAACTCACCACAACACCCAGACCTGTCAGTATGCGGACGATCTCATGATCTTCGCAGTCAATAGGAACACACGGTACAGCTACCGGCAAATCCAAACCCAGCTCCGGGCCATTGGCGAATGGAGCGCAAAATGGCGAATGGCAATTAACCCGGAGAAGAGCTCTGCTATTCTCCTGGCGAAAACCATAGCCAACCGGTTGCAGCAGAACTTCGTTTTACGGCGCCGTCGAATCCCTTGGGTGCAAACGGCGAAGTATCTCGGGGTGACGCTGGACCGTAAGTTAACTTACGTTCCACACGTCAAGGGCAAGGTCCAGCTGGGGCACGTCGCACTCCGGAGCCTATACCCTATCTTCAGATCAACCATGCCGATCCGTCTCAAACTCCAACTGTATCGGGCGATCATTCCGCCTATGATTCTGTACGGCTGTGAGATCTGGGGAACAGTGGCTAATACCACTTTCGTCAGACTCCAGACGCTGCAGAACAAGGCACTACGCATCATCTACGATACAGGCTGGAGATTCCCGGCTCATATCCTACATGAGCACTCCCAGATCCCGTACATTGTCGACGTCATTCGCGAGAGGGCACGATCAATGTACGAGAAAATCCAAATTCACCCCAACCCTTTAGTGAACTCCCTGGGAAGGTATGACCCGAGAGATCAAAGGCGCTTGCCGTCCTTCAGACTGCCGAGAGACGTCCTGGGACCCCTTGGGTAACCCAAGGAAAACCCCAGATGACTCTGGGAACAACTTCTACGCCAAAGGACCAAGCGCTACACAACCCGTATCCAAAACGGGGCAAAAAACTAATTCGTGTCTCCCAAAAAGGGAGAACGATTAAGTACAGCTGCCCACGATAAAGAGGGGCAACCCATTCCAAACCTATCCGAAATTTCAAACAATAAACAAATTCAAACACCCCAGCAGAACATGGATCTACTAGTTCATTTCGCAGGTTAAGCCGCAAAGCGGCTAGGTACTGCGGCATATGACACCCGGACGGGGAAAGCCCCGCCCGACTAGGACTACCTCTGGACCTCTGGTTTTTCATGAGTTCCATGTCAATTCCTCTACTATTTCCGTTGTTAGAACCCTATCTAATTATCACCAACCACATGCTTGCCTCGATAGCGTGTCTGCCTCACATTCAAGAGGTCCCGAAATAGAATCTCCGTCAGGCCGAGTTAACTGGACAAGGTTTCTTCAGGGAATTTCCCTTATCCTGAGATTGGAATTTTCGGGTAACTCTAAGCTCCATGGACCCCGGACTCATTTGAGCATTATTCATCGTCCGATATGCCTTCAATCCATGTTTGTTTTTCAGTATCTCTCATTGTTTCTTCAAAAAGGATATCAGAAATCAACTTCCTTGTCTGTGGACCAACAAATATTCCCTCTTTAATTTTAGCATCAGATATTCCAGTTCTATATAGCCTCATGATTATGAATTACGAAAGATTAAACTGCTAGGATAGGTTAGAGTAGGTCTGACGTAGTATTTGTAGTTATGTGCTTTGTTAATGATTCTCAGAACTTAGTTGAGCTTATATACACGAGGGCTGTTCAATAAGAAATGATCACCATTTTTTTTCGACCTCGCACCTTTACTCATAATCATAATTTTGATGGCCCTACTCAAAATAGTCTCCTCTGAATGCGATGTACTTGTTCCAGCGTTTGTGCCAGTCTAAGACATGCTGGAAACCTTTTTTTGAGAGATCATTCAAAATCACCTCCGCAGCCTTCACCACTGCTTCTGATGATGGATAATGCCTCCCACGAACGCGTTTCTTCAAGTTAGGGAATAGGAAAAAGTCACATGAAGCTAAATCCGGACTATAGGGAGGGTGAGGGATGCAAGATATTCAGCAACAACATTGGCAATATGCGGCCGCGCATTATCGTGGTGCAGCATCCAGCCTGCTTCACGGAAATGTGGTCTTTTGCGCCTGATATGGACTTGCAAAGTTTTCAGGACATCCCTGTAGTGTTGTCCAGTTACTGATGTGTGTGAAGGTACAACATGCTGATAAACCATTCCATGAATATCAAAGAATGAGATGACCATAACTTTCCCAGCAGAAGCAACCACTTTTGCTGTTTTGGGGGTTTGGTGATGAAGGAGATTTCCACACTGAGCTTTGCTGTTTACTCTCAGGATCAAAATGATGTAGCCAAGTTTCATCAGCAGTGATTACGTTTGAAAGAAACTCCGGATCTTCCTCTAACATCAGCTTTAACTGAATATTACCTCCATTGTAGCGCTAGGCGATACTGAACATATCTGAACTTCCTCGTTCTCACAGGCGGGAACCAGGAGTACCAACAATGACACTACTACGGCGTGTTTGTTTCACAAAGATAACAAAATATAATAAGATTTAATTATAGTGCAAAAATTACGATGGTAAAAAAATATGATCATTCTCTATTGAACAGCCCTCGGGAGATTACATTACACTATTTACATCTCAGAGAAAATGTTGGAAGTGTCCTCCACCAGCATCTATACATGTTTGCACTCGTCTCACCATATTCTCTGAAGTTTTACGGAGAGTATCCTCGCCAATGTTACTTATTTTGGTTCGAATGGATTCCTTGAGAAGATCAGTTGTCTGTGGTCTATTCTTGTACACTCTATTTTTTGATACTCCACAACAAAATCCGCTGAGGTTAGGTCAGAGGATCTGGGAAGCCACACACTTCTAAGATTATTCAATTATCAGAGAAACTGGTTACAAGTTCCATGGTGACATTAGATGTATGGCAAGTTGCTCTATCTTGCTGGAAATAACCTTCTCTCAATTCGATATCATCTTCGTAGAACTTCAGAGAATATGGTGAGACGAGTACAAACATGTATAGATGCTGGTGGAGGACACTTCTAACATTTTCTCTGAGATGTAAATAGCGTAATGTAATCTCACAATTGTGTTTTATATTCTCCCAAAGTTGCACGTGAGTCCCATTATTGGTTCAATATGAGGTTAGATTTTTACATTCACCTTATTTTTCTTTAATTTCAGACACATTTTTACTTCTATAATCAATGTTTTGTTTCAAGTTCGCGTGTTTTTGTTTTTCGAAGTTGGCCGCAGCTTCCATTACACATGGAATGACACTAAGGGCCATCTGCAGTCGGCACTATTCCCGAACGGCGGATACGGAAGTTTTATCCCTTAATGTTACATTTGCTCTGAAGTTCATTCCTGTTCCTTTCGCTGTTTGCTGGCTTTTAGAAGCCTCGTCAGGCTTTGTGCAATCGGACATTTCACTACGATTTTGGTTATATTACGAAAAGCCGTTGTGGTGCAGAATGAGGTTACATTGTGCTGTGATTTCTTGAAAAACCTTCACAATTTTTGCTTTCCCGGAAGTTTTGTATTCTACCCGAAAATTGGATATCAAAGTTTCACAAAAATACTCGTCTGAGCCAAGCCGCTCGCTGACTGGTGGATAATTTTCTTTGTTATGATTACCACCTACCTCAAACTACGGCTACAAAGAAACTGTAACCAAATTTGTGGTTTTCTCAAAAAGTCAAAGCTTTCGTTGCAATTGCAAATGTTTAAAATATTTTAATGAAAATCTAAAAGCTATTATTAATGTTCTCATAAATCCTTATCATTCCGGATAAACATTTGACAAATGGTAAACCGTATCAGATAGAGAAAATATTACTTCGCAAAAAATGTACTTCTCCTTTAATACACATTTTCACAATATATATGAAATACATTTTTAATGAAGTACAGCCAGCGAACCATTCGGAGATACCACTTCCTACTTGATTATTCTAATTGTTATTCATTTTTCAACACCTGGGATTACGAAGAGAATAGAATTTCAAAGACATATATATATATTTTTAATTTATGTCCTCCAACACTGTCATATAGGGCGATGAATGAAATGGGTGAAATAATGCTAAAATAAGTCCGGGGTCCATGGAGCTTAGAGTTACCTGACATTCAGCTATCAGGATAAGGGAAAACCCGGAAAAAACCTTAACCAGGTAACTCACCCTGACCGACATTCGAACTCAGGACCTCTTGGACGTGAGGCAGACACGCTAACATCTACGCTACCGAGGCAGGCTCAAAGGCATGTTGACCAGCTGTTTAAAACATTTGACTATCACTTAAAGTGTACTGTATTCCTTGTAACTACAATAAGATAATGTTTATCTTGAAGTAGATAGAGCAATAAGTGTCTGTACAAGAGTAGAGAAAGTCATGTATACATCACATAACGACCAGCTGTTTAAAACATTTGACTATCACTTAAAGTCCACTGTATTCCTTGTAACTACAATCAGATAATGTTTATCTTGAAGTAGATAGAGCAATAAGTGTTTGTACAAGAGTAGAGAAAGTCATGTATACATCACATAACGACCAAAACATTTGACTATCACTTAAAGTCTACTGTATTCTCTTGTAACTACAATAAGATAATGTTTATCTTGAAGTAGATAGAGCAATAAGTATTTGTACAGGAGTAGAGAAAGTCATGTATACATCACATAACGACCAGCTGTTTAAAACATTTGACTATCACTTAAAGTCTACTGTATTCTCTTGTAACTACAATAAGATAATGTTTATCTTGAAGTAGATAGAGCAATAAGTATTTGTACAGGAGTAGAGAAAGTCATGTGTACATCACATAACGACCAGCTGTTTAAAACATTTGACTATCACTTAAAGTCTACTGTATTCCCTTGTAACTACAATAAGATAATGTTTAGCTTGAAGTAGATAGAGCAATAAGTGTTTGTACAGGAGTAGAGAAAGTCATGTGTACATCACATAACGACCAGCTGTTTAAAACATTTGACTATCACTTAAAGTCTACTGTATTCCCTTGTAACTACAATAAGATAATGTTTATCTTGAAGTAGATAGAGCAATAAGTATTTGTACAGGAGTAGAGAAAGTCATGTGTACATCACATAACGACCAGCTGTTTAAAACATTTGACTATCACTTAAAGTCTACTGTATTCCCTTGTAACTACAATAAGATAATGTTTAGCTTGAAGTAGATAGAGCAATAAGTGTTTGTACAAGAGTACAGAAAGTCATGTGTACATCACATAACGACCAGCTGTTTAAAACATTTGACTATTACTTAAAGTCTACTGTATTCCCTTGTAACTACAATAAGATAATGTTTAGCTTGAAGTAGATAGAGCAATAAGTATTTGTACAAGAGTAGAGAAAGTCATGTGTACATCACATAACGACCAGCTGTTTAAAACATTTGACTATCACTTAAAGTCTACTGTATTCCCTTGTAACTACAATAAGATAATGTTTAGCTTGAAGTAGATAGAGCAATAAGTGTTTGTACAAGAGTACAGAAAGTCATGTATACATCACATAACGACCAGCTGTTTAAAACATTTGACTATCACTTAAAGTCTACTGTATTCCCTTGTAGCTACCTTAAGATAATGTTTATCTTGAAGTAGATAGAGAAATAAGTGTTTGCACAAGAGCAGAGAAAGTCATGTATACATCACGTAACGACCAGCTGTTTAAAACATTTGACTATCACTTAAAGTCTACTGTATTCCCTTGTAACTACAATAAGATAATGTTTAGCTTGAAGTAGATAGAGCAATAAGTGTTTGTACAAGAGTACAGAAAGTCATGTATACATCACATAACGACCAGCTGTTTAAAACATTTGACTATCACTTAAAGTCTACTGTATTCCCTTGTAACTACAATAAGATAATGTTTATCTTGAAGTAGATAGAGCAATAAGTGTTTGTACAAGAGTAGAGAAAGTCAGGTGTACATCACATAACGACCAGCTGTTTAAAACATTTGACTATCACTTAAAGTCTACTGTATTCCCTTGTAGCTACCTTAAGATAATGTTTATCTTGAAGTAGATAGAGAAATAAGTGTTTGTACAAGAGTAGAGAAAGTCATGTATACATCACATAACGACCAGCTGTTTAAAACATTTTACTATCACTTAAAGTCTACTGTATTCCCTTGTAACTACAATAAGATAATGTTCATCTTGAAGTAGATAGAGAAATAAGTGTTTGTATAAGAGTAGAGAAAGTTACATGTCTTATGTCCATTTATACTTTTAATAAAATTATAGTTTGTGTGAACCAAGTGGGAAAAGCTTCGTTGTTTTAAGGATTCGGGTTAATAGTATTTTATTAAAAATTAGTTTTATGATATTTTTAGAATTTTACTCGTAAATAAGTTTCATGAAGGCATATACCTCAACAAGGAGTATGGGGGACGTGATATGAATGCCCACTGCTGCCTTTTCTGTATTCTTGCCTCATTAAAGGGCGACTACCCTCAGCTGTGGTATAGCTTTACTGTGGCGAGACCACAAAACTAATAAACGGGTGGAGGGGTGTTGCGGTTATAGAATGCACACAATTTTTGTTTTCCGTGAGGGCGGTGGTTAAGCGGTCGTTTATCGCATTGGTTAATTATATCAAAAAGATGGTCCTAACCCTCCCCCAAACAGACTTGTTATTTAAATTAATTGTATAGCGCAACGGTGGTTTTTGGACCATGTCAAATGAACAGTTTCCGTAACCCGGTGACGTCACTGGGCGCCGTGCCGCAACCAAAATACGGTCGATAGCCACTTTTGCAGCGTGACGAGTCATCAGGCGTGTAGAGATGTCCCAAAGTTACGTGAGTACACTTCCTGACCAAATAAACTAGACACAGTTCGTATGTATGACTTACAGCAGGGCTGGGAACAAAGACAGCACGAAACGCCAGCCCGGATGAGACCTGAGCAGGGACGACATAAAATAGCTGGGTCAACCAAACGTGATCGCTCTGGCTGGTGCGTCTGTGGACCGCTTTCGGAAGACCTCCGTTCAAATCCGCTACCTGACTGAGGCAGTTCGGCCCGGTCGGAACCTGGTGAATGATCCCTCAGTGACACACTCCCTCATAAGGTTAATTGTACGAGGCGTTTCAATAAATGACACCCACTCATTTGTCTCCTGTCACTAACTGAAGGGATGATTAGGAGAGGGATTGCAGGCCACTGAGCCGTCTCTTTACCCTCCCCCTAGGTTCTCGAACGTGCGGGTTGTTTCGTCTAATCTGGAAACTTCTAGATTGGCCAGCTGACCCTATATAAGCAACACGTCGGGCTGGAGGAAAGTCAGTCAGTGCTTGACGAGCTAGTGAACGGACGAGAAGACTGCGTACGTGCGTCGGAGGAGTTTACGTAATTGCGAGTGCAAGTGGAACTTTAAGGGTATGTATGATTGAAATTTCATGAAAATCGTGAAAATAACTACTTTTTTATTTTAATTCTATAAAATAATTTAGACATTCTCGAATGTGAAAAATGCATAATTTGCCTCCGGACGCCATTTTTAAATGCTTATTTAAATGTCGGTGGCCTTTAAACTCTGTTAGAGTCACGCCCTCTTTTGCCTACATCCACATTCTTTGTCTGTTTTCCGTTCTTAAATTTTCAATTCAAGATAAGAAAAATAAGACTTTCAGACAAAATAGTTTCTAAAATGTTGCCAATATATCAGAGGCTGGCTTCTACAACATTACTAGAGAGGTGCAAAACAGGAAAAACACAGAATGCCAATGAATCTTTGCATCATGTCATATGGAATAAGTGCCCAAAGGAAGTTTTCATATCAAAACAAAAATTGGATCTTGCTGTTATTAAAAGCATCAGTGAGTTTAACATGGGTAGTCTTAAGTCATTGGAGCTGCAGCAAAATATCAGAGGTGAAAGTGTAGTAGACTCAGCAAGGAAAACTTCAGTGCAGCGAGATCAGACTCGTATCCTGCAAAGCAAGAAGCGAAGTTGTGCAGAAGAAAAGCAACATCTAAACAAGAAAAAGGTAGAAAAAGCAGCAACAGAGGAGAGGAAAAAGAAATCTGAGGGTCCAACCTATTAGCCTGGTGGATTTTAATGTGAGTTATGCAATCAAATCTTTAATCGCTGTTTTCTCAATGTTCATATTTTCAGCATTATTCTTCCTGTAAAATGCTCCTTGCGATGCAGTTTTTGTACTACATTCATGAAATTTCCTACACAGGTTCAGAATATCATGAGGAATGGAAATTGCCCTAGGTTTTATTGTGAAATGTATATAAGCATATATTTTTAATTTTCAAACACAAAACTTACAGTTTTTTAGACAAAAAAGAATATTTGTAAATTAAAAAATTTTTGTGACCTAAACTAAAGGAGACACAGAAAAACCCAGAGCAATTTCAAAAAGTATGTGTATTATGAACATAGGGTTAAAATATTAGACCAAAATTCAAAATATTTTGTCGCAAGGGACTTTTTTTAGTGACGTAACAAAAAACATACAAAATTTATCATAATTTTTAAACTGCTGGAGAAAAATGGTTTAAATTTAGGTTGTAACATGTTTACATTATACTACACCTATGGTGTAAATTTGAAAAAGCTAGCATTATTAGTTCATAATTTGAAAAATTCAGTCGTACATACCCTTAACGGACGAACTGGTGAATCGTAATTGTGTGCATTACGTAATTCTGTGTAATAGGCAAGTGTTCAACAGTAAGTCGGTGGAAATAAAGAACATTTTTGAGTGGTGCAATTGGACTTTTCATTTCACGAACCCACAAAGTCACAATATAGAAAACATGTGGGACCTTGTAACCCATATCGGGCGCGTCCCTCGGGTGGCGGATAAGGGATACCAGCAGATATGGTGGGGTGGTCCGAATACTCCAGAATAAGGACTCGTGGACGAACAAGGAGCCCAGTTCCTGGGTGATTTAAAATGCTGGGACACCCTCTCTCCAGGGGATATAAATATGGAGGGCCCTGCCCAGGGTTAAGGGTGAAGACGGACAGAGAAGTTCCGATAGCTAAGTGAAGGTAGCTTCTCCAGGGGAAAAAACCTCTATTAAAATCATGCAAGTCTGAAGGTAGTAAGGTGGCAACCGCACTATCAGACTGTGCTTGCATAGGGCTTATAACTCTATCAAGCAGGATTTTCTTACTAAAAAGCTTAAAGGTAATGAGCCGGATGGACAACAACTAAGGGAAAACAAATATAGAAATGAATGGAGAGAGCATTTTGTTAATTAATGCCAAGAAAAGTAAGTCCATTGTTTTTAGTAGAACTAAGGGCAAAATTATTGTTAACTATCACATGGGAGGGGTGCAAATTCCACAGGTGGACAGGTGCAAATACTTGGGAGTGTACCTGGCAAGTAATGCTGGATGGGACGAACAAGTAAATTCCACATCTAGGAATGCGTGGAAGGCATTACATTTCGTAATGAGAATATTGAAAAAGTGGAGCGTTAGGTCCAGGGAAATTGCCTACAAGGCCTTAGTGCGGCCGGTTATGGAACATGGAGTAGCATGCTGGGACCCGTATAGAGCTAACCAAATCGATCCATTAGCAAAAATACAGAAGAGGGCAATAAAATTCATAAAAAGAGGCAAGTATTTTGGGCCTATAAAAGGAGATGAGACTAAATGGGAGGAATTAAGAATTAGGCGTAAAAAACATAGGTTGGTAGCATTATTCAAAGCTAATGCTGGTGTAAAGGCATGGGTGGACGTTAGTGTAAGATTAGATAATCCGGATTATTATGGACAAAACGATCATAGGTATAAAATTAAGGGTAGAAGATACAGAACCGACGTAGGAAAATTTTCTTTTGTTAATAGAACCATTGAAGAATGGAATGAATTGCCTATAGCAGTCTGTCAGGGCTGTCCCCTGTCGCAGAAGAAATTTAGAAAAAATCTAGATGGTTTATAGTTTAACTTTTGAATTATAATGGTATATAATATGTAAATAGAGAAGTAATTAGATATGTTTTAAGTGACTAAAGTAAAATAATATCAAGTTTGTATTGTTTATTGTGTTATTGTTGTAAATCTTATATTTGTAATTTGTTCTGTATTCTTAACTCTGCCACCCGGTAGTACCCAATTGCAGTGAATAAATGCATACATACACACATACATACATACATACATACATACATACATACATACATACATACATACATACATACATACATACATACATACATACATACATACATACATACATACATACATACATACATACATACATACATACATACATACATACATACATACATACATACATACATACATACATACATACATACATACATACATACATACATACATACATACATACATACATACATACATACATACATACATACATACATACATACATACATACATACATACATACATACATACATACATACATACATACATACATACATACATACA
The DNA here is from genome assembly GCA_030765055.1 of Mantis religiosa. Lineage (NCBI taxonomy): Eukaryota > Metazoa > Arthropoda > Insecta > Mantodea > Mantidae > Mantis > Mantis religiosa. Next base: position 13,991,808 of record CM060954.1, on the reverse strand, counting down.
TACATACATACATACATACATACATACATACATACATACATACATACATACATACATACATACATACATACATACATACATACATACATACATACATACATACATACATACATACATACATACATACATACATACATACATACATACATACATACATACATACATACATACATACATACATACATAATGCTGAGAGATAGGATCCCAAGAAGAGTTATAAACTATAAACCTAGAGGAAAGAGACATCCGGGAAGACCACGAAAGCGATGGTCAGACATGTTATAAGCCGGAACAGGCAGCATTGCCTAGCCCTTGGAGTGAAGAAGAAGAAGAAGAAGAAACATGTTTATTATCTATGAATGATACATTGATGGAAAGTCGCAACTTACAGCTATTTTTCAACGTAACCACTATTGCGATCGATGCACTTTTGCATGCGCTGTGACAGTTTTTGTATACCCTTGTCATAGCACTCTCCCGCCAAATTGTGCAGGTAGCAGTCAACCTCGTTTTTCAAATCATCGTCGGTCTGGAAATATGTTCCACCCAGGTGTGACCTCAACTCAGGAAACAAATGATAATCACTAGGTGATAAGTCTGGACTGTAGCGGGAATGGGTGAGGATGTCCTATCCGATCTGCGCCAGATCAACCATTGCACCTGCAGTATGGGGACGAGCGTTATCGTGATGAAAAATCACTCCAGTCCTCAGCATTACCCTCCTTCGATTTTGAATGGCACTTCGCAATTTTTTAAAGTCACACAGTAGCTATCGTCGTGTATTGTTGTGCCGGTAGGCATAAACTCGCACAACAATACACCTTTTCTCTCCCAGAACACACTGGCCATCACTTTGCCGGTGGAAAATGTCTGAACTTTCGCGGCCTCGGCGAATTCGAATGCTGCCACTGACGAGAACATTCTTTAGTTTCTGGGGTTGTGTAGTGCATCCAGGTTTCATCGCCAGTGATAATTGCATCCAACAATTCCTCGCCCTGTTCTACATAGCGCTCCAGGAATCGGTGGGCCGCTTCAACGCGCTGCGCTTCTATGGTCTTCGGTGAGCATTTTGGGGAACCCTCACGCACACACCTTGCGATAATGCAAATTTTCGGTCAAAATCTTGTCAAATATTGTAATGTCAGTACAACAATTGCGCCCTTCTATCATGACCGACTGATTTTTTGCATAGAGGATTGTTCAATAAAGAATGATCATAATTTTTTACGGTCATAATTTCTTGCACTAAAATTCAAACTTATTATATTCGGTTATCCTAAAGTGAAACAAACACGACGTAGTAGCTTCATTGTTGGTACTCTTGGTTCCCGCCTGTGAGAACCAGGCAGGTTCTGACTTGTTCATAATCGCCTACCGCTGCAATGGAGGTAACACGCGAGGAACAATATGCGGCTGTGAAATTCTGCTCTCGTCTCAACAAATCTTCAGTTGAGGCCTATACAATGTTACAGGAGACCTATGGAGATTCTGTTCTTCCCTACAGCACAGCTCGAAGGTGGCTTAAAATGTTTAAATAGGGGAGACAATTAGTTTCAACGGAAGGTGGACCACGTACTCCACTTACTGCTCTTACGGAAGAAAAAATCAACACTGCTGCTGCCATTGTGAGAGAGGATCGACGAATTACCTTAAGATCACTTTCTGAAATACTGAACATTTCATTGGGTGCCACACACACGTTGGTGACAGAAACATTACACATGAGACGTGTTTGTGCGCGATGGGTTCCAAGACTGTTGATTCCCGAACTAAAGGACATTCGCATGCAGATCTGCATGCAGTTAAAGTTGATGTTAGAGGAAGACCCGGAGTTTCTTTCAAACATAGTCACTGCTGATGAAACTTGGCTACATCATTTTGATCCTGAGAGCAAACAGCAAAGCTCAGAGTGGAAATCTCCATCACCAACCCCTAAGAAAGTAAACGCGGTTACTTCTGCTGGGGAAGTTAGGTCGTCTCATTCTTTGGTATTCATGGAATGGTTTATCAGCATGTTGTACCTGCACACACATCAGTAACTGGACAATACTGCAGTGATGTCCTGAAAACATTGCAAGTCCATATCAGGTGCTAAATACCACATTACCCTGAAGCAGGCGGGACGCTGCACCACGATAATGCGCAGCTGGATATTGGCAATGTTGTTGCTCAATATCTTGCAAAAATCAACGTGGAGTGCATCCCTCATCCTCCCTATAGTCCGGATTTAGCCCCATGTGACTTTTTCTATTCCCTAAGTGGTAGAAACGCCTTCGTGGGAGGCATTATCCATCATCAGAAGCAGTGGTGAAAGCTGCGGCGGAGATTTTGAAGGATCTCTCAAAAAATTGTTTCCAGCACGTGTTTGAAGACTGACAGAATCGCTGGGACAAGTGAATGGCATTCATGGGAGACCATTTTGAGAAGGACCATCAAAATTATGGGGATGAGTTAAGGTACGCTGCAAAAAGGAATGTGATCAATTTTTATTGAACAGCCATTTAAAATAACAGTTTGACTCATGCCGCCACTTTAACAAATCTTTACGCAGGAAAAACCTGGGATATGTACACTGTCATGTTTGAAAATTGCAACACCAAGAAAGAAATTCATAAATATAATGAATTTAATACCATATATTAGATATATGACAAGCAATGACAAACATTTCAAATATATACATGACAAATGAGTCCCAATATTCAGTATTAAACGTAGCCAAATAGAGCGGCTATACGACACAGTATTGATTCAAAGGGTTTATGAATAAGCTCCTAAGGGATATCTCTAGTACAAATTGTATTCGAGTCTACACCAGAGGACCGTGACACAGCGGGTGCCCACCAACCATATCCCAGACCTGTTCATTGGGCACCATTTCAGGCGAATTTACAGGCCAGGGAAGCAATGGTACACGTCTCTCATTGACAAGAATTTTATACTCCTTGCAAAATATGCCCCGGCACTGTCCTACGCAAATTGGCCCAAATTATTGGGAGTACCTCGGTCTCTACAATTACCCTCAGATACCGCTTGCTGTTTGAACTGCCATCAATTCGTAGAAGCGAGATTGGCTACCACTCGTGGTATCTCTGACTTTACTAGAGGAACTTCGGGCCGAAAATTAGAGTCCCTCCCTGATTGGAAGTTCGGATTGAGTTGGACTCGACGCAACAGTGATTCCCGATACCTGTGGGAGATCCGTCTCTGGACGGGGTTGAGGGAAGCCATACGAGGGGGGACACAAGACACCGGATTGTTGCCACAAAACTTTTATTGATGATACGTTTTACAAAATTACGTCAGTCATCTTCAAAATACTCACCATTACACGCGATGCACTTGTCAAGTCTCTTTTCCCATTGTTGGAAACATGTGTGGAACTTTTCAAGTTTGATATTGTCCAGTGCTTTTTCCGAAGCTCTTTTTACCGCCTCCACATCGTCATACCGCTTCCCTTTTAGCGTTTTTTCCATGCCTGGAAATAGGAATGAGTCGCACGGGGCCAGGTCTGGCAAATACGGAGCGTGGCGAACGACAGACCACCTCCGAGATACCAAATAGTGGGTCACTTGTAAGGCCGTGTGTGCTGGAGCGTTGTCGTGATGCAGAAACCAGTCACCTGATCGCCAAAGTTCCGGGCGTTTCCTCCTCACATCCTCTCGCGGACGCCTTAAAACATCCAAGTAAAGGTGCTGGTTAACAGTCTGGCCAGGGGGTACGAATTCCCGATGTAAAATTCCACGAACATCGAAAAAGACAATGATCATCGTCTTCACATTTGACCGCACTTGCTTTGCCTCTTTTGGTCTGGGAGAGTTGTGAGTCCTCTACTGTCTTGACGCTTGCTTGGTTTCTGGGTCATACCCGTAACACCAACTCTCATCCTCTGTAATGACTTTGTTCAAGAAGTTTGGATCGCGTGCAATCTCTGTTTTCATGTCCTGACACACATTCATGCGGATGGTTTTGTGCTCCTGTGTGAGAAGACGCGGAACAAATTTAGCAGTAACACGTCTCATGTGCAAATCCTCCCTCAAAATCCGCTGGCACGAGTTACAACTGATTCCTGTCTCCGCTGAAATTTTCGATCGTTTGGCGAGGATCCTCGTTGATCTTTTGGTGTACCTTTTCAATGTTCTCTTCATTTCGCGACGTTGAAGGGCGTTCAGAACGAGCTTGGTCTTCAACACACATCTCACAACGTTTAAAGCACCCAAACTAGTCGAAAGCCTGTGTGCGGCTCATAGCGTCCTCCTGGAAAGCTTCCTGAAGCATTTGGTGTGTCTCCGTTGCAGTTTTTTAAGCAGGGACAAACTTGACACACACTGTTTGTTCTTTTAAAGTTACCTTAACTACTTATTAGAGGTAACGCGTCAGCAGTCAGAGAAACACAATACCATACTTGCACGTCAGCTCTACACTGACGCCGTCTGCACAGCTGTTTCATTAGGGTCTCTATTAACACCATCTAGCATGCGAACGCTGCATTACGTCTACGAGTCGCAGCGCCTTCGGAGTCCTGTTTGTTTTGTGTCCCCCCTCATGTATTGCAGTGGACTAGCCTGCATAGCTAGTAGAAGGTGTGCTAGGTCACGTGGCGGCCCTACCAAGATTGATCGGTTGCCTTACCCTTTTGGTGTTGGCGCGTGTAAGTGGCGTATGCACTTCCATCCCGTATTCATTCCACAGGACCAGATGTGCGGGCTTGTTAATCTCTAGGTCTTGTCGGAAGCGCCGGGCGCCCTTTTGGGACAGCTGGGTAACTCCCTGGTCATTACGGGGGGGGGGGGGGATCAGACTTCACTCTATGTGGATTGTCCTGGCAGATACACTGGAGTTTATATAGTATTGGTTGTTGTAACCAATAGCGTGCCAAAGCATGACCCCTGGCTTTTATCGGCTGTGTGGCTCAACAATGCAGCCCTCCAGTGTACGCTCACTATCGTAACGGCGGATACATATGCGGCGATCACTGGAAGACACGTTGAAGCGACCAATCCGAAAATACATCTTGCAACTCAGAACCCCGGTGACAGTTTTCCCGTACCCATTGCAGTTGGAGGAGCTTGCCGTTATGTACAATGGAATCAGACGTAATGGCACGTACGAAACCAGTCCAACCTACAGTAGAAGGTGACGAAACGTTATTGCAAGGTTAACACCTGTTGCACTGCTTCAGCGTTGACCCAACACTGTGGATGAAGTTATAAAGTCCTCTATAGTTATGCGGACAAGAGGTTGGTCATTCTGTGCTGTGGCCAGTACCCCTCTTCGCTGCGTGTGATACACCGCTTCCACACACGCATCACTGTCGTAGCAGCATGCCCAGAGATGTCACTGTATGACAAACCCGCTTTATGGACACCGATCTTTCTGCCCCGTTCGAACTCGCTCACATGTCAATGTGGCTCCCTTTGACGTCGGCGAGGTATACAGGCAATCACTTTATTGTTTCCACCTTGTTTGACAGCTCTGCTCTTGATGAAACACTGACTTTGTCGAACCGACACGACCAGGCTACGCTCGACCTACGTGTACCCTATCTCTCTGCAGCTCTAATCATTTATTGCTTGCTAGACACTTTCGCCAAGTTTGGGATTAATTGGGAAATTCCTTCCTTTAGTTGCAATTTTCAATTATAAAACCACAGCCTAAAATTAAAATTCAAGTAGGATAAAATCGCATTAATAAAGGTTGACCCATATAAACCTGAACCATTTCAATAGGCCATAACTTTTGAACCAATAACAGCACACACGTGCAACTTTGGGAGAACATAATACACGATTAGGAGGTTACATTACACTATTTACATTTCAGATAAAACGTTAGAAGCGTCTTACACAAGCATCTATACATGTTTGCCCTCCGGCTCACCATGTCCTCTGAATTTTTACGGAGAGTACCCTCGCCAATGTTACTTATTTTGGTTTGATGGATTCTTTGAGAAAATAACCTGTCCGTGACCTATTCTGTATATTTAGATACCCCTATTAGAAAAATCCGCTGAGCTTAGGTCAGAGGATCTGAGGGCGGCCACAGTCTTTTGAGATTATTCAATAATCAAAGAAACTGGTTATAAGTTGCTCCATGTTGCTGGAATTAGTCTTCCCTCAATTCGATATCATCTAGCTGCTCCACAAATGTCTTGAAGATACCCATATAAACTTCAGTGTCTACAGTCGTATCAAAGAAATTTAATTCATCGTCCGATATGACTTAACGTTGGAGGATTCGCCTTATCCTGCGAGCTGAAAGTCTGGAAACTTTAAGCTCTATGTACTCTGTACTCATTTGAACATTATTTCATTCATCGTCCGATATGACTTAACGTTGGAGGTTTTCTCTTACCCTGAAAGATGAATGTCTGGTACCTCTAAGCTCTATGCACTCTGTACTCATTTGAACAGCATTTCATTCATAGTCCGATATGACTTAACGTTGGAGGTTTTCTCTTATCCTGAAAGATGAATGTCTGGTACCTCTAAGCTCTATGTACCCTGTACTCATTTGAACATTATTTCATTCATCGTCCGATATGACTTAACGTTGGAGGTTTTCTCTTCTCCTGAAAGATGAATGTCTGGTAACTCTAAGCTCTATGTACCCTGTACTTATTTGAACATTATTTCATTCATCGTCCGATATGACTTAACGTTGGAGGTTTTCTCTTATCCTGACAGATGAATGTCTGGTAACTCTAAGCTCTATGTACCCTGTACTTATTTGAACATCATTTCATTCATCATCCGATATGACGTTAGAGGTTTTCTCTCATCCTGAAAGATGAATGTCTGGTAACTATAAGCTCTATGTACCCTGTACTCATTTGAACATTTTTCATTCGTCGTCCGATATGACGTTAGAGGTTTTCTCTTATCCTGAAAGATGAATGTCTGGTAACTCTAAGCTCTATGTACCCTGTACTCATTTGAACATCATTTCATTCGTCGTCCGATATGACGTTAAAGGTTTTCTCTTATCCTGAAAGATGAATGTCTGGTAGCTATAAGCTCTATGTATCCTGTACTCATATAAACATCATTCCATTCATCGTCCGTTATGACTTAACGTTAGAGGTTTTCTCTTATCCTGAAAGATGAATGTCTGGTAGCCCTAAGCACTATGTACCCTGTATTCAATTGAACATCATTTGATTCATCGTCCGATATGACCTGACATTGGAGGTTTTCTCTTATCCTGAAAGATAAATGTCTGGTAACTCTAAGCTCTGTGTAACCTGTACTCATTTGAACATCATTTCATTGATCGTCCGATATGACTTAACGATGGAGGTTTTCTCTTATCATGAAAGATGAATGTCTGGTAACTCTAAGCTCTATGTACCCTGTACTCATTTGAACAGCATTTTAGTCATCGTCCGATATGACTTAACGTTGGAGGTTTTCTCTTATCCTGAAAGATGATTGTCTGGTACCTCTAAGCTCTATGTACCCTGTACTCATTTTAACATCATTTCATTCATCGTCCGATATGACTTAACGTTGGAGGTTTTCTCTTATCCTGAAAGATGAATGTCTGGTAACTCTAAGCTCTATGTACCCGGTACTCATTTGAACATTATTTCATTCATCATCCGATATGAATTAACGTTGGAGGTTTTCTCTTATCCTGAAAGATGAATGTCTGGTACCTCTAAGCTCTATGTACTCTGTACTCATTTGAACATCATTTCATTCATCGTCCGATATGACTTAACGTTGGAGGTTTTCTCTTATCCTGAAAGATGAATGTCTGGTAACTCTAAGCTCTATGTACCCTGTACTTATTTGAACATCATTTCAGTCATCATCCGTTATGACGTTAGAGGTTTTCTCTTATCCTGAAAGATGAATGTCTGGTAACTATAAGCTCCATGTACCCTGTACTCATTTGAACATCATTTCATTCGTCGTCCGATGTGACGTTAGCGGGTTTCTCTTATCCTGAAAGATGAATGTCTGGTAACTCTATGCTCTATGTTCCCTGTACTTATTTGAACATCATTTCATTCATCATCCGATATGACGTTAGAGGGTTTATCTTATCCTGAAAGATGAATGTCTGGTAACTCTAAGCTCTATGTACCCTGTACTCATTTGAACATCATTTCCTTCATCGTCCGATATGACCTAACGTTTGAGGTTTTCCCTTATCATGGAAGATGAATGTCTGGTAACTCTAAGCTCCATGTACCCTGTACTCATTCGAACATCATTGCATTCATCGTCCGATATGACTTAACGTTCGAGGTTTTCTCTTATCCTGAAAGATGAATGTCGGGTAGCTCTAAGCTCTATGTACCCTGTACTCATTTGAACATCATTTCCTTCATCGTCCGATATGACCTAACGTTTGAGGTTTTCCCTTATCATGGAAGATGAATGTCTGGTAACTCTAAGCTCCATGTACCCTGTACTCATTCGAACATCATTGCATTCATCGTCCGATATGACTTAACGTTGGAGGTTTTCTCTTATCCTGAAAGATGAATGTCTGGTACCTCTAAGCTCTATGTACCCTGTACTCATTTGAACATCATTTCATTCATCGTCCGATATGACTTAACGTTGGAGGTTTTCTCTTATCCTGAAAGATGAATGACTGGTAACTCTAAGCTCCATGTACCCTGTACTCATTTGAACATCATTTCATTCATCGTCCGATATGACTTAACGTTGTAGGTTTTCTCTTATCCTGAAAGATGAATGTCTGGTAACTCTAAGCTCCATGTACCCTGTACTCATTTGAACATCATTTCATTCATCGTCCGATATGACTAAACGTTAGAGGTTTTCTCTTATCCTGAAAGATGAATGACTGGTAACTCTAAGCTCCATGTACCCTGTACTCAGTTAAATCATTTCATTCATCGTCCGATATGACTTAACATTAGAGGTTTTCTCTTATGAAAGATGAATGTCTGGTAACTCTAAGCTCTATGTACCCTGTACTCATTTTAACATCATTTCATTCATCGTCCGATATGACTTAACGTTGGAGGTTTTCTCTTATCCTGAAAGATGAATGTCGGGTAACTCTAAGCTCTATGTACCCTGTACTCATTTGTACATCATTTCATTCATCGTCCGATATGACTTAATGTTGGAGGTTTTCTCTTATCCTGAAAGATGAATGTCTGGTAACTCTAAGCTCTATGTACCCTGTACTCATTTGAACATCATTTCATTCATCGTCCGATATGACTTAATGTTGGAGGTTTTCTCTTATCCTGAAAGATGAATGTCGGGTAACTCTAAGCTCTATGTACCCTGTACTCATTTGAACATCATTTCATTCATCGTCCGATATGACTCAATGTTGGAGGTTTTCTCTTATCCTGAAAGATGAATGTCTGGCAACTCTAAGCTCTATGTACCCTTTACTCATTTAAGCACTGTTTTATTCACCGTTCGAAATGATTTAAATTTGGAAGGCGTAAATAAAAATTAAAAGGAACACATCCATAGAATTAGTGTCTAAATTTCTTTGGTGGAATTGCTTATAATCACTTTATTGATCTCTACATCTTTTCTGTGTATGCTTATCCACAAATTCTTTGAAAATATGTTACATAACTTAAATGATTTTTACTCTGAACCTCAAACAATTTATATGGATTTTACACGATGGTGCATCAGCTGATATCAGTCAAGTAGTATGTAGTTTTATTGAAGATAGAGCTGTGCATGGCTCAAGAAGTCGAGAGGGATTCATTATTTGATCATTTCATCCTTTGATTTCGATCAACTTCGGTTCTTTTGTTTGGAGTCGGTCGCCGCAAACTTGAAACAGTTTTGTAATCTGTACCAAAGTCACAATTACATGGAGTGCCAACTTAGAAAGGCGATGTAATTGTAATAACCTACAATTTTATCCCGTGCCTCAGAAATAAATAATTTTCAGATACAAAATTCTGCAATTCCTTTTCTATTTTAGATGTTGAACGCATAAGTGTATACCCTGTATTTTAATACTGGGGTAAAATAATCGCTCGAGGCTTCGGATTATGTTGCAATGTATCAAGTATTAAACGTATTCTATTCCTAATGTATCATATAACATTTAATTCGTTATTAAAACGTAGATCATAGTAATTGTGTATTTTAATGCAATATTTAGATTTATTATTGCTGGATGAAAACCTGGTAACAGCAATTTTGGAGATAACTATAATTAATGGGACATAGTATAAATACTGGATCAAATAATATAGACAAATGAAACCTGATAAATATCTATCGCTGAACACAGAGACCGTGGGCTTTTATGGCCTCTCCTAGTTAGGAGTTGAATTAAATAAATGAATAAAACAATATCTGAATATAATGTTCTGCTACCTAGGTTACTACACCGGGACAGAAAATGGGGGACCAAAAAATAACGCATTGTTGTCATAAAACTTTATTGATTAACCTTATTACAAAATTACTTCAGTCACCTTCAAAATACTCTCTTTTCCCACTGTTGGAAGCATGTTGGAACTCTTGAAGTTTGATATTGTCCAGTGCTCTTTGCGAAGCTGTTTTTACCGCCTCCACATCGTCATCACGCTCCCCTTTTAGCGTTTTTTTTTCATTCGTGGAAATAGGAAGAAGTCACACCTGGCTAGGTCCGGCAAATACGGAGCGTGCGGAACGACAGACCACCTCTGAGATACCAAATAGTGGGTCACTCGTAAGGCCGTGTGTGCTGGAGCGTTGTCGTGATGCAGAAACCAGTCACCTGATTGACAAAGTTCCGGACGTTTCCTCCTCACATCCTCTCGCAGATGCATTAAAACATCCAAGTAAAAGTGCTGGTTAACAGTCTGGCCAGGGAGTACGAATTCCCGATGCACAATTCCACGTACATCAAAAGAGACAATGATCATCGTCTTCACATTTGACCTCACTTGCCTTGCTTTTTTGGTCTGGGAGAGTTGGGAGTCCTCCACTGGTTTGACGCTTGCTTGGTTTCTGGGTCATACCCGTAACACCAACTCTCATCCCCTGGAATGACTTTGTTCAAGAAGTTTGGATCACGTGTAGTCTCTGTTTTCAAGTCCTGACACACATTCATGCGGATGGTTTTGTACTCCTGTGTGAGAAGGCGCGGAACAAATTTAGCAGCAACACGTCTCATGTACAAATCCTCCCTCAAAATCCGCTGGCACGAGCTCCAACTGTTTCCTGTCGCTGCTGAAATTTTATCGATCGTTTAGTGACGATCTTCGTTGATATTTTGGCGGACCTTTTCAATGTTCTCCTCATTTCGTGATGTTGAAGGGCGTTCAGAACGAGCTTGGTCTTCAACACACATCTCACGACGTTTAAAGCACCCAAACCACTCGAAAACTTGTGTGCGGCTCATAGCGTCCTCTTGGATAGCTTCCTGAAGCATTTGGTGTGTCTCCGTTGCAACTTTTCTAAGCAGGAAACAAAATTTCACACACACTCTTTGTTCTTTTAAAGTTGCCATAACCACTTCGCAGAGGTAACCCGCCAACAGTCAGAGAAACACAATAACATACTTGCACGTTCAGCTCTACACTGACGCCGTCAGCGCAGCTGTTTCATGAAGGTCTCTACTAACACCATCTAGCGTGAGAACTCTGCACTACGTCTACGAGCGGCAGCGCGCTCGGAGTCTAGTTTCTTTTGGGTCCCTCCTCATAGTAAATTTATTTCATAATAACAAATATTTACGTTTTTAATTTATAGGCAATTTTCCATATAAATCTTCTACCACTAAACCTAATAGCTAAAAATATATAAAGGAAGGTCTAGATGTTAAGTATAGAAATATTACAATAAAGGTGTGACAAAAGAACCTAAATTAGAATTTTCTATCCAAACCACTTCAGTTTGAAAGCAGCAAATGGTAACTTAGTAGCCTTTATAAGTTTATTCACTTAAATTTATTTAATTTCCTTAAAAATTACTTATTTAATTAACTACAATTCAAATATTAATCCATTACGAGGGTAGTCCGATCTCAACATGAAGACGGCAGCACTCGGAAATAAAAGCTAGTGCATTTCGTTGTTCATCTGTTGACAGTTACTAACCAAAGCTTCAGCCATTTTGGACGCTCAGTTATGTAACAGTCGCCTGAGTGAGTTGTTGTGAGTGTTCTAATGAAAATCGACAAAATCGAGTTTGAGCTGTCATTAAATATTTGTTTTTGAAACGCAATACGCCCACGCAAATCAAAGATGATTTGGATTCTGTGTATAAGTACTCTGCACCATCATTTACCATAATGAAATGTTGGACATTAAACGTGGCCGTAAGAGCTTGGCAGACGAAGAACACTCGAGACGTCAAAAACTGCAACTACCGACGAAAACCTCGCCAGAGTTCACCACAATGGAGCTAGACGATTGCTGAATCAAAGCGAGAGAGATAGCAGAGGCTATGAACATGACAAAAGAACGTGTTTGTAACATATTAAATCAAGATTTAGACATGAGAAAGCTGTCCGCGCGTTGGGTGCCGCGTTTGCTCACGTTAGACCAAACACGTGTTCGAATGAACATTTCCAACGCTCTGTTGGCGTTGTTTAGGCGCAATAAATCCGAGTTTTGGTGCCGATTAATTACTGTAGATGAAACTTGGATACACCTTATACTCCCGAAACAAATAAACAGTTCAAACAGTGGACTGCAAAGGGGCAGCCGCTCCAAAAGAGCAGAAATTAAATAAAGCTTGGAAAATGATGGCGAATGTTTTTTAGTATAGTCATGGAGATATTTTAATCGATTATCTTCAAAAAGGAGAAAACATTACAGGAGCATACTATGCGTTATTACTTGACAAGCTGAAAGCAGCACTTGCGGAAATACGGCCATATTTGCAGAAAACGGAAATCCTGTTTCAAGAAGTCAACGCACCGTCTCAAATCTAGCGGTTGCAAAGGCGAAAATCCATGAATTATGGTTTGAACTGCTTGACTCACCAGATCTAGCACCAAGCGATTTCTTTCTGTTCCCCCATCTGAAAATTGCGCTCGGTGAACAGACATTTTCGTTAAATGAAGAGGCAATCATCTTCGTGAACAGATATTTTTGTACAGAAATACACCGAGTACTCTTTGGACGGATTACAGAGATAGGACCATCGCTGGAAGAAGTGTGTAGAGTTACAGGGAGACTATGTTGAAAAACGCCGAGTACTCTTTGGACGGATTACAGAGATAGGACCATCGCTGGGAGAAGTGTGTAGAGTTACAAGGAGACTATGTTGAAAAACGCCGAGTACTATTTGGACGTGTTACAGAGATGAGAGCATCGCTGGTAGAAGTGTGTAGAGTTACAGGAAGACTATGTTGAAAAACGCCGAGTACTATTTGGACGTGTTACAGGGATGGGAACATCGCTGAGAGAAGTGTGTAGAGTTACAAGGAGACTGTGTTGAAAAACGCCGAGTACTATTTGGACGGGTTACAGAGATGGGAACATCGCTGAGAGAAGTGTGTAGAGTTACAAGGAGACTATGTTGAAAAACGTCGAGTACTATTTGGACGGGTTATAGAGATGAGAGCATCGCTGGGAGAAGTGTGTAGAGTTACAAGGAGACTATGTTGAAAAACGCCGAGTACTATTTGGACGGGTTACAGAGAAGGGAACACCGCTAGGAGAAGTGTGTAGAGTTACAAGGAGACTATGTTGAAAAACGCCGAGTACTATTTGGAGGTGTTACAGAGATGGGAACATCGCTGGGAGAAGTGTATAGAGTTACAAGGAGACTATATTGAAAAATGCCGAGTACTATTTGGACATGTTACAGAGATGGGAACATCGCTGGGAGAAGTGTGTAGAGTTACAGGGAGACTATGTTGAAAAACGCCGAGTACTATTTGGACGGGTTACAGAGATGGGAACATCGCTGGGAGAAGTGTGTAGAGTTACAAGGAGACTATGTTGAAAAACGCCGAGTACTATTTGGACATGTTACAGAGATGGGATCATCGCTGGGAGAAGTGTGTAGAGTTACAAGGAGACTATGTTGAAAAACGCCGAGTACTATTTGGACGGGTTACAAGGATGAGAACATCGCTGGGAGAAGTGTGTAGAGTTACAAGGAGACTATGTTGAAAAACGCCGAGTACTATTTGGACGGGTTACAGGGATGAGAACATCGCTGGGAGAAGTGTGTAGAGTTACAAGGAGACTATGTTAAAAAACGCCGAGTACTATTTGGACGAGGAGACTATGTTAAAAAACGCCGAGTACTATTTGGACGGGTTACAGAGATGGGAGCATCGCTGGGAGAAGTGTGTAGAGTTACAAGGAGACTATGTTGAAAAACGCCGAGTACTATTTGGACGTGTTACAGAGATGAGAGCATCGCTGAGAGAAGTGTGTAGACTTACAAGGAGACTATGTTGAAAAACGCCGAGTACTATTTGGACGGGTTACAGAGAAGGGAACACCGCTAGGAGAAGTGTGTAGAGTTACAAGGAGACTATGTTGAAAAACGCCGAGTACTATTTGGAGGTGTTACAGAGATGGGAACATCGCTGGGAGAAGTGTATAGAGTTACAAGGAGACTATATTGAAAAATGCCGAGTACTATTTGGACATGTTACAGAGATGGGAACATCGCTGGGAGAAGTGTGTAGAGTTACAGGGAGACTATGTTGAAAAACGCCGAGTACTATTTGGACGGGTTACAGAGATGGGAACATCGCTGGGAGAAGTGTGTAGAGTTACAAGGAGACTATGTTGAAAAACGCCGAGTACTATTTGGACATGTTACAGAGATGGGATCATCGCTGGGAGAAGTGTGTAGAGTTACAAGGAGACTATGTTGAAAAACGCCGAGTACTATTTGGACGGGTTACAAGGATGAGAACATCGCTGGGAGAAGTGTGTAGAGTTACAAGGAGACTATGTTGAAAAACGCCGAGTACTATTTGGACGGGTTACAGGGATGAGAACATCGCTGGGAGAAGTGTGTAGAGTTACAAGGAGACTATGTTAAAAAACGCCGAGTACTATTTGGACGAGGAGACTATGTTAAAAAACGCCGAGTACTATTTGGACGGGTTACAGAGATGGGAGCATCGCTGGGAGAAGTGTGTAGAGTTACAAGGAGACTATGTTGAAAAACGCCGAGTACTATTTGGACGTGTTACAGAGATGAGAGCATCGCTGAGAGAAGTGTGTAGACTTACAAGGAGACTATGTTGAAAAACGCCGAATACTTGTTGGACGTGTTACAGAGATGGGAGCATCGCTGGGGGAAGTGTGTTGAGTTACAAGGAGACTATGTAGAAGGTAAAAAGGTCTCTGAAAAAATTTCTTGTGTCTTTATTAGGTCGGAAGCTCTTCAGAACACCCTCGTATTTTATATATTAGCTCTATGGACAATTTCAACGTAATTTATGTAAATGGTACTTATTTATAACTCTATTTTGTGCACTTTTGTATTGTCACATTTGGTGTTTATATTATTGTAAATTCAATAATTTCGTTATAACATTTTCGTAACTGTTAGCGTTGCAGCGGAAGTAGTCCATGCGTGGAACTTTGTGGAGTATATAGATATTTAATACTACTATCCAATTTAAATTTAAATTCTTACTTGACATATTCTGAGTTTTCAAAACTCGCACGGGTGTGTATACACTACAATGACATAAGGAACAAGGTAACCGACTATTATGACATGTCTTTGATTTGTTTTGCTTTTTCGCTGGTATTTGGTTAATCCTGAAAAAGTTACGTATTATCAATTTTCTGTTGATTATCTCCTTGTACCCGATTTACTGCACCAACGTCATTGTTGTAGAGCAGTCTAAGTTGATAAGTTGTAAGAGGGTTGTGGAAATTTGTGCCATGTAATGTTATTTTCTCTTCCCCTCCACTTGGCTGGGCTTTTGCCCACCAATTCCATCATGGGATCACTTCGTCTAAACGCCCCAGGCTGCAGATGGCAAAGGCAGAGCTACTCGGCTACAAGATTGATATGTTCGAGGACCCCGTCGACGCCCGCATGTGATCACTCTTCGGTCTCCCCGTCATCACATTCTCCATGGATCACGTTAGAAGTACAAGGGACCCAATATTTGCGCTGCCGCACCCTGCAAATTACTCGTAACTCCTGCGGCCAATTGACATATCGGTTGCCATGGGGATCAAATACCATATAGACCACCGCATATATATTTGTGTTAGCAGATTCGACCGAGTTGAAGAACATTCAACACTTGGTACAGACTTCCGCGTATTCTGTGCCGTCTCTGCTTGTGACCCAGTGGTCTCCTGCCGTTTCTTTAATCCACTGCTTCCTTCTAGGGTTACGAGGGTGGGTAAAACAGTAATGCCTCCTACTTTTTTCTCTTTTAATTGACAAGAAAATTTAATTTAATTTACATAGCTTGTAAACTGCAACATTGACGATTAATTTGTCACTATTCAATATAATCTCCGTCCTTTTCCACAGTTTTGGTCCACCTTTTAACTAGGGCGTGTATTTCAGTGTGGTAAAACACACGGTCTTGCTTCCTAAGCCATTGACGCACGGACGTTTTCACAGCCTCCTCATCTTCGAAATGAATCCCACGATGAGCTACCTTTAGTGGCCCGAACAGATGAAAGTCTGATGGTGCCAGGTCAGGGCTGTAAGACTTGCCATCCCAATTTCTCAATTTCTGCAGTGATGTAACAGCTGGTGTGTGGTCTTGCATTGTCATGAAAAAGAACTTCCGCAATAGTTTTTGTTGGGCGAACTCTGCGCAGACGTGCTTTAAACTTTTTGAGAGTTCTGACGTAATGGACAGAATTTATTGTGCATCCCTGCTCCAAAAATCAATTATAAGCACACCCTCTGCATTCCAAAACACTGTCGCCATAACCTTCCCTGCCGACCGCTGAGTTTTGAATTATTTTTTCCTTCCCTGACGTTATGTGATGTCATTCCATTGACTGCCTCTTTGATTCAGGTTCAGAAAAATGAACCCACGTTTCGTCTCCAGTAACAACTTTTTCCAGAATTC
Organism: Mantis religiosa; assembly: GCA_030765055.1. Lineage (NCBI taxonomy): Eukaryota > Metazoa > Arthropoda > Insecta > Mantodea > Mantidae > Mantis > Mantis religiosa. Next base: position 13,974,822 of record CM060954.1, on the reverse strand, counting down.
CTCTCCCTCCAAATTGAAGCGCTGCAAGTGTTCGGAGGCTATTGTTTTCCTTGTTTCTTTGTTTTGGGCGGTTAACGTTCTTGGTACCCAAAGTTAAGAAACTTTTAAGTAACTCAGTTGTGGAATAATCGTCATCAAACTGCCTTTACTGAGAGAGGTAATGCGACACAATTCACGTGTTGTTATCCGGCGATCACCACGAATGATGTCATTGACTCGCTGAATGTTGCATGGAGTTACTGCAGTGACCGGCCTGGCGCTTCGCTTTTCATCTGCTAGTGGTGTTTGCCCTTCAGCTTGGTTACAGAGACGAACCCATCGTCTAACAGTGCTGACATCCACCTTTGCATCACCATACACATTTTTTAGCCTTTCGTGAATACGAATTGGCGTTTCACCTTCCGCAGTCAAAAATTCAATCACAGAACGCTGTCTAATACGAATGTGGATGTCAGTAATTTTGCAAGAGAATGCAGTGCTGGCACCTGTTGACTTAGGAAGTTACTACTGCAGAGGATTGGAGAAGAAGGTTTGATGAATTTTGCAAAATTCAATGTTTTCTCATAGTTTACTTATTTAAGGGGAAAAATAGGAGGCATTTTCCTCAACGTATATTATATAGGTTGCAATATGCGAGATGTTACCTTTTATAGCCTACCTTTTACGCGCACCACAAAGACAAGCTCTCCTTGCTTTCTAGAGCATTAACCTAGCTCCTTTATTCAAAATACTCACTATCAACAAACCACCGGAGACAGGTGCTGTCTGACACAACAAGTAGAACTATTTAACCAACTTGAGCATCATATATCTGACAGACATATGTCCACCTGAAGCGGAAAGTGATAACACGTTATCACAAATTACAGAGCGGGGCGTAACATCTCCATTATTGCAATCCTTCTTGACGGGGTGCTCCCGGAAGCGAGAGGTGAGATGAGAGGATATTAAGCGTGGCCGGATCTGAGGAGAATTGACAGTTGAGGACAGGGGCCCTATGTTATTAGCTCCCAGGTGGCAATTTACCCCTCTGCAGGGTTAATGTCTGTTTAGTTAAGGACACTGTGGGGTTATTTTTACCCAGATAGAGCTAGATTTTAACATTTTGCTTTTTGGTCTGGGAGAGTTCGGAGTCCTCCACTGGCTTGACGCTTGCTTGGTTTCTGGGTCATACCCGTAACACCAACTCTGATTCCCTGTAATGACTTTGTTCAAGAAGTTTGGATCACGTGTAATCTCTGTTTTCAAGTCCTGACACACATTTAAGCGGATGGTTTTGTGCTCCTGTGTGAGAAGGCGTCGAACAAATTTAACAGCAACACGTCTCATGAGCAAATCCTCCTTCAAAATCCCCTTACACGAGCTCTAAGTGATTCCTGACGCTGCTGAAATTTTGTCGATCGTTTGGCGACAATCCTCGTTGATATTTCGGCGGACCTTTTCAATGTTATCTTCATTTCGCGAAGTTGAAGGGCGTCCAGAACGAGCTTGTTTTTCAACACACATCTCACCACGTTTAAAGCGCCCAAGACTCTCAAAGACCTGTGTGCGGCTCATAGCGTCCTCCTGGAAAGCTTCCTGAAGCACTTGGTGTGTCTCCGTTGCAATTTTTTTAAGCAGGAAACAAAATTTCACACACACTCCTTTTTCTTTTAAAGTTGCCACAACGACTTCGCAGATTTAACCCACCAAAAGTCAGAGAAACACAATACCACACTTGCACGTTCATCTCTACACTGACGCCGTCTGCACAGCTGTTTCAATAAGGTCTCTACTAACTTGTCCGTAGTAATTTGGAATATGCCTCAATTGTATGGTCACCAATATATAAATGTCACAATAATCAAATAGAGAAGATCCAAAAAAGGTTCCTCAGATACTTACATTACAAAACTCACGGTGTTTTTACTTATAATCAGAACTTGCCTTATAGTCAATTGCTTAACGAATTCAAAACAGTCTCACTCTCTGATCGTAGAACAATAGCCGAACAATTATTTCTGTACAAACTCATAAACGGCTTGGTATCCACTGAAGAACTGCTTGACAGAATATGTTTTAATGTCAGTTCTGCTAATTTTAGAAATCGTCAGCTCTTTCAATTTAAGACTCCCAAAACAGTATCCCATAAAAATTCTCCCGTTGTTCGGTTGTGTGCGAAATACAATAAACTCTCTACTAAAATAGAGCTGGATTTTAGTTTAACTTACGAGCAGTTTAAAAAACAATTAAATATGGGAATTATTTGCATGTGATTTTCAGTTGTATTGCATAATGAGTTTAACATTTGCAATTCTAGTCTTATGTAGTAGTTTAATATGTTTCATTTTTAGTCTTAGTTTTTTAATATTTTATTCCATTAATTGCATTCTCTTTCTTTTATATTCAACTTTGATCAATTATTGTTTACTCTGTTGTATCACTTATTTGCTTGATTAGTATACAATTTGCAATGTCTTGTCTTCAATAATAGCTTAATATATAGTGTATTTTTAGTTTGTCTGTATTCCTTTTTGTATTTCTGTTTTGCATTTAGTCAAACTTGTGTAACTAAATTGCATGTAGCTACTGTAATTGGAGCTTTGCTCTGTTGTAGCACAAATGAAGAAAATAAAATAAAATAAAAATAAAATAAACACCATCTAGCGTGAGAACCCTGCACTACGTCTACGAGTGGCAGCGCCCTTATTGTCCAGTTTATTTTGCTCCCCCCCCTCGTATATGTGCTTGTTTTAAAAAATGCAAGTGGATAAGGCCGAAGGCCTTTCATTATAAACTTCATTATTTTTGCATGCCTTCATATTCCTATTTGTATGATTTTATCTATCTTCCTTATTATGAAGTTTACTGCACGTTTAAATGTGATGGGAAGGCACCATCTATGGCCTACGGCCTATGGCGCGAAAGCAGTAGCCAATTAGGGTGAGGGGGAAGGCAGTTGCACGTTGAGTGGTACATGACAGCGGGGCAAGGGTATATGAAACAGACATTAGAATCCTAAAAAATATTTAAATGTAAAGTGAAACAAAAGGTGAAGTGAAATGGCATAGGAAACTTGGCATTTTTCTTGTCATCCATGAAAGCACCATTTGATTGCTCTTTCCTTTCCTAACTCTTCTGATTGCCTTTTTTTCAGATGGGTACAGACAGACGCTAATACGTGCCTCTACATAAAGGGCGCGCTTTAAACCCTATATTAATTACAAACGTGAAACAAATGAAAGAAGTGTGAATATAAAGGAGGGCGGAGGTTCATGCTAATGTTACGATGAGTTCACATCGATTTGGTCCAGTTACTCTCTCTTTCTCTGTACGTATCGATTCACGCGTACGAGTGGACCATCGTTCTTTCCCCTTTTTTTAACTCATTTTTATCTGTGCCCCAGCATACGTTATTTCTGTTCTCGTGAAATGGGTAGCCTGCTCTTTTATCTACAATGAGAGTACATCTGTGGGAGAGTATGAATGTTTAAGGTGATGCACTCAAAATTCTTTGAGCATTGCAAAGCCCTGTTCATTTCCAAGATCATAGTGAGTGCTGTACATTTGCATTCTCGCTTTACCAAAGGCACTGCATTCAACACAAGACTTCCATATCGAGATTTTAGAGCGAATGCACGTTTTGAGGTACCCGAGTCTAAAAAACACAACTTCATAAATGTTCGTATATACTATGACGCAGCCCCTGTTACCTAGGAACACTGAGACGTATGTATGTATGTATGTATGTATGTATGTATGTATGTATGTATGTATGTATGTATGTATGTATGTATGTATGTATGTATGTATGTATGTATGTATGTATGTATGTATGTATGTATGTATGTATGTATGTATGTATGTATGTATGTATGTATGTATGTATGTATGTATGTATGTATGTATGTATGTATGTATGTATGTATGTATGTATGTATGTATGTATGTATGTATGTATGTATGTATGTATGTATGTATGTATGTATGTATGTATGTATGTATGTATGTATGTATGTATGTATGTATGTATGTATGTATGTATGTATGTATGTATGTATGTATGTATGTATGTATGTATGTATGTATGTATGTATGTATGTATGTATGTATGTATGTATGTATGTATGTATGTATGTATGTATGTATGTATGTATGTATGTATGTATGTATGTATGTATGTATGTATGTATGTATGTATGTATGTATGTATGTATGTATGTATGTATGTATGTATGTATGTATGTATTTATTTATTGACTGCAATTGGGTACTACCCGGTGGCAGAGTTAAGAATACAGATCAAATTACAATACTAGATTTACAACAATAACACAGTAAACAATACAAACATGATATTATTTTACTTTAGTCACTTAAAACATATCTAATTACTTCTCTATTTACATATCATATACCATTATAATTCGAAAGTTAAACTATAAACCATCTAGATTTTTTTCTAAATTTCTTCAGCGACAGGAGACAGCCCTGAAAGACTGCTACAGGCAATTCATTCCATTCTTCAATGGTTCTATTAACAAAAGAACATTTTCCTACGTCGGTTCTGTATATTCTACCCTTAATTTTATACCTATGATCGTTTCGTCCATAATAATCCGGATTATCTAACCTTACACTAACGTCCACCCATGCCTTTACACCAGCATTAGCTTTGAATAAGGCTACCAACCTATGTTTTTTACGCGTAATTCTTAATTCCTCCCATTTAGTCTCATCTCCTTTTATAGGCCCAAAATACTTGCCTCTTTTTATGAATTTTATTGCCCTCTTCTGTATTTTTTCTTTTGGATCGATTTGGTTAGCTCTATACGGGTCCCAGCATGCTACTCCATATTCCATAACCGGCCGCACTAAGGCCTTGTAGGCAATTTCCCTGGACATAGCGCTCCCCTTTTTCAATATTCTCATTACGAAATGTAATGCCTTCCACGCATTCCTAGATGTGGCATTTACTTGTTCGTCCCATCCAGCATTACTTGCCAGGTACACTCCCAAGTATTTGCAGCTGTGCACCTGTGGAATTTGCACCCCTCCCATGTGATAGTTAACAATAATTTTGCCCTTAGTTCTACTAAAATCAATGGACTTACTTTTCTTGGCATTAATTGGTATTTTGTTAGCCGCAGCCCAATTACAGATTTCATTTAAATCATCCTGAAGAGCGCTTTCATGCACTGTATTCCGAATTTTATTATAAATGATACAATTGTCTGCAAACAACCTTAACCTGATATAACATATAACCTTTATCAGAGAGACATTCATACCAACGATTAACTATACATAAATTATAGATTTATAAACATAAATAAATGACGTATACCGGAATAGACATATGCCATAATGCTAGCATATACTCCGGACACCGCCACAGTGACAACGCCACTCTACGAAGGTCAGTAAACTCCCTTTGCAATCCCTGTAAACAAGCAACCCTACTCTGTCTGTTTTGCCCTCAAGGAAAATTTGGCACCTTCCAGTGGGAAACCTACCCATTGTTATAATCCCATGCGTGCTTCTGACAACAGGGTATTAGATTTTGACCATCGCGCAGAGCACATGCTTTCGCATAAATTTTTGCATGCGGACCGTTAGAGAAAGCGTCTGTGATATTAGGTTCGAAACTGGAAACTGATCTCAAGTGGGGATAGTTAAGAGCCAATAGAAAGTTGTTATTTGTTCATGTGAACTCCACTAACTATGTTTTCCGGGCTTGTAGGCCGTGGTCCATTTTCGTTTCCTTCCGACGTTTCGCCGAAAACTGCGTTCGGCATCTAAATCAATAGACCTGGAATTCAACACAAGTCTGGAGCACCGCATCGCATCGCAGGCACTGGCAGGCTGTGTTAGCCCGAAGATTGTTGCTGTGTGCCCACCCAGGATAGGGTTTAACCACAGAGAGGATTTTCCTTTCGGGATGGTTTAGGATGGCTGTTTTTGTTTGAGGATGGTGGATTGATTACGAGGTAGTTTAGTACTCCTCTAGAAGGATAGAATGATTTCCTTTAGCACCCTGGCGTTGAAGAATTTATTTTTATTTTGAACTGATTTTTGTATAATTTTGAGACCAACAACTCTTGGTAGATTATGGGAGCTCAGCTTTTGCTGCTGCTGGAATTGCTCCGTGGTGACCTCGGATGCCCGCAAGCCATGCGGGGGACCCGGAATAGTCGGAGACGACCTCTGGTTGGATCATAATCACCAAGAGACCGAACCAGGGCACCTCTTTGCAAAGGTAAATGCTCGTATAATTTTGTAGCCCGGCGTCTAATTTCATCCTCCACGTATGAAAGACCTGAGGCTTCATGGAGGAACCTTACTGGAAAGATTCGGCCTATTGAGTAGATGGACCTGTCCTCTATTCTGAGCGCGTTGAAGATATGCCAGCCAGGAATCTGCGGCCATGTCCCAGACCTCGCAGGCATATAGCATCAACGGGACTATGAGAGCTCGAAAGAGGTATAGCTTTAATCGGACTGGCATCGATCGAGAACCCAGCATAGGATACAGGGAAGCAATAGCTCCCTGAACCCTCGCCGAGATTTCCCTGATGTGTCGACGGAAAGTCAGATCCCTGTCTAACTCAACTCCCAGGTATTTGATAGAGGGTACCCATTCTATCCTTCGACCTTTGAAATGGAAATCTGGGCAGTCTGCGAGGGTGTGGCGCTTGATGAATAGAATAGCGTGGCTCCATGAAGATGGAGCACCGGTGGAATAAGATGGCGGGGGAAAGCGGAGGTCCCGGAGAAAACCCGCCACAGCGCCGTGTTGTCCACCACAATCTCACTTTGCGGTCGCCTGGGATCGAACCCGGGCCGCCTTGTATTTTGAGAAGGACCATCAAAATTATGAGGATGAGTAAAGGTACGTTGTCAAAGAAAAAGTGATAATTCTTTATTCATCAGTCCTCGTATGTACTGAATTTTCATAAATTAAAGGCCTATTCTGACTGTCTATCTTATATTGAGAACCTTTATGACGCTTTTAGACAATGCCGTTCGTTATTATTTCATTTTTGTTCGAGGCATCAGTATTTTGTTAGCATATTGTTAACCTTTGTGTTACAATTAATGTTTCGTGCTCTGTGCTAGCGAGCAAGTGTTGACAATATGCCTGAGGATGTTTGAAATGCTAGCATTGCATTTCTATGGTCAGCATTGCATTATTTACTGTAACTGATAAAATAGGAACTATTTAACAAATACTATTGGCTTACGACTGGGAAATCAGTTATATTATTATTAATGCATTACTCTGTAAATGCCAAGTCTTCATTGTTTCCAAGACATCGCAAATGTAGTACTGACATAAGAAAGATTAGACTGTTTTCATTGCAAACAGAACAGTAATCTGTTTTTCATTTGCTTATTTGTTTATACTAAGCAAATTTCATTTTAACGTGGCATTGATTCGATCAGGACAATTTCTTTCATATGTCATTTAAATATATTCATTTCAGTATTGTTGCAAACCAGGATTGTTGAAGGACTTACAAACCTAATCTACAACTGGGGGTGTAGTTACTGAAAGCATAAGGGGGCAGATGGTAGAGCTAAACAGGTCAAAGGGTAGGGACATGCTTAGGGTTAAATTAAAGTGATGGATTGTCCATGACTTTGACAAATATATTTTAAAGCTTGGGCAAGTCAAATAAAACGAATCTCTCCTTTATCTTGAAGAGATAAAGGGTGCAATCAAGACAGACATTGAATCAACTAATACATAATAAATAAATATTATCTTGTATGTAGAGTAGCGTAGAATTTTGAAAAGAGGTGGCTGGTTCACTTTGATGAGTCTATGCCCGCCTCGGTAGCGTGGTGGTAGCATGTGTGCCTCACGTTCAAGAGGTCCCGAGTTCGAAACTCGGTCAGGGTGAGTTACCTGGATAAGGCCTTCTTCCAGGGTTTTCCTTTATCCTGAAGGACGAATGTTGGGTAACTCTAAGCTCTTGTTTCACGTAAGCTTGCCCCGTATCTCTTAACTGCCACGTGACCGTATCATCTCTCATTGGCTGCTATTGTAGTATAGACTGTTGTGCGGTAAAATTATTTCGTTATTCAACATGGTGATATATCTTTATATGTTGGAAGAGAACTGTCAAATTTATATTTTCATAACTGTTTTAATTAAATATATTACTCAACAGAGTTGATAAATCTGAAATTCATGTTAATTCTTAAACGAAGTAAAGAGGAGGTTCCTTTGTTCTCAAGCACATGACACGATAGCACGTGATTTAGCGGTAGTGATGACATATTTGTTTATATGACTTTTATCACTGACCTTGTTTTGAACTGGATTAGTCATATATCGCCATTCGAAGGTGTGTTGTGCCGAGTGCGAGAGCTAAATTATTTCATTGATCGTTTATTGCGCGTGTACTTATTATATGTATAATGGCAGAGTCTACCGCCAGTTTTTCGCTGAAGCATCGCAAGGGGAAACCTTTAGAAAGCGGCGAAAAAAGAATTGTGTTACATGTGTTTAATGTACTCACAGAGAAGAATCCGTCTTTGTCAATGAGAGAAGTCGAACAGCTGTGCTCTGAACTTACAGGTGTGAGTGTTAGATGTGTAGGAACATCGCGACATGAAACTGAGGCAACAGGAAAACTTAACACTCCAGGGGCGATATTGTTGTGTGGCGAAGACGTTATTTAAGGACAATCAGATTGTACCGGGATACAAATTGCAAAATATACTACCTTGATGAGACTTGCGTGAATGAAGGCACACAAGTATGGCGGGACACGACTTTTAAGGCTGAAAGACAAGCATTTTTGCAAGGTATGTGTGCTGGTTTTAAAAAAATCTCAGTGGAAAAGGTCGAAGTCCTTTCATTATAAACTTGTTTCAGTTTCATTGCTCATTCATTCAGTTTCAACTAGATCAGTTTCATTATAAACATCATTATTTTTGCATGCCTTCATATTCTTATTTCTATCTTCCTGGCATTTATTATGACGTTTACTGCAGGTTTGAATGTGATGGGAAGGCACCGCCTATGGCCTATGGCGCGAAATCATTAGCCAATTAGGACCAGGGGGAAGGTAGTTGCACGCGGAGTGATACATGTCAGCGGGGCAAGGTTATATGAAACAGAGATTTACTGACTGATGATTGTCTAACTGACCATGATCTGAATAACCCTCCCTTGCTGGCTGTAATCTTTTAAATAGAACTGGCTTACAAAATGTCTGCCATCATGCGACTCAGCGGTTCTCCACAGAGGGTTTACATCCTATGGTGCAACCTTGTGCAACCTAAGAATGACACTACTTAATTTATCTGTCGATTTAACAGAACACATATGAGCTGGCAGGTCAATACCACTGCTTACTCTGATCACTAAGTCATTCAACCTGTCTTAACTTGTTAATTCCTGCTAAAGCCTGGGGCTTACCAGGAAATGTAATGTGAACCTACACCAATTAAAATATTTCCCAAATCTTATCTTTAGACTATACGCAACAGTATACGCAGATCTTTTGAAAAACCAAGAGTAACTTATTTTTCGTAAAAGAACTCTTATATTGTTTACAAATATAAAAATTTATAACTTAAAACTTCATTTATCTTATAGGAAATGATGATAATTTTGTTATAAATTGTCCAGTATGGATATGTTGATGATATTTTTGCAATTCTTCCTGATAAACTCATAAACGATGGAAATTAATTGTTCTTCAACACTAGCCGTCTGTAGGACGCACTATGAATTAATTTCCATTAATATTGGTTAACTATAAAGCCCGGGCCTTAAAGTACTTACAGAATAGTAAGTCGTCATTAAGGTAGTTGTCTCATCTGTTTATGAGAACTCCTAGTGGTTTACCGGGAAAAACACGAGTCAGTTGTACCTAATAGTGGTCCGAACTATAAAGCCCGGGCCTTAAAGTACTTACAGAATAGTAAGTCGTCATTAAGGTAGTTGTCTCATGTGTTTATGAGAACTCCTAGTGGTTTACCGGAAAAATACGAGTCAGTTGTACCTAATAGTGGTCCGAACTATAAAGCCCGGGTCTTAAAGTATTTTACAGCATAGTAAGTCGTCATTAAGGTAGTTGTCTCATGTGTTTATGAGAACTCCTAGTGGTTTACCGGGAAAAACACGAGTCAGTTGTACCTAATAGTGGTTAACTATAAAGCCCGGGCCTTAAAGTACTTACAGCATAATAAGTCACCATTAAGGTAGTTGTCTCATGTGTTTATGAGAACTCCTAATGGTTTACCGGGAAAAACACGAGTCAGTTGTACCTAATAGTGGTCCGAACTATAAAGCTCGGGCCTTAAAGTACTTACAGCATAGTAAGTCGCCATTAAGGTAGTTGTCTCATGTGTTTATGAGAACTCCTAGTGGTTTACCGGGAAAAACACGAGTCAGTTGTACCTAATAGTGGTCCGAACTATAATCCCCGGGCCTTAAAGTACTTACAGCATAGTAAGTCGTCATTAAGGTAGTTTTCTCATGTGTTTATGAGAACTCCAAGTGGTTTACCGGGAAAAACACGAGTCAGTTGTACCTAATAGTGGTCCGAACTATAAAGCCCGGGCCTTAAAGTACTTACAGCATAGTAAGTCGTCATTAAGGTAGTTGTCTCATGTGTTTATGAGAACTCCTAGTGGTTTACCGGGAAAAACACGAGTCAGTTGTACCTAATAGTGGTTAACTATAAAGCCCGGGCCTTAAAGTACTTACAGCATAATAAGTCACCATTAAGGTAGTTGTCTCATGTGTTTATGAGAACTCCTAATGGTTTACCGGGAAAAACACGAGTCAGTTGTACCTAATAGTGGTCCGAACTATAAAGCTCGGGCCTTAAAGTACTTACAGCATAGTAAGTCGCCATTAAGGTAGTTGTCTCATGTGTTTATGAGAACTCCTAGTGGTTTACCGGGAAAAACACGAGTCAGTTGTACCTAATAGTGGTCCGAACTATAATCCCCGGGCCTTAAAGTACTTACAGCATAGTAAGTCGTCATTAAGGTAGTTTTCTCATGTGTTTATGAGAACTCCAAGTGGTTTACCGGGAAAAACACGAGTCAGTTGTACCTAATAGTGGTCCGAACTATAAAGCCAGGGCCTTAAAGTACTTACAGCATAGTAAGTCGTCATTAAGGTAGTTGTCTCATGTGTTTATGAGAACTCCTAGTGGCTTACCGGGAAAAACACGAGTCAGTTGTACCTAATAGTGGTCCGAACTATAAAGCTCGGGCCTTAAAGTACTTACAGCATAGTAAGTCGCCATTAAGGTAGTTGTCTCATGTGTTTATGAGAACTCCTAGTGCTTTACCAGGAAAAACACGAGTCAGTTGTACTTAATAGTGGTCCGAACTATAAAGCCCGGGCCTTAAAGTACTTACAGCATAGTAAGTCGTCATTAAGGTAGTTGTCTCATGTGTTTATGAGAACTCCTAGTGGTTTACCGGGAAAAACACGAGTCAGTTGTACCTAATAGTGGTACGAACTATAAAGCCCGGGCCTTAAAGTACTTACAGCATAGTAAGTCGTCATTAAGGTAGTTGTCTCATGTGTTTATGAGAACTCCTAGTGGTTTACCGGGAAAAACACGAGTCAGTTGTACCTAATAGTGGTCCGAACTATAAAGCCCGGGCCTTAAATTACTTACAGCATAGTAAGTCGTCATTAAGGTAGTTGTCTCATGTGTTTATGAGAACTCCTAGTGGTTTATCGGGAGAAACACGAGTCAGTTGTACCTAATAGTGGTCCGATTTATAAAGCCCGGGCCTTAAAGTACTTACAGTATAGTAAGTCGTCATTAAGGTAGTTGTCGCATGTGTTTATGAGAACTCCTAGTGGTTTACCGGGAAAAACACGAGTCAGTTGTACCTAATAGTGGTCCGAACTATAAAGCCCGGGCCTTAAAGTACTTACAGCATAGTAAGTCGACATTAAGGTAGTTGTCTCGTGTGTTTATGACAACTCCTAGTGGTTTACCGGGAAAAACACGAGTCAGTTGTACCTAATAGTGGTCCGAACTATAAAGCCCGGGTCTTAAAGTACTTACAGCATAGTAAGTCGTCATTAAGGTAGTTGTCTCATGTGTTTATGAGAACTCCTAGTGGTTTACTGGGAGAAACATGAGTCAGTTGTACCTAATAGTGGTCCGAACTATAAAGCCCGGGCCTTAAAGTATTTACAGCATGGTAAGTCGCCATTAAGGTAGTTGTCTCATGTGTTTATGAGAACTCCTAGTGGTTTACCGGGAAAAACACGAGTCAGTTGGAGAATTTAATGTCATGTTGGCACGTTGGCCGTAGTAGCTAATGGGTTTAGAGCAGCTGGACCGAAACCAGAAGATCCGTGGTTCAAATCCCGGCTATGGCATTAATTTTTCAGTCTGGCTCTACACTTTCATAGTGCGTCCTACACACGGCTAGTGTGAAAGAACAATTAATTTCCATTAATTGTACCTAATAGTGGTCCGAACAATGAAGCCCGGGTCTTAAAGTAATTATAGCATAATAAGTCGTCATTAAGGTAGTTGTCTCAAGTTTTACCAGGAAAAACACGAGTCAGTCTCCATGTGGCAGAAGTTTCCAGTAAGTAGTAGCATGTGCATCCACGTTCGCTATAGTCGGATATTTTTTCCTCTCTTCAGAACTTAATGTGAACGTGCGTTAATATCAAAAACAGCTGCACGAATGCTTTTACTGTGCCCACATTCCTATATGAGTTTTACTCAGATGAATTTGTGAACAAAGAAGTTAATTTCAGGGGAAAATTTGCGCGAACTGGACATCAGAGAGTATAAGAAGGGTAAACAATATGGATTTGTAGCGAGAAAAAAAAAAGAGATGCCTGAGGCTTGAACAAACAAGCAAATTTACTGCTTTCATTAAGGAAACTAAACAAATGCCAAACGATTTACATAAACAAAGCAGACATCGGTTGATGCAGAGGCCAAACACAAAACAAAACACAGTAGGGAGAAATTTTACTTAACAGCAAGTGGTACTGGCGTTCCTAAAAACACTGCTTTATCAATTTTAGAATATAACACTCTTTTCAGCTCCAAAAAATCACAACTACAAATTTATAGGTGAATAGTGCAAGAGTAAATATTATATAACAATTAGCAAGTTTTAAGGAATGTTTGATTATAAGTAAGCCAACTTGTCGGCATGGTTTTATTCCACTTCTGCGCTATGTGCAGCTACAGGGCACCTCAGTAACCATTTCCAGAAACTTCAAGGGACACATTTAGTTTGTCACGAAAGTATCTTAAACTTATGTCATTTTAATCGAAAGTTTAATTAAAAGATTAGTCTTTCAGGATAAGAGAAAACTTGCAATATTAAGTCATATCGGACGATGAGTGAAATGATGTTCAAATGAGTACAGGGTACATAGAGCTTAGAGTTACCAGACATTCATCTTTCAGGATAAGGGGAAAACCTACATCGTTATGTTATATCTGACAATGAATGAAATGATGTTCAAATGAGTACAGGGTACATAGAGCTTAGAGTTACCAGACATTCATCTTTCAGGATAAGAGAAAACCTCCAACGTTAAGTCATATCGGACGATGAATGAAATGATGTTCAAATGAGTACAGGGTACATAGAGCTTAGAGTTACCAGACATTCATCTTTCAGGATAAGAGAAAACCTCCAACGTTAAGTCATATCGGACGATGAATGAAATGATGTTCATATGAGTACAGAGTGCATAGAGCTTAGAATTACCAGACCTTCATCTTTCAGGATAAGAGAAAACCTCCAACGTTAAGTCATATCGGACGATGAATGAAATGATTTTCAAATGAGTACAGGGTACATAGAGCTTAGAGTTACCAGACATTCATCTTTCAGGATAAGAGAAAACCTCCAACGTTAAGTCATATCGGACGATGAATGAAATGATGTTTAAATGAGTACAGGGTACACAGAGCTTAAAGATAGCAGACATTCATCTTTCAGGATAAGGGAAAACCTCCAGCGTTAAGTCATATCGGACGATGAATGAAATGATGTTCAAATGAGTACAGGGTACATAGAACTTAGAGTTACCAGACATTCATCTTTCAGGATAAGGGAAAACCTCCAACATTAAGTCATATCGGACGATGAATGAAATTATGTTCAAATGAGTACAGGGTACATAGAGTTTAGAGTTACTAGACATTCATCTTTCAGGATAAGAGAAAACCTCCAACGTTAAGTCTAATCGGGCGATGAATGAAATGATGTTCAAATGAGTACAGAATACATAGGGCTTAGAATTGCCAGACATTCATCGTTCAGGATAAGGGAAAACCTCCAGCGTTAAGTCATATCGGACGATGAATGAAATGATGTTCAAATGAGTACAGGGTACACAGAGCTTAGAGTTACCAGACATTCATCTTTCAGGATAAGAGAAAACCTCCAACGTTAAGTCATATCGTTCGATGAATGAAATGATGTTCAAATGAGTACAGGATACATAGAGCTTTAAGATGGCAGACATTCATCTTTCAGTGTAAGGGAAACCCCAGGAGAAAGTTTTATTTCGTTCAAGATGTATCCAACACGGGATATGTTGAACGTGTGGCAAACCCGCTACAGTTCACGCCACAGAGGTGCATTAATAACTGTTTTATGAAGTTGTTTTTGGGTTTTAGATATGATGTTTACCGGGGGAGACTTTTTCTAAAAATACTTATTTTTTCCTTAGGTTTTCTTTTGCATTTATATTTAAATTTCAGTAGTGACTTTTTCTAATATTTGCTATGGGTAAAACAGCTAAACGTTTTTAAAAAATAAAATTTCGAAAGTATTAGGAGGCTTGTGTAGACAGTGTTTTTGTTAGAAAAATGATCTCCGTTTTATATCAACAGTTGAATTGAGAAATACGTTCGTTTAAACTTTGTTTCTATGCTCACGTGCTATTCATTAAGGAGGTATAAATTATGCGGTAAGCACGATGTGAAACCAATCAAACGTGAGCAAACACGTAATGTAGAATGAACGGGTCCCTCTGCGGTTTTGCGCACGCGCAGGAGCTGTCCGCAGCTTCTTCCTTACGGCATTGCAGCGATCTCGTGCTGGTTAATTAAATAATTTAAGCTCTTATTAACCCAGATAGAAAGTGAAAAGTAAAGTCTGAAGGTTTCCATAGCGACCGCTTGCCAAGCGTGAAATTGTAGGCGTCACGTTCCCGATTTCGTGATTGTTTTCAACCTGACACTGGAATCCGCACCTTATTAAAGCGCTTCCTTTCACAAAAACACCTTCCATTTTATTTATTCTTTTTTTTTCAGATCTACCAAGTATCAGTCATATTCCGGTTATAACCAAAGCTACTTTATAAATAGTGACACTAACAAACGTTTAATGCCAGCTTGACCCATTGACAACCAAAAATTACTGTACAACATACATGTGACGGTTTTTAACATCACTGAATGTTTCGTCCAGGTCTCTTAGGTTCAAAAAGATACGAACCGGAATCTAGTACACAGTTTTGGTATAGGTGCTTGGCTAAGGATGGGAAAATTATGATATTATGCATGAGACAGCAAAAATGATTACAGAACTCCAACAGTTGGTGGGCAGAGGTACGAGGAATTGTGGCAAAAATATAAATGAAAGATATATGGAGATCAGAGGAAATGAATGTAAGCGATGTGGGTAAATGGGTAAAATGCCGAATAGAAGATATAGAAAGGCAGTTATATGGGGAAGTCTGAAAATATGAAATCATTACAAATAACAGGAAACTCGGGCGAGAAGCATACATAGATTACTGCAATGGGTAAGAGAGAGAAGGGCTAGCATGGATGAAGACAAAAACAATATTTCTAAAAGGGTAAAGAAGGTGGGGAAAAGGGAATTTGTGAATTGTGGGAGGACAGAGAAAAGGATAGTAGCTATAAAATGTTAACAGAAAAGGAGGAAAAGAAGGTAGGAAGTATTGGTGAGTTCTTACAGAAAGTAAAAGAAAAATGGGCAAGAAATGTAAAGAATATAACAAAGGAAGATGAGTTAGAAAAAAGGGGCTAATTAAGTAACAAGGTGGCATGGAGGTTAAGAGCTTCCTGACAGAGCAGAAGACCAGGGTGTCATATAAGACAAGGTAGCAACAAGGTAAGGACAAATAAATGTAAAGAATATAAGAACGGAAGAGGAGGGGGAAGAAAGGGACTAAATAAGTAACAAGGAGACATGGAGGTTAAGAGTTACCTGGAAGAGCAGAAGACCTGGGTGTCATGTAAGACAAGGTAGCAACCAAGTAAAGACAAATAAATGTAAGGAATATAAGAAAGGAAGATAAGGGGGAAGAAAGGGGCTAATTAAGTAACAAGGAGGCATGGAGGTAAAGAGCTACCTGACAGAGCAGAAGACCAGGGTGTCATGTAAGTCAAGGTAGCAACAAGGTAAAGACAAATAAGTGTAAAGAATATAAGAAAGAAAGATGAGGGGGAAGAAAGGGGCTAATTAAGTAACAAGGAGACATGGAGGTTGAGAGCTACCTGACAGAGCAGAAGACCAGGGTGTCATGTAAGACAAGGTAGCAACAAGGTAAAGACAAATAAATGTAAACAATATAAGAAAGAAAGATGAGGGGGAAGAAAGGGGCTAACTAAGTAACAAGGAGACATGGAGGTTGAGAGCTACCTGACAGAGCAGAAGACCAGGGTGTCATGTAAGACAAGGTAGCAACAATGTAAAGACAAATAAATGTAAAGAATATAAGAAAGGAAGATGAGGGGGAAGAATGGGGCTAATTAAGTAACAAGTAGGCATGGAGGTTAAGAGCTACCTGACAGAGCAGAAGACCAGGGTGTCATGTAAGACAAGGTGGCAGCAAGGTAAAGACATGTAAATGTAAAGAATATCAGAAAGGAAGATGAGGGGGAAGAAAGGAGCTAATTAAGTAACAAGGAGGCATGGAGGTTAAGAGCTACCTGACAGAGCAGAAGACCAGGGTGTCATGTAAGACAAGATAGCAACAAGGTAAAGACAAATAAATGTAAAGAATATAAGAAAGTAAGATGAGGGGGAAGAAAGGGACTAATTAAGTAACAAGGAGACATGGAGGTTAAGAGCTACCTGACAGAGCAGATGACCAGGGTGTCATGTAAGACAAGGTAGCAACAAGGTAAACACAAATAAATGTAAAGAATATAAGAAAGTAAGATGAGGGGGAAGAAAGGGACTAATTAAGTAACAAGGAGACATGGAGGTTAAGAGCTACCTGACAGAGCAGATGACCAGGGTGTCATGTAAGACAAGTTAGCAACAAGGTAAAGACAAATAAATGTAAAGAATATAAGAAAGTAAGATGAGGGGGAAGAAAGGTGCTAATTAAGTAACAAGGAGACATGGAGGTTAAGAGCTACCTGACAGAGCAGAAGACCAGGGTGTCATGTAAGACAAGGTAGCAACAAGGGAAAGACAAATAAATGTAAAGAATATAAGAAAGGAAGATGAGGGGAAGAAAGGGACTAATTAAGTAACAAGGAGACATGGAGGTTAAGAGTTACCTGGCAGAACAGAAGACCAGCATTATTTATTTGTTTATCAGGAACAGTAGCACAAATATCATGAACATATCTATATCAGGTTTTAAAAATCAAAAGGAATGCTTTAGGGTCTTGCATTTCGAAGAAAGTCATAAACAGATCACCAGGAAAAGGTGCAAGATAGGTAGTCATCTAAGTATCTAATCATCATCTAATCATCTAACCTGCTAAGTCAGAAGATTGTTCGTTTAGAATACCTTGGGTTCATGCTACTAATTCCCTAACTGTAGCAGAAATTAAAAGGGAACTTAATTTGACAATGCTCTCTCTCTCTCTCTCTCTCTCTCTCTCTCTCTCTCTCTCTCTCTCTCTCTCTCTCTCTCTCTGCACGATTTTATTATTTTATTTCAAGAACAGTAAATGAAACTGAAATAGGATGCGCCAGCTCTTTGTCCTGCTTTATGGTATATTACGAGGGCAGGTTTTGGACCACATTTTAACTAGGACATGTATTCCAGTGTGGTAAAACACACGGTCTTGCCTCCTAAGCCATTGACGCATGGACGTTTTCATAGCCTCCTCATCTTCAAAATGAATCCCACGATGAGCTTCCTTTAGTGGTCCGAACAGATGAAAGTCTGATGAGGCCAGGTCAGGGCTGTAAGACTTGCCATCCCAATTTCTCAATTTCTGCAGTGGTGTAACGGCTGGTGTGTGGTCTTGCATTGTCATGCAAAAGAAGAACATCCACCATAGTTTTTGTTGGGCGAACTCGGCGAAGACGTGCTTTTAGCTTTTTGAGAGTTCTGACGTATTGGACAGAACTTATTGTGCATCCCTGCTCCAAAGAATCAATCATAAGCACACCCTCTGCATCCTAAAGCATTGCCGCCATAACTTTCCCTGCCAACCGCTGTTTTGATTTTTTTTTCTTTGGTGACGTTGTATGATGCATTCCATTGACTGCCTCTTTGATTCGGGTTCAAAAAAATAAACCTACGTTTCGACTCCAGTAACAATTTTTTCCATAAACTCCTGTCCCTCCAAATTGAAGCGCTGCAAGTGTTCGGAGGCTATTGTTTTCCTTGTTTCTTTGTTTTGGGCGGTTAACTTTCTTGGTACCCAACGTGAAGAAACATTTTACTAATCCAGTTGTTGAATAATCGTCATCACACTGCCTTTACTGAGGGAGGTAATGCGACACAATTCACGTGTTGTTACCCGGCGATCACCATGAATGATGTCATCGATTCGCTGAATGTTGCATGGAGTCACTGCCGCTTCACTTTTCATCTGCCAATGGTGTTTGCCCTTCAGCTTCGTTACAGCGACGAACCCATCGTCTAGCAGTGCTGACATCTACCGTTGCATCACCATACACATTTTTTATTCTTTCGTGAATGCGAATTGGCGTTTCACCTTCCGCAGTCAAAAATTCCATCACATAACGTAGTCTATACGAATGTCGATGTCAGCCATTTTGCAAGAGGATGCAGTGCTGCCACCTGTTGACTTAGAAAGTTACTACTGCAGGGGATTGGAGAAGAAGGTTTGAGGAATCGCCGCAAATTCAAAGTTCTCACATAACTTATTTATTTAAGGAAAAAAACATGTAGGAGGCATTACTTTTTGACCCACCCTTGTAAATAAAAATGTCTTTGTTCTAGCACCACAATTGTTGATGTAGTATTTTAATGATTAAGTGTAGGAGAAGTTAACGTGAGAGGAAAATGTGTGTAAGATGAATGGAGCAGATGATTATCAGCTTTAGTATTGACCCGCGTATTTATCACATCATGTGTGTCGATGTTTACGTTTGACACATTGTTTATGTCATTATTATTCACATCAGAGAGCAGATATGTTTTGTTTCATTAAAGTCGGGGATTTTGGTTCGGTAACCACTATAATTGAATTATCGAGAAAAAAAAAGAAAACGGAGATAATTAACAAGTGAGTGGCCCACAACTGTGACATATACCCTAATTAACGTAAATAAAGAGTTGATATGAACTGGCTGTGCAAATTGCCTGTGATGTTGGGTATCGATCTCTCCGCCCACGCGCTACACGATGAGGGTTGCACACCCTTTCACTTGTTGCTCCCCCTTGCTGTATAGAAATTACTAATGACCTGTCGTAAACAACAACGCTTCCCTTTTAAGAGAATTATTTGATGTCTATAGAGGAATCTTCTTGGAGGAATTGCATTTCAGAAGTATTCAATAACATTTCCTATCAAATATATCTATCAATCCAATATCAACTCTTTCTTTCCTATGGGTACGGAGCAGTTCTCTCTTGTCAGAACTGCAATACAGAGCGAGTCCGATGATTATTGTCGATAGCTAACTCTGTTAATAGAAATCGTCAGTTGAATTTATGAAACATTTCACATAAACTGACATATACTTTTCATAAATTTAAAATTATCTATAAATTCAAATTTTTTTTTGTCTTTTAGTGTGATATGATATTTATTTGTACAGTTTCAATAACAGTTTCATTACAGTGACTTTAGCATCGAACAAGCACTGTACAAATACATGGAATTGCTGACCTTAAAGATTTACTTGCTAACTCAGGTCCCCTGGACCGAGCGGGATGGCTCAGGCTTCGTCGGGGGATTTCCCAGGTCGCTAGGTTAATTAAATCCCCAGAATTTCGTGTCACTCCATTTCAACTCCATTATCGTTTCACATCTCTCATCCGGTGGTCTCTTTCAGGGTAGCAGTGTCGGCGGAAGCCTCGGCGGTGAATGGCAGGATGAGATGATCTGAGGAAAACTACTTCCTCCTCCGGTAGGTCGGCAGCAGGTCTCCGCTCCTCTGCTGGGACCATTTCGCGACCGCCAGCCAGGGAACTTTGGGACTCGGATCGCCTGCCTGGTATCATTAGGGCTCATTGCCGTCCCGCTGTAGGGGAGCGTGTCCCCGTCGCCTGCCTTGGAGCTTTGCTGCTCGGACCGCCTGCCTGGGACCTTCGGTGCTAGGATCGCCTGCCTGTGACCTTCGGTGCTAGGATCGCCTGCCTGTGACCTTCGGTGCTAGGATCGCCCGCCTGTGACCTTCGGTGCTAGGATCGCCTGCCTGTGACCTTCGGTGCTAAGATCGCCTGCCTGGGACCTTCGGTGCTAGGATCGCCTGCCTGTGACTTTCGGTGCTAGGATCGCCTGCCTGGGACCTTCGGTGCTAGGTTCGCCTGCCTGGGACCTTAGGTGCTAGGATCGCCTGCCTGTGACCTTAGGTGCTAGGATCGCCTGCCTGTGACCTTAGGTGCTAGGATCGCCTGCCTGTGACCTTCGGTGCTAGGATCGCCTGCCTGTGACCTTCGGTGCTAGGATCGCCTGCCTGTGACCTTCGGTGCTAGGATCGCCTGCCTGGGACCTTCTGTGCTAGGATCGCCTGCCTGGGACCTTCGGTGCTAGGTTCGCCTGCCTGTGACCTTAGGTGCTAGGATCGCCTGCCTGTGACTTTTGAGGCTCGGATCACCTGTCTGGGACTTTTGAGGCTCGGATCACCTGTCTGGGACTTTTGGTCCTCGGATCGCCTGTCTGGGACCCTTTGGTCTTCGGATCGCCTGTCTGGGACCCTTTGGTCTTCGGATCGCCTGTCTGGGACCCTTTGGTCTTCGGATCGCCTGTCTGGGACCTTTTGGTCTTCGGATCGCCTATCTGGGACCTTTTGGTCCTCGGATCGCCTGTCTGGGAACTTTTGGTCCTCGGATCGCCTGTCTGGGAACTTTTGGTCCTCGGATCGCCTGTCTGGGACCTTTTGGTCCTCGGATCGCCTATCTGGGACCCTTTGGTCCTCGGATCGCCTGTCTGGGACCCTTTGGTCTTCGGATCGCCTGTCTGGGACCCTTTGGTCTTCGAATCGCCTGTCTGGGACCCTTTGGTCTTCGGATCGCCTGTCTGGGACCTTTTGGTCCTCGGATCGCCTATCTGGGACCTTTTGGTCCTCGGATCGCCTGTCTGGGAACTTTTGGTCCTCGGATCGCCTGTCTGGAAACTTTTGGTCCTCGGATCGCCTGTCTGGGACCTTTTGGTCCTCGGATCGCCTGTCTGGGACCCTTTGGTCCTCGGATCGCCTGTCTGGGACCCTTTGGTCTTCGGATCGCCTGTCTGGGACCCTTTGGTCCTCGGATCGCCTGTCTGGGACCTTTTGGTCCTCGGATCGCCTGTCTGGGACCTTTTGGTCCTCGGATCGCCTGTCTGGGACCCTTTGGTCCTCGGATCGCCTGTCTGGGACCTTTTGGCCCTCGGATCGCCTGTCTGGGACCTTTTGGTCCTCGGATCGCCTGTCTGGGACCTTTGGGGCTCACCATTTTCAATGTAACCTCCGTCCTGCTTTTCCACAAATGTACATTAAAAGTGTAAGAAGTTATATAACTACCTCGGTAAATTACAGGGAGCATGTCTGCCTCACCTTCAAGGGGTCCCGAGTTCGTATTTCCGTAAAGATGAGTTACACGGATAAGCTTTTATCTGGAGTTTTACATTATCCTGACAAATGTATGTCTGATTACTCGAAGCTCTATGTACCCTGTACTCACTTGAACATAATTTCATTCATCGTCCGATAAGACTTAACGTTGGAGGTTTTCCCTTATACTGAAAGATGATTGTCTGGTAACTCTAAGTTCTATGTACCCTGTACTCATTTGAATATCATTTCATTCATCGTCCGATATGATATATATTTCGTCGTTTTCTTACTTACACATTGAGGTTAACATGCCACACTATCTGAACAGTAACACCAGAATCTTAAATATAGCCAGAAGTACAAAAGCTAGTGTTGCCAACTAAAAAATATAATTTTCTCTATTTGCTACAAATATTGACACCACACATATTTACATTTGTTAGCAAAAATATGGTTTCCTATTTGAATTTTCCAGCGTAAATTCCATTAGAATTTCATATTTTCATCCCAGAATTGGAACTTCTGTAGAAGAGTATTATTGGAGCTTATATCATGTTCTGGAAATACATATAGCGTATGTCCAATCGAAGGGCCAGTGATGAAGGGATCACAAAAATTGTAGGGTCCTTTTTTGTCCAGATCGGGCTGCACATAGACGTGTGACTGTTACACCAGCACTGCAGATGTGTTTGAGGAATCTTTAGGGGCGGTTCCCCGAGGGCGATAAGGGAAACAGTTTCCTAAGATCGATGTCCAAACCGTGCACGAGAATAGGAAGATGGTTTGAAATACGACGACTGTACAGTCGCATCTGCTGAGAATGGCCACCTACTTTATGTACTGGCAAACCTCTGGGGATTACCGGGCAGCAACTTTATTTCCGGTTCGATCCCTGTCACATTAAGAAGGAGGCGGAATGTGCTGTCGGCTCCAGCCGGGATAAAACTGTCACGTGGTTTTGTAGCACGCCTTTCAACCAGAAAGGCCACTTATTTACTTCGGAGTAATCCCTCCAGAAGAGACGGCCAAATGTTTAAAAATATCACCCGTTCTACTCACATGATTTCCTCTAATATTACTTACTCCTCTTTCTACTTTAATTTAAACATTAACTTACTGTAGTTACAAGGGAATGCAGTAGACCTTAAGTGATAGTCAAATGTTTTAAAACGCTGGTCGTTGTGTAATGTATACATGACTTTCTCTACTCTTGTACAAACACTTATTGCTCTATCTACTTCAAGATAAACATTATCTTATTGTAGTTACAAGGGAATACAGTAGACTTTAAGCGACAGTCAAATGTTTTAAGCAGCTGGTCGTTATGTGATGTATACATGACTTTCTCTACTCTTGTACAAACACTTATTGCTCTATCTACTTCAAGATAAACATTATCTTCTTGTAGTTACAAGGGAATACAGTAGACTTTAAGTGATAGTCAAATGTTTTGGTCGTTATGTGATGTATACATGACTTTCTCTACTCTTGTACAAACACTTATTACTCTATCTCCTTCAAGATAAACATTATCTTATTGTAGTTACAAGGCAATACAGTAGACTTTATGTGATAGTCAAATGTTTTGGTCGTTATGTGATGTACACATGACTTTCTCTACTCTTGTGCAAACACTTATTGCTCTGTCTCCTTCAAGATAAACATTATCTTATTGTAGTTACAAGGGAATACAGTAGACTTTAAGTGATAGTCAAATGTTTTGGTCGTTATGTGATGTACACATGACTTTCTCTACTCTTGTGCAAACACTTATTGCTCTGTCTCCTTCAAGATAAACATTATCTTATTGTAGTTACAAGGGAATACAGTAGACTTTAAGTGATAGTCAAATGTTTTAAACAGCTGGTCGTTATGTGATGTACACATGACTTTCTCTATTCTTGTCCAAACACTTATTACTCTATCTTCTTCAAGATAAACATTATCTTATTGTAGTTACAAGGGAATACAGTAGACTTTAAGTGATAGGCAAATGTTTTAAATAGCTGGTCGTTATGTGATGTACACATGACTTTCTCTACTCTTGTACAAACACTTATTGCTCTATCTACTTCCAGATAAACATTATCTTATTGTAGTTACAAGGGAATACAGTAGACTTTAAGTGATAGTCAAATGTTTTAAATAGCTGGTCGTTATGTGATGTACACATGACTTTCTCTACTCTTGTACAAACACTTATTGCTCTATGTACTTCAAGATAAACATTATCTTATTTTAGTTAAAAGATAATACAGTAGACGTTAAGTGATAGTCAAATGTTTTGGTCGTTATGTGATGTATACATGACTTTCTCTACTCTTGTACAAACACTTATTGCTCTATCTACTTCCAGATAAACATTATCTTATTGTAGTTACAATGGAATACAGTAGACTTTAAGTGATAGTCAAATGTTTTAAATAGCTGGTCGTTATGTGATTTACACATGACTTTCTCTACTCTTGTACAAACACTTATTGCTCTATTTACTTCAAGATAAACATTATGTTATTATAGTTAAAAGGTAATACAGTAGACGTTAAGTGATAGTCAAATGTTTTGGTCGTTATGTGATGTATACATGACTTTCTCTACTCTTGAACAAACACTTATTACTCTACCTACTTCAAGATAAACATTATCTTATTGTAGTTACAAGGGAGTACAGTAGACTTTAAGTGATAGTCAAATGTTTTAAATAGCTGGTCGTTATGTGATGTACACATGACTTTCTCTTGCTCTATCTACTTCAAGATAAACATTATCTTATTGTAGTTACAAGGGATTACAGTAGACTTTAAGTGATAGTCAAATGTTTTAAACAGCTGGCCGTTATGTGATGTATACTTGACTTTCTCTACTCTTGTACAAACACTTATTGCTCTATCTACTTCAAGATAAACTTTATCTTATTGTAGTTACAAGGGATTACAGTAGACTTTAAGTGATAGTCAAATGTTTTACACAGCTGGTCGTTATGTGATGTATACATGACTTTCTCTACTCTTGTACAAACACTTATTGCTCTATCTACTTCAAGATAAACATTATCTTATTGTAGTTACAAGGGATTACAGTAGACTTTAAGTGATAGTCAAATGTTTTAAACAGCTGGCCGTTATGTGATGTACACATGACTTTCTCTACTCTTGTACAAACACTTATTGCTCTATCTACTTCAAGATAAACATTATCTTCTTGTAGTTACAAGGGAATACAGTAGACTTTAAGTGATAGTCAAATGTTTTAAACAGCGGGCCGTTATGTGATGTACACATGACTTTCTCTACTCTTGTGCAAACACTTATTACTCTATCTCCTTCAAGATAAACATTATCTTATTGTAGTTACAAGGCAATACAGTAGACTTTATGTGATAGTCAAATGTTTTGGTCGTTATGTGATGTACACATGACTTTCTCTACTCTTGTGCAAACACTTATTGCTCTGTCTCCTTCAAGATAAACATTATCTTATTGTAGTTGCAAGGGAATACAGTAGACTTTAAGTGATGGTCAAATGTTTTGGTCGTTATGTGATGTACACATGACTTTCTCTACTCTTGTACAAAAAGTTATTGCTCTATCTACTTCAAGATAAACATTGTTATTGTAATTACAAGGGAATACAGTAGACTTTAAGTGATAGTCAAATGTTTTAAATAGCTGGTCGTTATGTGATTAACACATGACTTTCTCTACTCTTGTACAAACACTTATTGCTCTATCTACTTCCAGATAATCATTATCTTATTGTAGTTACAAGGCAATACAGTAGACTTTAAGTGATAGTCAAATGTTTTAAATAGCTGGTCGTTATGTGATGTACACATGACTTTCTCTACTCTTGTACAAACACTTATTGCTCTATGTACTTCAAGATAAACATTATCTTATTATAGTTAAAAGATAATACAGTAGACGTTAAGTGATAGTCAAATGTTTTGGTCGTTATGTGATGTACACATGACTTTCTCTACTCTTGTGCAAACACTTATTGCTCTGTCTCCTTCAAGATAAACATTATCTTATTGTAGTTACAAGGGAATACAGTAGACTTTAAGTGATAGTCAAATGTTTTAAACAGCTGGTCGTTATGTGATGTATACATGACTTTCTCTATTCTTGTCCAAACACTTATTACTCTATCTTCTTCAAGATAAACATTATCTTATTGTAGTTACAAGGGAATACAGTAGACTTTAAGTGATAGGCAAATGTTTTAAATAGCTGGTCGTTATGTGATGTACACATGACTTTCTCTACTCTTGTACAAACACTTATTGCTCTATCTACTTCCAGATAAACATTATCTTATTGTAGTTACAAGGGAATACAGTAGACTTTAAGTGATAGTCAAATGTTTTAAATAGCTAGTCGTTATGTGATGTACACATGACTTTCTCTACTCTTGTACAAACACTTATTGCTCTATGTACTTCAAGATAAACATTATCTTATTATAGTTAAAAGATAATACAGTAGACGTTAAGTGATAGTCAAATGTTTTGGTCGTTATGTGATGTATACATGACTTTCTCTACTCTTGTACAAACACTTATTGCTCTATCTACTTCCAGATAAACATTATCTTATTGTAGTTACAATGGAATACAGTAGACTTTAAGTGATAGTCAAATGTTTTAAATAGCTGGTCGTTATGTGATTTACACATGACTTTCTCTACTCTTGTACAAACACTTATTGCTCTATTTACTTCAAGATAAACATTATGTTATTATAGTTAAAAGGTAATACAGTAGACGTTAAGTGATAGTCAAATGTTTTGGTCGTTATGTGATGTATACATGACTTTCTCTACTCTTGAACAAACACTTATTACTCTACCTTCTTCAAGATAAACATTATCTTATTGTAGTTACAAGGGAGTACAGTAGACTTTAAGTGATAGTCAAATGTTTTAAATAGCTGGTCGTTATGTGATGTACACATGACTTTCTCTTGCTCTATCTACTTCAAGATAAACATTATCTTATTGTAGTTACAAGGGATTACAGTAGACTTTAAGTGATAGTCAAATGTTTTAAACAGCTGGCCGTTATGTGATGTATACTTGACTTTCTCTACTCTTGTACAAACACTTATTGCTCTATCTACTTCAAGATAAACTTTATCTTATTGTAGTTACAAGGGATTACAGTAGACTTTAAGTGATAGTCAAATGTTTTACACAGCTGGTCGTTATGTGATGTATACATGACTTTCTCTACTCTTGTACAAACACTTATTGATCTATCTACTTCAAGATAAACATTATCTTATTGTAGTTACAAGGGATTACAGTAGACTTTAAGTGATAGTCAAATGTTTTAAACAGCTGGCCGTTATGTGATGTACACATGACTTTCTCTACTCTTGTACAAACACTTATTGCTCTATCTACTTCAAGATAAACATTATCTTCTTGTAGTTACAAGGGAATACAGTAGACTTTAAGTGATAGTCAAATGTTTTAAACAGCTGGCCGTTATGTGATGTACACATGACTTTCTCTACTCTTGTGCAAACACTTATTACTCTATCTCCTTCAAGATAAACATTATCTTATTGTAGTTACAAGGCAATACAGTAGACTTTATGTGATAGTCAAATGTTTTGGTCGTTATTTGATGTACACATGACTTTCTCTACTCTTGTGCAAACACTTATTGCTCTGTCTCCTTCAAGATAAACATTATCTTATTGTAGTTACAAGGGAATACAGTAGACTTTAAGTGATAGTCAAATGTTTTGGTCGTTATGTGATGTACACATGACTTTCTCTACTCTTGTACAAAAAGTTATTGCTCTATCTACTTCAAGATAAACATTGTTATTGTAATTACAAGGGAATACAGTAGACTTTAAGTGATAGTCAAATGTTTTAAATAGCTGGTCGTTATGTGATTAACACATGACTTTCTCTACTCTTGTACAAACACTTATTGCTCTATCTACTTCCAGATAAACATTATCTTATTGTAGTTACAAGGCAATACAGTAGACTTTAAGTGATAGTCAAATGTTTTAAATAGCTGGTCGTTATGTGATGTACACATGACTTTCTCTACTCTTGTACAAACACTTATTGCTCTATGTACTTCAAGATAAACATTATCTTATTATAGTTAAAAGATAATACAGTAGACGTTAAGTGATAGTCAAATGTTTTGGTCGTTATGTGATGTACACATGACTTTCTCTACTCTTGTGCAAACACTTATTGCTCTGTCTCCTTCAAGATAAACATTATCTTATTGTAGTTACAAGGGAATACAGTAGACTTTAAGTGATAGTCAAATGTTTTAAACAGCTGGTCGTTATGTGATGTATACACGACTTTCTCTATTCTTGTCCAAACACTTATTACTCTATCTTCTTCAAGATAAACATTATCTTATTGTAGTTACAAGGGAATACAGTAGACTTTAAGTGATAGGCAAATGTTTTAAATAGCTGGTCGTTATGTGATGTACACATGACTTTCTCTACTCTTGTACAAACACTTATTGCTCTATCTACTTCCAGATAAACATTATCTTATTGTAGTTACAAGGGAATACAGTAGACTTTAAGTGATAGTCAAATGTTTTAAATAGCTAGTCGTTATGTGATTAACACATGACTTTCTCTACTCTTGTACAAACACTTATTGCTCTATGTACTTCAAGATAAACATTATCTTATTATAGTTAAAAGATAATACAGTAGACGTTAAGTGATAGTCAAATGTTTTGGTCGTTATGTGATGTACACATGACTTTCTCTACTCTTGTGCAAACACTTATTGCTCTGTCTCCTTCAAGATAAACATTATCTTATTGTAGTTACAAGGGAATACAGTAGACTTTAAGTGATAGTCAAATGTTTTAAACAGCTGGTCGTTATGTGATGTATACATGACTTTCTCTATTCTTGTCCAAACACTTATTACTCTATCTTCTTCAAGATAAACATTATCTTATTGTACTTACAAGGGAATACAGTAGACTTTAAGTGATAGGCAAATGTTTTAAATAGCTGGTCGTTATGTGATGTACACATGACTTTCTCTACTCTTGTACAAACACTTATTGCTCTATCTACTTCCAGATAAACATTATCTTATTGTAGTTACAAGGGAATACAGTAGACTTTAAGTGATAGTCAAATGTTTTAAATAGCTAGTCGTTATGTGATGTACACATGACTTTCTCTACTCTTGTACAAACACTTATTGCTCTATGTACTTCAAGATAAACATTATCTTATTATAGTTAAAAGATAATACAGTAGACGTTAAGTGATAGTCAAATGTTTTGGTCGTTATGTGATGTATACATGACTTTCTCTACTCTTGTACAAACACTTATTGCTCTATCTACTTCCAGATAAACATTATCTTATTGTAGTTACAATGGAATACAGTAGACTTTAAGTGATAGTCAAATGTTTTAAATAGCTGGTCGTTATGTGATTTACACATGACTTTCTCTACTCTTGTACAAACACTTATTGCTCTATTTACTTCAAGATAAACATTATGTTATTATAGTTAAAAGGTAATACAGTAGACGTTAAGTGATAGTCAAATGTTTTGGTCGTTATGTGATGTATACATGACTTTCTCTACTCTTGAACAAACACTTATTACTCTACCTACTTCAAGATAAACATTATCTTATTGTAGTTACAAGGGAGTACAGTAGACTTTAAGTGATAGTCAAATGTTTTAAATAGCTGGTCGTTATGTGATGTACACATGACTTTCTCTTGCTCTATCTACTTCAAGATAAACATTATCTTATTGTAGTTACAAGGGATTACAGTAGACTTTAAGTGATAGTCAAATGTTTTAAACAGCTGGTCGTTATGTGATGTACACATGACTTTCTATACTCTTGTACAAACACTTATTGCTCTACTTCAAGATAAACATTATCTTATTATAATTAAAAGGTAATACAGTAGACGTTAAGTGATAGTCAAATGTTTTGGTCGTTATGTGATGTACACATGACTTTCTCTACTCTTGTAAAAACACTTATTGCTCTATCTACTTCCAGATAAACATTATCTTATTGTAGTTACAAGGTAATACAGTAGACTTTAAGTGATAGTCAAATGTTTTAAACAGCTGGTCGTTATGTGATGTATACATGACTATCTCTACTCTTGTACAAACACTTACTGCTCTATCTACTGCAAGATATACATTCTTATTGTAGTTACAAGAGAATACAGTAGACTTGAAGTGATAGTCAATTGTTTTAAGCAACTGGTTGCTGTGGTGATGTCTTTGAAATTCCCTTTACATTTTTAAGAGATGAGGGGACGAATAACGATTTCCTGTTTGAGAAAAGTATAAGTACTGGGAAATAAAAAGGAGCATCATGGAGATGGCTCACTCTACATAAACTGTGTGCATAAATTTTGTTTGACAGTATCTACGGTTTTTGTGTTATAAGATCTTGTATATCACTTAACAAATGTGATTCAGAGGTAAAAGAACATCCGAGGTTCTCTCACAAATTTGGAAATATAAATTTGTTTGCAATGAAAATATCCTAAGCTTTATGTATGTATTAATGAAACATTTATATGGATTTCTGGAAAAGAAAATTAAATTATTCTATTTGTTGCATGTGGCCTTTGGTGGAGAAATTTCTTAACATTTTCGTATCGTGTTATTGAAAAATGTGTTGCTTATATAGTTCGGTATTTAACCAATATAAATGTCCCGAAACATGTATTTCTCGGTGAAATTTAGTTATGAAATTTTGGAGTTAAATGCAATTCCTTACATACCTAGAAGGGAATGTGGCTTTATATGAATCAGAGGGTTAATAAGTGAATAAACAGGCTTTTGGTCTTCCATATTTATATTGTCACCGTGTGGCATTTTTGTGATGTTGCCACAAGCCGGAGCCGGGTGCGCGTGCAGAAGAGAAAGAGACAGAGAGAGTCTGCATAGGGTTCTGCTCATTGTTGTGCCGCGAAAGTCCTCGCAAGGTCTGTCGCTTTCTAGAAACAATGGCTGGGTATTTTTTTTCTTTCAATTTACGTCCTCCAACGTTAAGTCAAATCGGACGGTGATTGAATTGGGTGAAATTATGCTCAAATGAGTCCAGGGTCCATGGAGCTTAGTTACCTGACATTCCTTTTGAAGGATAAGAGAAAACCCCGAAAAAAACCGTATCCAGGTAACTCACCCTGACCGAGATTCGAACTCGGGTAAAGGCCACGTCGTGGCTCAGTGGTTAGACTGCTTCGCTCTCACCAAGGCGGCCCGGGTTCGATCCCAGGCGACCGTAAAGTGAGATTTGTGGTGGAAAACACGGCGCTGGGGCGAGTTTTCTCCGGGACCTTGGGTTTCCCCCGCCATCTCATTCCTCCAGTGCTCCATCTTCATCTGATGCATCATCAGTGTCAGTGCCTGCGGTGCCGTATGTAGTAAAAGCGGGCGTTAAACACTACACATTACATTATCGAACTTGGGACCTCTTGAACGTGAGACAGACATGCTACCATCACGCTACCGAGGCGGGCTATGGCTGGGACGTACAAATATCCGAAAGGTGTTAGGGCGGCAGTTGTTCTTTGGTTATTGCGACAGTCAACGGCTAAAGTGTACCGCAGTGATTTCATTCATTTATTTTCCTGCATCAAAACACCGAGTCAGTCTCGATGACAGCTCATTGTCTATTTCACGTCATTTTACTCAATTTTCTCAATTTCTGCGAACCGGATTTACAAATCCATGCAGCGTACGCATTCACAATATGCATGCACGCAGCACTTACAGTTGTACCCTATCTTGAAATCCCCCATGCCAACACACCTAAAACTACGTCTGTATCGGGCGATTACACCGCCCCTGACTCTGTACAGCTGCGAGGTCGGACGATCAGTGGCTCCGAACACCATTCGCAGACTGCAGCACGTTCAGAACAGGGAGCTGCGAATTATCTCTGATATTGGGCGTAGATTCCCTTCCCATATCCTGCATACCTACTCCGGAGTCCCATATATTGTATACGTGTTGCGGGAGAGAACGCGTAACATCTACAATAAGCTAGACTCGCATTCCAATTACCTGGAGAATACCCTTGGCCGTTACGACCATAGGGTTCCTCGCCGCAGACCGGGTTACCGGTTACCCAAAGATGCACTGGTTAACCTTAACTGAACAGGGTCACTTTCCCCTGACTATATACCCCCAAGTCCAGAAATGGGCTTCGTAAGTCCCATACCTAAACTTTAGTTCCTTTCTCTCTGGACTGTCAAGTGGACTGTGCTCAGATGCCTCCCAGGGAGGCGGAAGAGCGCAGCCAGCATTGGGCGCACATCCCCCACGGGGCACTGGCGCCTATTTAAGGCTAGATATAACACTGCACGTTCAAGGTGAGAGTGGAAGGACGGCTGTCGTCTATCAGACCCATAGCCGCAGTGTTCTGTCTCCGTTACTCTTTGCGGCCTACATGTCTCATTTCCCCCTGGAACCACAGACAATTACCTGCCAATATGCCGACGATGTCCTCATAATGGTGCGTAACAAGAACCTAAGATATTGTCATCCTCCGCTGCAGTGCCAGCTCCGAGCTATCGGCCGTTGGAGTGAGAGGTGGAGGATGGCCCTTAGCTCGGGGAAGAGCTCCTCTCTTCTCCTGGCTAAGGTCCGAGCCAGGCGTTGTGATTGAGACAGAGACAAATTCCCTGGGTTCACTGCGCCAAATACCTTGGCGTTCTCCTCAATCTTGGCCTCACCTACGCCACTCATGTCCGGGTCAAAGCCTGACAAGGACATGCAGCACTTAGGCAGTTGTACCCTGTCTTGAAATCTCCTATGCCAACACACCTTAGCTAGTAGAAGTTGTGCTAGATAACCAGGCGGACCCACCGAGGTCATATCCGTAGCCTTCCTTCCTATTTTGGAGTTGGCGCGCGTAAGTGGCGTATTCACTTCCATCACGTCTTGAGTCCATAGGACCAGATGGGGGTTTCTTGTTAGTCTATAGACCTTGCCCTATGGAAAGCCCCTCCCGTAGGGGGAGGGATGCGTCCATTTCAGCTGCCAAATTGCGGGCGCTGTGGACCCCTAGCACTCGTGGTACCTCTGGCGTTACTAGAGGAACCTCGGGCCGAACATTCGAGCCCCTCCCTCTGGGAGTTGTTCGGATTGGGTTGGACTCGAGGGGGTAGTGTGTTCCCTCCACCCATGGGAAATTGGGTACCTCCGGCCAGACCTCGGCCGCCCATAGGGGTTAGAGGGTTGCCGCATAAGTCCTGGTTGCTAGCCTGCAGAGCTAGTAGTTGGTGTGCTAGATCACCGGCGGCCCTAACAAGGTTTTTTGGTAGCTGGTTCATTAAGGACCGGCGCGTAATTGGCGTATCCACTTCCGTCACGTCTGCCGTGTGCAGGCGGGGAGGCAGTTTATAAAATAGGTACTGTCCTACGGTAAATATACCCGAGAGACCCGGGTCCAGGACTAATAGGAGTAGAACCTCTGGCGTTAATATTAACGTAACATAACGTGCCAACACACCTTAAACTACACCTGTATCAGGCGATTATCCCGCCCCTGATTCTGTACGGCTGCGAGGTCTGGGGATCAGTGGCTCCGACCTCCATTCGCAGGCTGCAGTACGTCCAGAAAAGGGCGCTACGAATTATCTCCGATACTGGACGTAGATTCCCGTCCCATATCCTCCACACCTACTCCGGAGTCCCATATATTGTAGACATGGTGCGGGAGAGAACGCATACTATGTACAATAAGCTAGACCCGTATCCCAATAACCTAGTGAATACCCTTGGCCGTTACGACCATAGGGTTCTTCACCAAAGACCTCGTTAGCAGTTGTCCAAAGACGCTTTGGGCGTCCTCATCTGAGCAGGGCCGCTGTCCCCTAATGCGTGTACCCGCAAGCCCAGAAAAGGGCTTGGTATGAACTATTACATACCCTGGTTCCTTTCCTTCTAGCCTGTCAAGTGGTCTGTGCTCACAGGCAGGCGGAAGAGCGCGGTCAGCACTGGGCCCACACACCCTCCATTTGCGCCCTCATATGGCTAGACTGGGTGACTCGCAACTTCTGTTGGTCTGCTGCTGCAGTTTCACATTTTGCTTGTGATTACTGTGTGAGAAAAAATAGGAGGTGATAAGACTTGAACGTAAATAGTAGTTGTAGTGGGCAGTTTTAAGTGTAGGTGGCGTATACCATAGTTCCAAAAGGCTAATATGTTCTAATTATCTAAACAAACGCAATTTCCAGACCATTTGCATGTCACAAGTAGGAAGTGTGTGCACACACAAACTGTCACTCGGGAGAAGATGGATAAATTTGCTGTGAAGCGGATCTTGACGATTCCTCCCAACTTCCTGACGTGTTGCGGGTTGCCGTATTGGGTCCTCTTCATTAGATTCGCCCCCCCCCCAACCACCACAGCCCTGCTCACCCGATACCTCATCAATCAATTTGCCTCGGAGCACCGTGTACACACATAACGAGTTCTGAAACCTGAGTTGTAAGGGAGGGGGTGGGAAAAAACACCCTGTTGGGAAACTTGTTTACCCTGCTACATTCAAAACGACGTTCTTCATCTGTCATATTCAAATGGAACATTTAATGTGCAGCACTTAACTATTGAGATATCTGATTACCACATCACTTCTTTTACATAATGTAAAATACGTAATACTTTCATGTCACCGCCTCTATCACTCTGTTACACTCAATTCCTACAAAAAATATCATTATGTATGCCTTTAATTAAATCGATTTCTTGTATGCTTGCGCAATACAAATTTTCCAACCAATTTTAAACGAAATTCACAATGAGTTTCACATTTCAAAATGTAGCTCAAAACTGGATGGCAAAGGACTATTAACTCAGTTTCAAAAATATTTCCACCCTAAACCACTCTTTAAACAGAAAACTGTTTCATGTTGTAAAGTTAAAAAAAAAAAAAAAATGAACTGGAGCCTTGAAACATTGGCTCACACCTGGGTAACCATGCTACGTTAATACGCTTTCAGGAACATCTATACATGTTTGCACTCGTCTCACCATATTCTCTGAAGTTTTACGGAGAGTATCCTCGCCAATGTTACTTATTTCGGTTCGAATGGATTCCTTGAGAACATCAACTGTCCGTGGCCTATTCTTGTACACTCTATTTAGTTAACTCGTGTGTTGTTCGGCCGCCTCTTTGACGAACCCTTATAATCGTTTTACAACACCCGCCCTCCTTCTTCCAGTCCTTTGTGCAAGGTTGCCAACTTTCTCGACACGTCATGGTTAACGTATGAGGTTTCGTTCAAATATATTTATCTTATGTCCATTATGGACATTATTATATAATTCTTATATGGAGAATTTAGTGTCATGTTGGCACGTTGGCCATAGTAACTCAAATGGTTAGAGCGGCTGGACGGCGACCAGAAGATATGTGGTTCAAATCCCGGCTATGGCATTGAATTTTTCAGTCTGGCTCTATCCTTACATAGTGCGTCCTACACACGGCAAGTGTGAAAGAACAATTAATTTCCATGAAAGTAAAGTAAATTAAAGTCAAATTAAAGCCAAAGTGAATCCAAAGCAAACCCGGAGCGAAGCCAGAGGGGGCTCAGAGCCAAGCCAGACTGGGACCGGGTTTGTGGCCGTAGCCATATCTGGATAAGCTTTTCCGGGGTTTCCATATCCTTATATACAACGTCCGGTAACTCTAAGCTCCATGTACCCTGTACTCATTTGAACATCATTTCATTCATCGTTCGATATCACTTAACGTTGGAGGTTTTCCCTTATCCTGAAAGATGAATGTCTGGTACCTCTAAGCTCTATGTACCCTGTACTCATTTGAACACCATTTCATTCATTGTACGATATGCCTTAACGTTGGAGGTTTTCCCTTTGAAATATAAATGTCTGGTAACTCTAAGCTCTATGTACTCTGTACTCATTTAAACATCGTTTCATTCATTGTCCCACATGAGTTAACGTTGGAGGTTTTCTCTTATCCTGAAAGATGAATGTCTGGTAAATCTGAGTTCTGTGTACCCTGTACTCATTTGAACATCATTTCATTCATCGTCTGATATAACTATGTAGGAGTTTTTCCTTATTTTAAAAGATGAAGGTCTGGGAACTCTAAGCTCTATGTACCCTGTACTCATTTAAACATCGTTTCATTCATTGTCTGGTACGAAAACCGAAGGAGTTTTTCCTTATTTTAAAAGATGAAGGTCTGGGAACTCTAAGCTCTATGTACCGTGTACTCATTTGAACATCATTTCATTCATTGTCTGATATAACTATGTAGGTGTTTTTACTTATTTTAAAAGATGAAGATCTGGGAACTCTAAGCTCTATGTACCCTGTACTCATTTGAACATCATTTCATTCATTGTCTGATATAACTATGTAGGAGTTTTTACTTATTTTAAAAGATGAAGGTCTGGAAACTCTAAGCTCTATGTATCCTGTACTCATTTGAACATCATTTCATTCATTGCCTGGTACGAAAACCGAAGGAGTTTTTCCTTATTTTAAAAGATGGTCTGGGAACTCTAAGCTCTATGTACCGTGTACTCATTTGAACATCATTTCATTCATTGTCTGATATAACTATGTAGGAGTTTTTACTTATTTTAAAAGATGAAGGTCTGGGAACTCTAAGGTCTATGTACCCTGTACTCATTTGAACATCATTTCATTCATTGTCTGGTACGAAAACCGTAGGAGGTTTTCCTTATTTTAAAAGATGAAGGTCTGGTAACTGTAAGCTCTATGTACCCTGTACTCATTTAGACATCGTTTCATTCATTGTCCCACATGAGTTAACGTTGGAGGTTTTCTCTTATCCTGAAAGATGAATGTCTGGTAAATCTGAGTTCTGTGTACCCTGTACTCATTTGAACATCATTTCATTCATCGTCTGATATAACTGTGTAGGAGTTTTTCCTTATTTTAAAAGATGAAGGTCTGGGAACTCTAAGCTCTATGTACCCTGTACTCATTTAAACATCGTTTAATTCATTGTCCCACATGAGTTAACGTTGGAGGTTTTCTCTTATCCTGAAAGATGAATGTCTGGTAAGTCTGAGTTCTGTGTACCCTGTACTCATTTGAACATCATTTCAGTCATCGTCTGATATAACTATGTAGGAGTTTTTCCTTATTTTAAAAGATGAGGGTCTGGGAACTCTAAGCTCTATGTACCCTGTACTCATTTGAACATCATTTCATTCATTGTCTGGTACGAAAACCGAAGGAGTTTTTCCTTATTTTAAAAGATGAACGTCTGGGAACTCTAAGCTCTATGTACCGTGTACTCATTTGAACATCATTTCATTCATTGTCTGATATAACTATGTAGGTGTTTTTACTTATTTTAAAAGATGAAGATCTGGGAACTCTAAGCTCTATGTACCCTGTACTCATTTGAACATCATTTCATTCATTGTCTGATATAACTATGTAGGAGTTTTTACTTATTTTAAAAGATGAAGGTCTGGAAACTCTAAGCTCTATGTATCCTGTACTCATTTGAACATCATTTCATTCATTGCCTGGTACGAAAACCGAAGGAGTTTTTCCTTATTTTAAAAGATGAAGGTCTGGGAACTCTAAGGTCTATGTACCCTGTAGTCATTTGATCATCATTTCATTCATTGTCTGGTACGAAAACCGTAGGAGGTTTTCCTTATTTTAAAAGATGAAGGTCTGGTAACTGTAAGCTCTATGTACCCTGTACCCGTTTGAAATTACATTTATTGGCCGGTATGAGTTAACGTTGGAGGACGTAAATTATAAGAAGTAGGTAAAGAAGTCAGTATGGCTGCCTTCGGTGTTTCATGTTGTTTCCATCATTAAGAAAAAAAAATGAATAGCGGCTTACTTGTTCGGAAGGGTAGGAATATTTGTAAATTCATTTGAAGTGTCACAATAATTGATAGAACATAAACTGTGCGCTTCATTTTTTTCGGGGATAAAAGTTTGTGTTGTACGGTTTACAGTTGTAAGGAAATCATATACTTATAATGTATATAGCCTTTGACTCTTGTTTTTCTTCAGAAAATTCAAGATGTTCATTTTCCTTCAAAAGAAACATGTGAATATTTCGTATAGTGTCAAAATCTTTTTTGAAAATCGAACATTTTTAACGTTTCATGCTTCAGAAGTTACTGACAGTATGTACGTATGTTGTCATTTGTTTTATATGGCAGCAGGGGTATACTTAAAGGCCATTGGTCTAGGAGGTATTTGATTCAGCGACCTAACCGAGACACAAGTTTTCTACGAGTCTTCTATAGAGTGGGTTGGGATTATAGTGATCTTACCATATTTTGTGAAAATCTCTCGCCTCTTGTAGCCCCAAATCTGTTAGGAGTTACGTATTAAAGCAAACTTTAATTAAATTCAGATTTAAAGGATGGTTAATTTAAGGTAAAATTGGAGGTAGTTATATTTTTGGAAGCGTATCTCGGCTGCTTCAATTAAAATGAGAATGTTAAACCAACCATGTTAAAGCGAAATGTTGATGTAGCAGAGATGTATTTTGGAAGAGCGTTAGGAAAACACGGCTGGTGCTGCTTCTTTGTTTTTCTCTTGTGTTTAATGTAAACGCAAAAGGAACATTATTCTGTCATTAAGACGGTCCACACGGAACAGTTGAAATTACACAAGATGGCCAGCCAGCCGTAAAGAGCTGCCCTTCTTTCGGGCTTCAGGACCCAAAAGTACACTCCTGTACAAAAGGTAGTTACATTCTTTGTTTGGTCGGAGAAAGCAGGATAATCCATCTGAGGGAATGGTTTTTGTAACACATTTAACAAACGTAACTGAAGATTTGCTTCTATGTTTTCTGTTTTCCTATGCATAATTTCGAGTATTTTAAATATCAGTGTTGGTTTAGGAGTAATTACATATTTATCTTGATTTTGTTAACTGCACTGGGCAACAATGAAAATTTTTCGGGCTTAAAAATAGTGAATTTACATGTATTTCCATCTGCTGAATTAAAAAATTACAATAAAAGTGATAGAATAGCTCTTGTTTTGAAGATAAAGTGACATTTCATTTTTACAGTGAAGATTTTAAATTTGGGGAAAATTTTTGGGGGAGTTGGTACAGCTGTCAAATAACAAAACACAATCAGAAAGAAATTTTGGAAATTAAGAGATGCAAAAGTTAAGGAAGGCATTTTTGTCGGACCACAAATAAGAGAACTTGTAAAGGATCCTGCATTTAACCAAATTTTGGAGGGGAAAGAAAAGGAAGCTTGGGAAGCCTTCAAGGGTGTTGTTCATGGATTTTTAGGCAACAGAAGAGATGACAACTACAAACATTTGGTGACTGTGCTCCTGCAAAAATACTGTAGCCTTGGATGTAACATGTCCCTTAAGATCCATTTTCTCCACTCCCTCCTAGACTTTTTCCCTCCTAGTTGTGGAGCTGTTAGTGATGAACATGGGGAGAGATTCCATCAGGACATTTCTGATATGGAACAAAGGTATCAGGACCATTGGAATGAAGTGATGCTTGCGGATTACTGTTGGTCTTTGTATAGGGATTCTGCAGAACTCCATCACAAGAGGCAAGCTAAAAGACGACGAAGTCATGATTCTCTTCAGACACGATTATCTGCGAAGTATTTTTCCAGCAATTTAGAACTCTTAGCATGTAATTACCAGTTAAAACAAATCAAATGCACTTTCATTGTTGTTAGCATGCATGTAATTAAAATATATCCTTTTCTCTCAATCCGTTAATATGTAATACTTCCACCTTGTGTATATCATAGAAACTAGAGCTAATAAAAATTTTTCACTGTCATATTTGTTTTTCTCAACCAAAAATTAGTAGGAAGTGCTCGAAACGTTCAAAAGTTATTTTTTGTTGTCCAGTGTTACTCACGCCCTTTTTCTAATTCTATGTCACTTGCCTAACCAAAACATACAAATATTTTATATTATATTATTTTATTTCACTTAGTTAAAAATGATATCGCCTTTATTCCCTATTCTGAAATGTTTGGTCTATATGGGTAAACTAATTTGACTAATTTTTGTTTTGAAATATTTGTATAAGTCCGAGGAAGGGTCAAATGGTGATAAAAAGCATTAAGGGGGGACGTACGAGAAAATGCTAAAAAATATGATTGTTTTTTATTGTTTTGTAAAATAGTATATAGTGTTAGCTTTCAAACACCAAAATATTATGACTGTACGTGGTCTGTATGTACCTTTAAAACATTAAATGCCCTAGTGTTGCATAGTAGCAACACATAGTCTTCCATCAGCTGTCTTAGAATCTATAAAGCCCACCTACCAATTCTTAGCACACCCAGACTTGCTAAAATATGTCTCTATGGAGAGACACAAAACCCAAATGAAAGCCTCAACAGTTTGATATGGAAAAGGTGTCCCAAAACATCATTTGTGTCTTCCAAAGTGGTGAAAATTGCTACATTTGATGCTGCAACAGTGTTTAATAATGGGAATGTTGGCAGAAAGAAAGTTATGCATCAGTTAGGGTATCAACCTGGTGTGTTTATGGAAACAGTTTTGCAGAGTATCGACAACATTCGCATCACTGGTGCAGAAAGAGTTATGAAATTAATGCAGAAAGAAGCAAGACAGAAGAGGAGTTTAAAAAGAAAGGCTAAAGAAGACCAGAATGAGGATACAGACTATGGATATGGGAAGTTCTTAAAATTAAAAGGAAAACTGAATAATACTTATTGTATTTTTAATTGCCTTTCCCCGTAACTTGCATTTTCTACAACTCTAAACCATTTTTCTCTCAAACTACTTCATATACAGTGATGCAATTTAGCACACAGCTCTCTTATGCCACAGTGAACATTTTGTTGGTTCTAGAATTTAAGATTAAGCTCCAGATGGAATGTGATCTTACAAAATATATGATATTATTTTAATTTTTAAAGGATGCATATGATTAACATTTCTATTTAAATCTATACAGCTTCAATAAGAAATCTAAATCCAACAAATTCATTTTAGTGTTTTAAAATAATATACCAAATTTCAGAAAGATAGCATACGTGAATTTTGAAAAAAATGGGCTTAAGTTTGTAAATATCTCTGCATATAGAAAAAAATATGTATTATTAGTTATAAACAATGGAAAATTATGAAAAAAATTGTGCACAGAAACTGTCGTATCTTAAATGAGTATA
Source organism: Mantis religiosa (assembly GCA_030765055.1). NCBI lineage: Eukaryota > Metazoa > Arthropoda > Insecta > Mantodea > Mantidae > Mantis > Mantis religiosa. The sequence goes on along the minus strand of CM060954.1, from coordinate 13,933,728 downwards.
CTAAGTTTCACTTCTCTAACTTGAAAACTTTGGATGTTATGGACATTTATATAAAACCCTGAATATTTGCATACGTCCCCTCTTAAGTGATAATGGAACGGGTTATAAACTAAATACATATAATTTGTCTAATTTCTTAAACTGGTTTTCAATACAAAACAATAGAACTAAGCGATGTTAAGAATCTGGGCAAACTATATAAAAGTACACACGGAAACGTTTGCCGAATACCTTCTCTTGTTTTCAATAAACACAAGCATTACGAAGTAGAAAGATATTACACTCCTTTCCAAATTCTTCAAAGATATTTCACTTACCTTATTTTATTAAATAACGTTTATCATTTGTTTTTAAGACTGAAGCTATTTTATTAAGCATGGCAATGTACCTTTAGAAGATTAGACACAAAATTAATATCTGAACGCCATATAACACTATAAATATTTGAACACAAACAATTCTTGTCAAAACCGTGGGTACCTTTATAATTTGTGTTTGTGAATTCTTGAATGTAAATTGAATCGACCCGAAAGTAATTGAATTCGTTGAGAGCGTTATAAACCAGCATGACTTAGGGTCTGTATTACGATCTTCGGTTACTAGCCGAAGTTTGTTACCTTTCACTTATCAGTAAGCATTGCTTAGCTTCAGTTCCTCGTATTACGAACTCGATTTACCTGTAGGTTTGTTACTCTGTGCATTATGGTGGAATGTGAACGGTTGGCAATATTTTCCACTAGGATTTTACCTTGTCTGCAACGCTATCTTGTGTTTAGAATGTGAATTAGTGGGAAAACCAAACACATGTAATAGCATCAGGCGTGTTGTTTTAACTTGTTATTAGCTGTTTTCTGTATATTTTCGTGATATTGTCATTAATAGTTCATTCGTAATAAAGTCTAGCATAGTTCGTTTACAGTTTAGATTTTTCCATAGCGTTAGATTCTTTTCCACAGCGTTAGGTTAGTGTTATCGATTAGACGAGATATATGGAGAATATATGGAATGTCTTGTTAATTTATGAACACCAAGAGATTTCCAGTCAATTTTTTTAAAATAATGCCACATAACTGTTATTAATTCTGATAATAGTATTGAACAAATAGAATTTGGCTAAAATCATTTGGTTAGTAGTTTATCCTCATGAGTAAATTATCTCTTCTTACATAAATTATCATTTCACAGAGGTATATGCAAAGAGGGAAGGTCCAGAAATTATAAGTCACCCATGAATAAAAGCAAGGTTATAAAATATGCCTTCTGGGACCTGTAACTTGGTACCTGACTTCTTTCAAACATAATATATTGGGCTAGTTATAAAGCAATAACTATGGTTTTCTTTTAAAGAAACAGGTTGTAACAAACTTACATTTCTTCTTGGTACTTCATAATCAAACGCCACATTTCAGTCACGGCATTGGTTCCTTGATTGAGAAACGTAATTGAACAGATATATAGCTTCATTTAAACACCACAGGATATAAGATGGGCAGTTTTTAACATTTCTAAACGTGTGCAATTCGCAGCAAATATATTTATGTACTGCATTTGCACAATCTATAGTACGTACGGCAAGAATCATAAGTAATACTTCAACTTGCATTGAGACAGCTTACACACTGCATAAATCGCAATATAATTCGCAAATGGTATTCATTAAGGCACATTGTTGGGCATAAACATCATGGTACTGTACATGTAATTAGCTACATTGCATGTGTGAACAGCGTTTGCAATAACTGTTTGGACATCGATAAAAATTGCATAACCTAAAAATTTGTTTTATTCATTCTTTGCTTTACAGCTTGTTACTTTCCTCTGCTAATGCTTTAACGAAACGGAAATTAAACATTGCACCCACTATTATCAAATTCGAATGTTTACTACTTCAGCATATTTATGAACTTTTATACATACCTACTTACACATAATGTTGCGTTTATTTTCCGGTATAGGTTTAACATGCTTTATTTATTGCATTTATGTTCGTTAAAACATGTTGCAATATGGTCGTATAAAATATTGCATTGCTTGCAACAAGTCACAACACCATGGAACACTAGAAATTATCATTCCATAACCTATTACGTCAAGTTACCTAATACCCATGTGGTTTATTTTATTTCATTTTCAACATCTCACGAAAATATGTATGAAATTACCTTCCTTATTCTAATTCTTTTAGCTCTTCTTCTATTCAATAAATACCGTGCCAACATTTCATCCTCAGAATCTTTGTCAACATTCAATCTGGCCTGGAGGTACGCAAAATGCAAAATGCAAAAAGCTAAATGCAAACCAAATAGGGAAAGTCATGAAAGACCTAAGATCAAAGTATGCAATTGGTGGGCTTCGAAGCCACTATTTGTCGATTCCCTAGAGCAAGCAATCTTCTCAGGCAGTAACTATTAACTTATAAGATGTCCGCTAATGGACACACTAAAACTTCCGAGAAAACTTGAACTAACTTTGGAAAAAGTGTAAGAAATATAAGCAATGTCCCAAAAGAGATCTCTGCAGGAAATTAATCAAATTGTCATGCAGGTACAAATAAACTAATAAATAACTACCTAAATGGAATTCATGCCTTAGTAAAAACCTTACAGCAATATCGCATATACCCACACCTAAAAATTTCTAAAAGATCGAAATTACTAATAAGCTAAAAAGTCAAGCTTCTGGAAGATTTTTGTCAAGTTTCCACATCTATGTCTCCTAATTATTATAAAACAGTTTCAAAAGCTTTTATTTTGCAATTCTATCACCAAAGAAGAATTACATTCACCAGGTGTGGCATACCTTACTTATAATATATCAAGTAATTATTAAACAGTAACAACTATTTAACCAGATTTACCAAAACAGATTTCAACGTTGTCATATCGGAGGATGAATAAAGTGATGTTCAAATCAGTACAGGGTACATGGAGCTTAAAGTTACCAGACATTCATCTTTCAGGATAAGGGAAAACCTCCGTTAAGTCATATCGGACGATGAATGAAATGATGTTCAAATGAGTACAGGGTACATAGAGCTTAGAGTAACTATACATTCATCTTTCGAGATAACAGAAAACCTCCAACGTTTAGTCATATCGGACGATAAATGAAATGATGTTCAAATGAGTACAGAATACATAGAGCTTAGAGTTACCAGACATTCATCTTTCAGGATTAGGGAAACCTCGAACGTTAAGTCATATCGGACGATGAATGAAATGATGTTCAAATGAGTACAGGGTACATAGAGCTTAGAGTTATCTTGTTCTGTATAAGAGATAACCCTGGATGAAAACCTCATCACCATCTCCGACATTACTACCAGGGATCTCTTGTGCATGAGGCTGATTACGTAACTACCTCCGCTAATAGGGGTCACAGGATAAATGGAACAACACACTGTAACAAATTGAATTGTGATGAGATAATTGCCACCATCATCAGAAAGTAATTCCGTATGTAATACGGTAATTAAATGTAAAAGTTAATCAAGCCAAATTAAATATTTAACAAGAGAAAATACAAGCGACGGTTCTCATATGCCTCAATTTGAAAAATAGTTGATAGCATAAGATAATACCACTTTTTAATTTTTGTTTCTAATTGCAACTTTATCTCCAGGTGTCTGAAGAAAATACTTTTTCTCGCACAGCTATGTACCATAGGAGATAGCTTGTCTGCTTCACATTCCAGAAGCTCTGAACTCGAATCTATGTCATGGTGAGTTATTTGCCTAAGGATTTTTCCGGGGTTTTGGCTTATACTGACTGGTATTTCTAAGCTCTATGAGACCTGTACTCATTCGAACATCATTTCATTCATCGTCCGATATGACTTGTAACAGTATTTTTGGGTTATGTTCCGAGGAATTATAAATTTATAAAATATATGTAGTTGTGTGATTGGCCGAAGTAGTAATGGTATGACGTAATATGACGTAATGTGGTGACGTGCCATTGGATCGGCCAATCACAAAATTAAGAGAAGTAACGATAGTGAAGATAAGTCAATAATCTTTAGGAAGGAGATATGTTCTTCAGTCTTGTTACATGACGATAAATCAATAATCTCGTTTTGAAGGAAAGAAATTTTTGTTGTAATGGTGGAGTGTTATGAATACTGGTACTAGATCAGGAACATTTTCTAGTTATAATTTGAATCTGTATAAATATAACCAATTACAGAATTTGACTTCTTTATTCCGAACCACGTCTTGAAACACACATGTCTCATGACTCTTATTTGGAATAAGATGATACAATTGGTGACCAGAGGAAATAGATAGCCGCAAAAACTCACACGAGAAGAGAGAGAATTGTGCGTGGATGCCTTGTACGGTAGGATCCAAGAAAGAAATCAGAATTAACTACACACCCAAATTCCCATTACAGACTTAACGTTGGAGGTTTTCACTTATCCTGAAAGTTGAATGTCTGCAGCTTCTTCGTAGTGTTCCTTATTTCTGTTTCGTCCCCTTACATTTTTAAATTCTGTTGTATGTATGTTTACGGTTTAGCGTATTATCTCAAGTTTTCTTTACAATAAGTTTAATATGCATAATTTACATTTATGTAGTTTCGCTTAATACACCGGTCAAATGACAGTTTAATTTACATTGCCCACTTGCTGATAGAGTTTTACGTCACATTTAAAGTCATTTTTATCGTAATGGGTCCAAAATTTTGCATGCCATTCTACAATGTGATCCATATAAAACTGGACCGTCTCAATTGGTCGTAACCTTTGAACCAATAATAGGACACACGTGTAACTTTGGGAGAATATAATACACAATTGGGAGATTACATTACACTATTTACATCTCAGAGAAAATGTTGGAAGTGTCCTACACCAGCATCTATGCATGTTTGTACTCGTCTCACCATATTCTCTCAAGTTTTACGGAGAGTAGCCTCACCAATGTTACTTATTTCGGTTCGAATGGATTCCTTGAGAACATCAATTGTCCGTGGCCTATTCTTGTACACCTTTATTACTTAGATACCCCACAAGAAAAACATCTGGTGAGGTTAGGTCTGGTTATCTTAGGGACTACAGATCTTTTTTCAAATTATTCGATTTTCAAAGAAACTGGTAACAACTTCCATGGTGTCATTACAAGCTCTGTTTAGTAAGGAATGATCATAATTTTTACAGTCAAAATTTTTCGCTCTAAAATTCAATCTTATCATATTCTGTTAGCGTAATGTGAAACAAACACGCCGTAGTAGTATCATTGTTGCTACTCCTGGTTCCCGCTTTTGAGAACCAGGTAAGTTCAGACATGTTCAGTATCACCTACCGCTGCAGTGGTGGTGGCCGCGCCGTGGCTCAGTGGTTAGACCGCTTGGCTCTCACCAAGGCGGCCCGAGTTCAATTCCAGGCGACCACAAAGTGAGATTTGTGGTAGACAGCACGGCGCTTGGCGGGTTTTCTCCGGGATCTCCGGTTTCCCCCGGAATCTCATTCCACCGGTGTACCACCTTCATCTCATGTATCATCAGTGTCACCAGCTACGGTGCCGTATGTAGTAAAAGCGGGCGTTAAACACTACACATTACACATTGCAATGGATGCAACACGCAGTTAAAGTTTGTTAGAGGAAGATCCGGAGTTTCTTTCAAACGTAATCACTTCTGATGAAACTTGGCTACATCATTTTGATCCTGAGAGCAAGCAGCAAAGCTCAGTATGGAAATCTCCTTCATCACCAACCTCCAAAAAAGCAAAAGTGGTTGCTTCTGCTGGGAAAGTTATGGTCATCTCATTCTTTGATATTCATGGAATGGTTTATCAGCATGCTGTACCTGCACACACTTCAGTAACTAGAAAATACTACAGGGATATCCTGAAAACATTGCAAGTCCTTATCAGGCGCAAGAAACCACATTTCCGTGAAGCAGGCTGGATGCTGCAGCACGATAATGCACGGCCGCATATTTCCAATGTTGTTGCTGAATATCTTGCAAAAATCATCGTGAAGTACACCCCTCACCTTCCCTACAGTCCGGATTTAGCCTCATGTGACATTTTTCTATTCCCTAACTTGAAGAAACGAGTTCGTGGGAGGCATTGTCCATCTTCAGAAGCAGTGGTGAACGCTGCGGAGGCGATTTTGAAGGATCTCTCAAAAATTGTTTCCAGAATGTCTTTGAAGACAGGCAGTAACTCTGGGACAAGTGCATCGCATTCAGGGGAGACTATTTTGAGAAGGACCATCAAAATTATGAGGATTAGTAAAGGTACGTTCTCAGAAATAGTATAATCATTCGTAGTAGTTTCATTGTTGGTAGTCCTGGTTCCCGCCTGTGCGAACCAGACAAGTTCAGGCATGTTCGGTATCGCCAGCGCTGCAATGGAAGTAACACGCGAGGAATAATATGCAGCTTTGAAATTCTGCTTTCATCTCAACAAATCTTGAGCTGAGGCCTACACAATGTCACAGGAGGCCTATGGCCTTCGCTACAGCATATCTCGTAGGTGCCTTAAAAATGTTTAAAGGGGGAAGACACCCAATTTCAAAGAAAGTGGACCCTCTGCCCCAGTTACTGCTGCTGTAATTGTAGAAGAGGATCGAGGAATTACCTTAAGATCACTTTCTGAATTATTGAGCATCATTGGGCGCTACCCACATGCTGGTGACAGAAACTTTCTAATGAGAGGTGTTTGTGCCCGATGGGTTCCCCGTCACCAAACCTATAGTTCGGATTTGGCCCCCTGTGACTTTTTTCTATACCCTAACTTGAAGAAACACCTTCGTCGGAGGCATTATCTGTCATCAGAAGCAGTGGTGAAGGCTGTAGAGGCGATTTTGAAGGATCTCTCACAAAATGGTTTCCAGCATGTCTTTGAAGACTGCCAGAAACGCTGGGAAAAGTGCATCGCATTCAGGGAAGACTATTTCGAGAAAGACCATCAAAATTATGAGGATGAATAAATGGTACTTTGTAAAAAAAAAAAAAAAAAAAAAAAAAAAAAAAAAAAAAAAAAAAAAAAAGTAATCATTTTTTGTTGAACAGCCCTCGTAGATGTATGGAACGTAGCTTCATCTTGCTGGAAATAACCTCTCAATTCGACATCATACCTGTAAAACTTGAGAGAATATAGTGAGACGAGTACAAACATGTATAGATTTTCTCTGAGATGTAAATAGTGTAATGTAATCTACCAATTGTGTATTGTATTCTCCCAAAGTTGCATGTGTGTCCTGTTATTGGTTCAGTTTTATATGGATCGCACACTTTACACCTCACTTTTGAACATTAAGTCGCTGACATCATAATAAATAAGTATTTATATTTGTGGTAATTATTTAAGTTAAATTCGTCATATATTTAAGCAGTGACTCCCATAAAGGCAATGGATGTGCGTCATTTCAGTCAAGGGCATTTATTTCTCGAAGCTGATAGGAGCAATAATGGAACATTAAGTTACTGCCGCCGGCTAACGTGACGAGCCAGAAATACCTGCTTCTTTGTTGTGTCACACTAATATTTCCAGACCGCTCGGTATCGGGAATTCTGGAAGAATCAGTCCCAATAATTTTTCACACAGGCAATAACAGAGATCTCGTTTCTGGAAAATTTCTTCCTTCGTCCTTTCCATTCCAGATTTCATCTTCGTTTCCATCTTGCCAATTCCAAGACTTACATTCCTCAAGTCGAATTTTATTTCCTTGTCCATATTCTGCATTCCGTATTTCATTTCCTTCAAGCTGGATTCCATATTCGAATCCACTTTATTCACTATAGCACAATACCAACTTCTACTAACTCACTTGATTTGCTCTCAAAGTAGTACGTCTCTAACTTAAACTTATAAGGGCTGTTCAATAAATAATAATCATAAATTTCTTACGTTCATAATTTTTCGCGTTAAAATTCAATCTTATATTTTGTTTGCTTAATGTAAAACAAACACGCCATGGTACTTTCATTGTTGCTACTCCTGGTTCCCGCCTGTGAGAACCAGGCAAGTTCAGACATGTTCAGTATGGCCTACCGCTGTAATGGAGGTAACACGCGAGGAACAATATGCGGCTTTGAAATTCGGCTTTTGTCTCAAATCCTCAGTTGAGACCTATACAATGTTACAGGAGGCCTATGGAGAGTCTGTTCTTCCCTACAGCACAGCTCGAAGGTGCTTTAAAATGTTTAAAGATGAGAGAGAATAAATTTCAAAGGAAGATGGACCCGGTGCTCCAGTTACTGCTCTTACGGAACAAAACATCAACACTGCTGCTGCCATTGTGAGAGATGATCGACGAATTACCTTAAGATCACTTTCTGAAATACTGAACATTTCATTGGGTGCCACCCACACGTTGGTGACAGAAACATTACACATGAGACGTGTTTGTGCGCGATGGGTTCCAAGACTGTTGATTCCCGAACAAAAGGACATTCGTATGCAGGTCTGCATGCAATTAAAGTTGATGTTAGAGGAAGATCCGGAGCTTCTTTCAAATATAATCACTGCTGATGAAACTTGGCTACATCATTTTGATCCTGAGAGCAAACAGCAAAGCTCAGTGTAGAAATCTCCTTCATCACCAACCCCCAAAAAATGAAAGTACCTGCACACACATCAGTAACTGGAAAATACTACAGGGATGTCCTGAAAACATTGCAAGTCCATATCAGGCGCAAAAGACCACATTTCCGTGAAGCAGGCTGGATGCTGCACCACGATAATGCGCGTCCACATATTGCCAATGTTGTTGCTGAATATCTTGCAAAAACCAACGTGAAGTGCATTCCTCACCCTCCCTATAGTCCGCATTTATCCCCATGTGACCTTTTTCTATTCCCTAACTTGAAGAAAAGCCTTCGTGGGGGGCATTATCCATCATCAGAAGCAGCGGTGAAGGCTGCGGATGCGATTTTAAAGGATCTCACAAAAAATGGTTCCAGCATGTCTTTGAAGACGGCAGAAACGCTGGGACAAGTGCATCGCATTCAGGGGAGACTATTTAAAAAGGATGGGTAAAAGCACGTTGTCAAAAAATGTGATAATTATTTATTGAACACTCTCGTAGTATTAGCTGGTTCCAGTGAACATTTGCAGTTGTGCTACGTCAGCTGTCTAATTACGAATATAATACAAGCGATATGATAACATCTATATCAGTACCAATTTCATTGAGTATTTAACATCCACGTTAAATACGCAGTTAGAACCGCATAATGGGGTCGATGTTTTCATGTTGTATAAAATTCGGATTACATAAAACTCGAGACTAAGTGGCAGCTGACTCACCTGATATACATATATCAAATACAGTGGCGGCTGGTGGGTTAAATTGTTGGTGGTGCACAAATGAAAAATAAAATACAGAGTAGTAGTGACTCACCTATTTATACAGATTCTCTGCTCTACTCTCCTTAGACCTGGCGAATCTATCGATAACTTTTGCGTTGAAGTCGCTGATCTTCATAACAAACTCTCTCTCTCTCAATTGAAAGCATTGCTAATGCTGACAATCGGTCCTGTGACATTGTGTTCCTAAGGAAAGTTTTTATTCTTTTTAAAGTTGAGAAACAGCATTCTGCTTCAGCGGTAGACATTGGCATAGTTAACAGTACTCGGAGGAGTTTGACATATTCGCTGAATGTAGTACATAAATTGTTTTCCTTATTGAAGTCCATCAAGCACAAGGCGCCGGACATTCCACGAAATTCCTTTCGACTGTAAATTACAGTCAGTTCTGTACGAATTTTTGTTCCAATTATAAAAGGATAGAACCTTATTGTTTCTCTAAGGGAATCCTCTGGAAATGTCTTAGAAATCTTCTTGATGAAACAAAGTTGAGGCTACCAGATGATCCGTCAAGCTAAATCTGTCCTTTGTTTCTCTAAGAATGTCACATACTTCAACAGCTTCTCTTCTTTTCACATCATGATCTTCTATTCTTCTCCTCTTAATTGCAGTTTCTTCGTGTTCCTCGATATCCACGCTATTTCTTACCTTTAGCACTTCCATTTCAAATGCGTTTAGCTGGGCGATGGCAAACATTGCATTGCAGTCTCGTTTCTGCAGCTGATTGTACAAAATGTCCACATGGGGCATGATCTTGTAGAAGAAAGACAGCCTGAATACAAAATTATAATCTTTCAAAGTGGCCATAAACCCATAAGCCTGAACAAGTGTGGCGTTGTTGTTTAACAGAGCGCTCTTCTGAATAAACTACCTGCATTTAATTAAATTCTCCCTGTCTTCGAAGAGCAGAGCACACAGAAGCTAAGCCTGAAGGTCACGCTATAGCCGTTGCTAAGAGTAGGAGGAGCTAGGTTTATAAACCTCCATTTAAGCAATGTATAAGAAGCCACTCCCCTCTCTTCACCTTCCCGCAAACCCCTCAGAGAGCCTACATTTGGGCGAAATCTTAGGTTAACTCTTCACTGCAAACCTGCGGCTCCTACAGCTAACCTCTGTTTATTTCGACTTCTGCGGTCATGGGCAGCTACAGACGATGAGCGTAATTGAAACATGTTTGTATATAAAACAATGCAAACAAGTACAGCTTTAATGTGCAAAATGAACCTGTTGTATATTCAGAATCAGTGGGTGTAGCGCAAACCTGCAACCTTTTGGAGGAACCGCCCCTGATCAAATATTTAATTTTATTAGATACAATGCAATTTTTATTAAATTTTGTGTCTTGAAGCAGCGCTTAGTGAATTTTGAAGTACAGGACAGTTCTGATTATATCGTGCAACAATCAGTGTACCCGCGTCTGTGTTAAGATCAGTGAGAGAGAGGAAATGCCACAATATTAACACAGTTTCGAGATAAAGGGGAACATCGTCCAACCATCAACGTCGTAAGGGAAGACGTTCGCCAAGAGAGTACTTACTAAACATGCCACAATATGATGACAATCCGTGGCAAGATGGGAAAGCCGTGTAACTCGCGCTGAAATAGGCCGTTAGCGCGTGGCCTACAAGGAAACACAAAACAGCGCGTCGTTTTTATTGACTACAGCAGCATGTCATTTGTTTCCCTGACTGCGACAGACGGGGCATGATGACAACAGTAATACGTTACCTGCCTGCCTCGGGGGTAATGGAAAAACAATATCTCTCAAAACATGGTACAGTAAAACCACATTTCCCTTTAACGATTCTACATACAACTGCAGGGTACACCCGGATTTAAACAATATTTACTAAAGATATCAGAGTAAAACGGTTACAGAAAATAAATGGACACTTCTTTGTTCCTTGATCTGCTTTTTATAACGTTTTTTTCAACACCTAACGAAACCTCTGAAACTAATAATATACGACGGCTGTTCAATAAAGAGTGATCACCATTTGTTTTGAGAACGTACCTCTACTCATCCTCATAACTTTGATGGTCCTTCTCAAAATAGTCTCCCCTGAACGCGATGCACTTGTCCCAGCGTCTCTGCCAGTCTTCAAAGACATGCTGGAAATCATTTTTTGAGAGATCCTTCAAAATCGCCTCCGCAGCCTTCACCGCCGCTTATGATGATGGATAATGACTCCCACGAAGGCGTTTCTTGAAGTAGGGCATCGAAAAAAGTCACAAGGGACTTAATCCCGACTATAGGGAGGGTGAGGGATGCACTTCACGTTGATTGTTGCAAGATATTCAGCAACAACATTGGCAATATGCGACCGCGCATTATCGTGGTGCAGCATCCAGCTTGCTTCACGGTAATGTGGTCTTTAGCACCTGATATGGACTTTAAATGTTTTCAGGACATCGCTGTAGTATTGTCCAGTTACTGATGTGTGTGCAGGTACAACATGTTGATAAACCATTCCATGAATATCAAAGAATGAGATGACCATAACTTTCCCAGTAGAAGCAACCACTTTTGCTTTTTGGGGGATTGGTGATGAAGGAGATTTCCACACTGAGCTTTGCTGTTTGCTCTCAGGATCAAAATGATGTAACCAAGTTTCATCAGCAGTGATTACGTTTCAAAGAAACTCCCGATCTTCCTCTAACATCAACTTTAAGTGCGTGGAGACCTGCATGCGAATGTCCTTTTGTTCGGGAATCAACAGGAACCCATCGCGCACAAACATGTTGAAATAGTTGAATGGGATTATGACCTCTCTTGTGCCCTAAAACATAAGGCGACCCTTACCCATTAAGTACCTCGTTGAGCCCTCCCGGCACTCAACACCTCTTATGAAAAGATATGTGATGGGTGACGACTACGGATGGGAGGTTTCCAACAGGTCGGCGGTTTTCTCAAGGTATATATGCATGAATTCTCTCGTTTGAGTTTCAGGGAGTGGATGCGTCCTGACAGTGTGTGGGTGTTATCACATAGAAGATATCACGACCGTTGAATGTCAAGTTTATTGATACAATTAGTCCTCTGCACTCGTCACTGTTGACTTGATTTTAATCGCACATTAGGCGCGAGGTTTGAGATTTGCCCGTTGTTGTGCGCATAGCCTGACGAGTGTTGTATGTATCTGTATATGCGTTGTTCCTGAACGTCGAGAACATTATTTCGCGCAACATAGTTTTTCCGGAGGATTATTCAACAACGGAATTTGGTGAAATCTTAATCATGTTGTAATGTGTGCAGTTTCTCTCACTTGCTAAAACAGGGTGTTCAATAACCACGTAATGTGTGTTACTCCGTCCATTCGCGAACACGGACTTTGATGAACTTTCAGTACTTATTGCCCCCTTTCACTCGCCGAAACAGAGCGTTTCTTCTAGTAAACATCAAACGTCGCCATTGCACAAATTTCCCCTTCCTTTCCCAAATTTTGGACACTTTAGGGGTCATGTGACCTGTTACTTGTTCCTTATAGGTTGTGTTTCATCCCTACTCTTAAATTTAATAGCAATTTCTAGTGTCTGAGGCATGTATTCCACGCAACTTTCACCTTCCCACAGTCCAGCTAATTATTCCATAAGCATGTTTGAAAATGTGTATCTTAAATCCCGGTGTCTATTCTCTCATCACGTATCATGTGCCGACCAAAACATGTGCTGGCGACGAAGGTCTAGCCTTGAACAATGCCACCTTTGTCGGCTAGAAACAAAGAAAATACCTGTGAGGGAAAGTGTTCATGTTCCTCACTTTCTTGACAAGTTGGGTTCTCGTGCTTTCAATAATATATATCGGGATTGCCTGTTTAGTTTCTGCACTTTTATATTTAATCGTTATCCTCTATATTTGTTATAATTTTGTTGAATTCATATTGTGGTATCTATCCGCCCTTAATCAAACATCAACACTGCTGCTGCCATTGTGAGAGAGGATCGACGAATTACCTTAAGATCACTTTCTGAAATACTGAACATTTCATTGGGTGCCACCCACACTTTGGTGACAGAAACATTACACGTGAGAAGTGTTTGTGCGCGATGGGTTCCAAGACTGTTGATTCCCGAACAAAATGAATTCGCATGTAGGTCTGAATGCAGTTAAAGTTGATGTTAGAGGAAGATCCGGAGTTTCTTTTAAAAATAATCACTGCTGATGAAACTTGGCTGCATCATTTTGATCCTGAGAACAAACAGCAAAGCTCAGTGTGGAAATCTCCTTCGTCACCAACCCCCCAAAAACAAAAGTGGTTGCTTCTGTTGGGAAAGTTATGGTCATCTCATTCTTTGATATTCATGGAATGGTTTATCAGCATGTTGTACCTGCACACACATCAGTAACTGGACAATACTACAGGGATGTCCTGAAAACATTGGAAGTCCTTATCAGGCGCAGAAGAATACATTTCCGTGAACCGGGCTGGATGCTGCACCACGATAATGCGCGGCCGCATATTGCCAAGGTTGTTGCTGAATATCTGGTAAAAAAATCGACGCGAATTGCATCCCTCACCCTCCCTATAGTCCAAATTTAGCCCCACGTGACTCTTTTCTATTCCCTATCTTGAAAAAATGCCTTCGTGGGATGCATTGTCCATCGTCAGTAGCTGTGGTGAAGGCTGCCGGGCGATTTTGAAGGATCTCTCAAAAATGGTTTCCAGCATGTCTTTGAAGACTGGCAGAAACGCTGGGACAAGTGTATCTCACTCAGGGGAGACAATTTTGAGAAGGACCATCAAAATTATGGGGATGAGTAAAGGTACGCTGTCAAAATAGGTTGTGATCATTGTTTACAGAACAGCCCTTGTAGTATGTAACAATATTAAGTCACGCTGTAGAAAATATTTTTAATTTATATCATTACAGAGCACCCCGCGAATTGTATGGATGAGGTGAGAGGATCCTAAGGATCGTTGAGGAGAAACAACAGTAGAAAACAGGGTCTTTATGCTTTAAACATCCCGGTGACGGCAAATACAGCCAGCTCCTAGAGACCTGCCACTGATTCAGAGAACGAGTACTTGTAGAGAGAAGCTCCCGCTGGCACTTATATCTCTGAAACAATCGACCATCTCTCGAATGCAGCTGAATATCCCTGTGACGCCTGATTTATATTCTAAGTACGGTTTCACTCTGTACGACCTCACATGACACTTGTTACTTGTGTGATCTAGTTATTAAGGGTTACCGTGGAAGATAATAAAACCAACATCGACACAAAGCACATACAATTAAAGCTCACTTGTTGCAATTCAATGTCCTCCGAAACTTTTGTTCCGAGCTGTACACACAATGAGATGAAATTCCGACCGTTCCGCAGTACGAGAAACAATTGAAAAGCGCAGCCCGCAGTCCGGCTGATAACAGAAGACGAGCCTCCGCTTTGCTGGTGGTCAAAGTAAAGACCATGATATCGACGTGACGTCACTCTCTGCTAATTAGGTCACCATACAAACAAAACAGTCGCGGAAATGAAACCCCCGACCCGGAATTTTCTAGTTATTCCCGATCGGGGGAGGAAGGGAGGTCGGTTTTATATTTCCGTTGCTTCAATAAAAGTTGTAGTTGTATCCAGTTTTAGGATGTTATTAAGGGCAAAAAATACATTAGTCGGTAAAAAGTGTATATAAGTGTAATAAAAATACGTACATTTTAACTATTGCATTCTAAAATGTAAAATTATATAAATACATTTCAAATTATTGTTCAATAGTTAGCTAATATCAGTTCCAAGGAGGTAGTCTATAAGTAGAATTCTTAATAATTATTTTAAAATATTATCTTAATCAGCTCTAACCAAAGAAAAGATTTTTTCCTCCAAATATTCTTTGTCCAAATTTCCATACAAATTCTGATTTTGAAGCCCCTGAATTCCAAAAGTATGCTAAGAAAATAAGTAAATAAATAAATAAATATAAATGAATGAATGAATAAATGAATAAATGAATAAATGAATAAATGAATAAATGAATATAAATGAATATATATAAATAAATATAAATAAATATATAAAAATAAATATAAATATATATATAAATATAAATATATATAAATAAATATAAATAAATATATATATATAAATAAATATAAATAAATATATATATAAATAAATATAAATAAATATAAATAAATTGATATTTATAAAGAGATAGAGAAGAATAGAGAAAGGGATGGATGGATGGATGGATGGATGGATGGATGGATGGATGGATGGATAATAAAATAAAGAAATGAAGAAATGAAGAGACTGGGAGGGAGATGGAAAGAGATACATAAAAAATAAATAAAAAAGTAAATAAATGGAAAGATGAACGGATGGATGGATGGATGGATGGATGGATGGATGGATGGATGGAGGGAGGGAGGGAGGGAGGGAGGGAGGGAGGGAGGGAGGGAGGGAGGGGGGGAGGGAGGGAGGGAGGGAGGGGGGAGGGAGGGAGGGAGGGAGGGAGGGAGGGAGGGACGGACGGACGGATGAATGAATATGTAAACAAATAAATACGTGAGAAAGAGAAAAACAGAAGGAACGAAGGAAGTAAAGGAAGAAAGGAAAGAAAGAAGAGAGAAGGAAAATGGAAAGAAAGTAGAAATAAAGAGAAAGGAAGTAAGAAGGAAGGAAAGAAAGAAGAACAGGATGAAAGAAAATAGAAATAAAGAGATAAAGAAAGATGGACAGAGAAGGAAAAAAGAAAAGGGAATAGGAAGGAAGGGATAAAGGTAGGAAAGAAGGAAAAAAGCAAAGAAAAAAGAAAGAAAGGGAAAGAAAGAAAAAGGAAAGAAAGAAGCAAAGAAGGAAAGAAAGAAGAAAAGAAAGAATAAAAGGAAGAAAGGAAAAAAGACAGAAAGAAAGAAAAAATAGCGAAAGAAAGAAAGAGAGAAGGAAAAAGGAAAGAAAGAAGAAATAAAGAGAGAAGTAAAGAAGGAATGTTGGAAAGGAGGAATAATGGAAAGCGGAAAAGGAGGGAAGAGAGATAAAGGAGGAAGGGGGAAAGAGAGGGAAGGAGCGAGAGAAATAACCTTGGTTTTAATTGCTCATTTGTTCAACATGGATAGCAATTTCTATTAAATTGAAATACTTTTATGACCAATAAAGGTATATTATATATGTTTTTTTTTGTTTTTTTTTTTCAATTCTTGACTTAAGTTAATCATTGTTAACAGGTATTTGATTATGTATGCTAAATTTAGAAATCATTTGTCAATTTCCAAGGTAACAAGGATGGAAGAGGTCGTTAATACTTACGGTACCAGTAGGAAATGACTCAATAACCGACGTACGTTTTATCTTCACATGGTTACGGTTAAATGTTAGAGATAAACATTTGAATATCGCAGATGTCAGCCTTATAATAAGAAATACTTTTATTTTCTGATCATGACCGGACAAAAATCCGGTCACTACGACAATTAGAACGCGGACAATGCACGTTTTATTTTCACATGTATATGGTTACCCAACATCCATCCATTCAACACAGATAAGCGTGATAAGCAACACCATTCAGTTCTCATAACATTTATCTCAAGCATAAATAAATAATGCATCTACTATTAAAACAGAAGTCACGCAGTTTGGAACAGAGTTAATTTTCATTGGTTTTTAGAGTGGAGGTATGTTATTTTGTTTAACTGAATGGCATCGTTAAGTCGTGTATTGTACTCCAACTGAAATATTGTTAATATTACATTAAGTTGTTTTACACACATAACATTTTTCCAGTGTTTGCACTCCGAGCACGTGAACATGTCTCTCGAAGTTGAGATAAGTGATTTTTCGCAAACGTAAAGTGATTCATCCTCAGGGCAAAAAATTATATTTAATATGAACTAGTTTTTACCATAGTTCTCCCATCTAAGATATATGGCAATTTTAGGTTTCTCAAACACCCAACAACTAAATCTGTAACCTCGTGGTGTAGGTAGTCTACACACAGTCACGAATATCTTCAACTATGTTGTTACAAAATTATGAAGTTATTGAGGCATAAAGTAAGATTGTTACGTTCTGGACGTTTAGCAGAATTTTATGCTTGTAACCGTACACTCCAAATGCTTCAACATCTTCTCAGTTGTGTAAAATTCCTGTTATAATTCTGTTACTACGAAACAGTGGGAGAGATAAACGTCCGATGTTCCTTGAAATGCGATTCTGCTGAATGGTGTTGATTCCCTGAACAAAACAGCAGAGCAGGGGTCGCCCGTGTCCCGTTATAATTTACGTAATTAGCTGCGGGCACGGGTTCGATGCTCGTGGGAGTTGTAATGGACACAACCGCTGTTATCAACAACAGGTGATCCCATCACTGTGTGTTGACGCACGAGATAGAACGGGCATTTAAACACCTTACCGCTAGTGTACATTAGAGCAAGCTCAATACCCTACATACCTCACATAAACCATTCATACACTCTTTGTACTTGATTTTAATATCGATTTAATACCTCATTTCTTTAAAATTACAGTGAAATCATGTTAAAGTACACGAGCGTTGTAAATTTTTTACTTCATCTTCATCTATTAAGGGTTTAAACCCTCGCGGTCTCGTGCATTTTAAATCAAGTGCATTTTTCGCATTTGTAGCTCGCCTTTAACTGCAATGGCCATATCGGCGGCTGTTCTCCTTTGGAACATATCGAAGGTGCTAACTCGTATTCGTTGGGTTTTAATCATTAGATCACGTACACAAGTATACCTCGCCTTTAACAACAATTGTCATATCGGCGGCTGCTTTCCTTTGGGACATATCGAAGGTGTTAACTCTTATTCGTTGGGTTTTAATCATTAGATCACGTACACATTTATACCTCGCCTTTAACTACAATGGTCATATCGGCGGCCGTTCTCCTTCGGAACATATCGAAGGTGTTAACTCGTATTCCTTGGGTTTTAATCATTAGATCACTCACACATTTATACCCCACCTTTATTTGCAATGGTCATATCGGCGGCCGTTCTCCTTTGGAACATATCGAAGGTGTTAACAGTATTCGTTGACTTTTAATCATTAGATCACTTACACATTTATACCCCGCCTTTAATTGCAATGGTCATATCGGCGGCCGTTCTCCTTTGGAACATATCGAAGGTGTTAACAGTATTCGTTGACTTTTAATCATTAGATCACTTACACATTTATACCCCGCCTTTAATTGCAATGGTCATATCGGCGGCCGTTCTCCTTTGGAACATATCGAAGGTGTTAACTCGTAATCGTTGGGTTTTAATCATTAGATCACGTACACATTTATACCCCGCCTTTAATTGCAATGGTTATATCGGCGGCCGTTCTCCTTTGGAACATATCGAAGGTGTTAACTTGTATTCGTTGGGTTTTAATCATTAGATCACGTACACATTTATACCTCGCCTTTAACTACAATGGTCATATCGGCGGCCGTTCTCCTTTGGAACATATCGAAGGTGTTAACTCGTATTCGTTGGGTTTTAATCATTAGATCACTTACACATTTATCGCTCGCCTTTATCTGCAATGGTCATACCGGCGGTCGTTCTCCTTTGGAACATATCGAAGGTGTTAACTCGAATTCGTTGGGTTTTAATCATTAGGTCACGTACACATTTATACCCCGCCTTTAACTACAATGGTCATATTGGCGACCGCTCTCCTTTGGAACATATCGAAGGTGTTAACTCGTATTCGTTGGGTTTTAATCATTAGATCACTTACAGATTTATCGCTCGCCTTTATCTGCAATGGTCATACCGGCGGTCGTTCTCCTTTGGAACATATCGAAGGTGTTAACTCGAATTCGTTGGGTTTTAATCATTAGGTCACGTACAAATTTATACCCCGCCTTTAACTACAGTGGTCTTATCGGCGGCCGTTCTCCTTTGAAACATATCGAAGGTGTTAACTCGTATTCGTTGGGTTTTAATCATTAGATCACTTACACATTTATCGCTCGCCTTTATCTGCAATGGTCATACCGGCGGTCGTTCTCCTTTGGAACATATCGAAGGTGTTAACTCGAATTCGTTGGGTTTTAATCATTAGGTCACGTACACATTTATACCCCGCCTTTAACTACAATGGTCATATTGGCGACCGCTCTCCTTTGGAACATATCGAAGGTGTTAACTCGTATTGGTTGGGTTTTAATCATTAGATCACGTACACATTTATACCTCGCCTTTAGCTACAATGATCATATCGGCGACCGCTCTCCTTTGGAGCATATCGAAGGTGTTAACTCGTATTCGTTGGGTTTTAATCATTAGATCACGTACACATTTATACCTCGCCTTTAACTACAATGGTCATATCGACGGCCGTTCTCCTTTGGAACATATCGAAGGTGTTAACTCGTATTCGTTGGGTTTTAATCATTAGATCACGTACACATTTATACCTCGCCTTTAACTACAATGGTCATATCGGAGACCGTTCTCCTTTGGAACATATCGAAAGTGTTAACTCGTATTCGTTGGGTTTTAATCATTAGATCACGTACACATTTATACCTCACCTTTAACTACAATGGTCATATCGGCGACCGCTCTCCTTTGGAACATATCGAAGGTGTTAACTCGTATTCGTTGGGTTTTAATCATTAGATCACGTACACATTTATACCCCGCCTTTAACTACAATGGTCATATCGACGGCCGTTCTCCTTTGGAACATATCGAAGGTGTTAACTCGTATTCGTTGGGTTTTAATCATTAGATCACGTACACATTTATACCTCGCCTTTAACTACAATGGTCATATCGGAGACCGTTCTCCTTTGGAACATATCGAAAGTGTTAACTCGTATTCGTTGGGTTTTAATCATTAGATCACGTACACATTTATACCTCACCTTTAACTACAATGGTCATATCGGCGACCGCTCTCCTTTGGAACATATCGAAGGTGTTAACTCGTATTCGTTGGGTTTTAATCATTAGATCACGTACACATTTATACCTCGCCTTTAACTACAATGGTCATATCGGCGACCGCTCTCCTTTGGAGCATATCGAAGGTGTTAACTCGTATTCCTTGGGTTTTAATCATTAGATCACGTACACATTAATACCTCGCCTTTAACTGCAATGGTCATATCGGCGGCCGTTCTCCTTTGGAACATATCGAAGGTGCTAACTCGTATTCGTTGGGCTTTAATCATTATATCACGTACATATTTATACCCCGCCTTTAAGTACAATGGTCATATCGGCGGTCATTCCCCTTTGGAACATATCGAAGGTGTTAACTCGTGTTCGTTGGGTTTTAATCATTAGATCACGCACACATTCACACTCTCATTCATACCTCCAGACTCTGGGAAAGATGAGAAATTATCTTGGTTGGAAAAAAATCCCCACCTCAAGCCCGGAATCGAACCCGGAAACACTAGCAGGGCAGGCAGGTGCTCAACCAACTGAGTTACGGATTAAAGTGTTTTATCCATTTTCTTCTTGGTCTCCCAATGTCCCTGGCTGGATTTTATTAACTGGGCATTGGAGCGTAACAAACAATATCGTCAAGGATAATGAGGAGCTACGATAGGAAGCGGCTGAAGTTCCCTGATGTTGACCATTTCTCTTCACCATATCGGGTGGATGATCACCCACCTCTGGCTTGCGTATGTGGGCGTAAGGATGGCAATCGGATTGGCAGGCTCTGGCCGCTTGTAACGCCTCGCGTTTTAGAGCAAATGTTTTTTCATTGGTTTTTCTCTTGCCTATATGAGGAGAGAGGAATTTCAGAGACATCACCTAGGCAACCAACTCTTTAAAACATTTCAGTATCACTTAAAGTCTAAAACATTACCATGTGCTAACAATAAGATGTATATCTTGAAGTAGATTGAGCAGTAAGTGTTTATACAAGAGTAGAGAAAGTCATGTATACATCACATAACAACCAGCTGTTTAAAACATTTGACTATCACTTAAAGTCTACTGTATTCTCTTGTAACTACAATAAGATAATGTTTATCTTGAAGTAGATAGAGCAATAAGTGTTTGTACAAGAGTAGAGAAAGTCATGTATACATCACATAACGACCAGCTGTTTAAAACATTTGACTATCACTTAAAGTCTACTGTATTCCCTTGTAACTACAATAAGATAATGTTTCTCTTGAAGTAGATAGAGCAATAAGTGTTTGTACAAGAGTAGAGAAAGTCATGTATACATCACATAACGACCAGCTGTTTAAAACATTTGACTATCACTTAAAGTCTACTGTATTCCCTTGTAACTACAATAAGATAATGTTTATCTTGAAGTAGATAGAGCAATAAGTGTTTGTACAACAGTAGAGAAAGTCATGTATACATCACATAACGACCAAAACATTTGACTATCACTTAAAGTCTACTGTATCCCCTTGTAACTACAATAAGATAATGTTTATCTTGAAGTAGATAGAGCAATAAGTGTTTGTACAAGAGTAGAGAAAGTCATGTATACATCACATAAGGACCAGCTGTTTAAAACATTTGACTATCACTTAAAGTCTAACGTATTCCCTTGTAACTACTATAAGATAATGTTTATCTTGAAGTAGATAGAGCAATAAGTGTTTGTACAAGAGTAGAGAAAGTCATGTATACATCACATAACGACCAGCTGTTTAAAACATTTGACTATCACTTAAAGTCTACTGTATTCCCTTGTAACTACTATAGGATAATGTTTCTCTTGAAGTAGATAGAGCAATAAGTGTTTGTACAAGAGTAGAGAAAGTCATGTATACATCACATAACGACCAGCTGTTTAAAACATTTGACTATCACTTAAAGTCTACTGTATTCCCTTGTAACTACTATAAGATAATGTTTATCTTGAAGTAGATAGAGCAATAAGTGTTTGTACAAGAGTAGAAAAAGTCATGTATACATCACATAACGACCAGCTGTTTAAAACATTTGACTATCACTTAAAGTCTACTGTATTCCCTTGTAACTACAATAAGATAATGTTTATCTTGAAGTAGATAGAGCAATAAGTGTTTGTAAAAGAGTAGAGAAAGTCATGTATACATCACATAGGGACCAGCTGTTTAAAACATTTGACTATCACTTAAAGTCTAACGTATTCCCTTGTAACTACTATAAGATAATGTTTATCTTGAAGTAGATAGAGCAATAAGTGTTTGTACAAGAGTAGAGAAAGTCATGTATACAACACATAACGACCAGCTGTTTAAAACATTTGACTATCACTTAAAGTCTACTGTATTCCCTTGTAACTACTATAAGATAATGTTTCTCTTGAAGTAGATAGAGCAATAAGTGTTTGTACAAGAGTAGAGAAAGTCATGTATACATCACATAACGACCAGCTGTTTAAAACATTTGACGATCACTTAAAGTCTACTGTATTCCCTTGTAACTACTATAAGATAATGTTTATCTTGAGGTAGATAGAGCAATAAGTGTTTGTACAAGAGTAGAAAAAGTCATGTATACATCACATAACGACCAGCTGTTTAAAACATTTGACTATCACTTAAAGTCTACTGTATTCCCTTGTAACTACAATAAGATAATGTTTATCTTGAAGTAGATAGAGCAATAAGTGTTTGTACAAGAGTAGAGAAAGTCATGTATACATCACATAACGACCAGCTGTTTAAAACATTTGACTATCACTTAAAGTCTGCTGTATTCCCTTGTAACTACAATAAGATAATGTTTCTCTTGAAGTAGATAGAGCAATAAGTGTTTGTACAAGAGTAGAGAAAGTCATGTATACATCACATAACGACCAGCTGTTTAAAACATTTGACTATCACTTAAAGTCTACTGTATTCCCTTGTAACTACTATAAGATAATGTTTATCTTGAAGTAGATAGAGCAATAAGTGTTTGTACAAGAGTAGAAAAAGTCATGTATACATCACATAACGAACAGCTGTTTAAAACATTTGACTATCACTTAAAGTCTACAGTATTCCCTTGTAACTACAATAAGATAATGTTTATCTTGAAGTAGATAGAGCAATAAGTGTTTGTACAAGAGTAGAGAAAGTCATGTATACATCACATAACGACCAGCTGTTTAAAATATTTGATTATCACTTAAAGTCTACTGTATTCCCTTGTAACTACTATAAGATAATGTTTATCTTGAAGTAGATAGAGTTATAAGTGTTTGTACAAGAGTAGAGGAATTCATGTATACATCACATAACGACCAGCTGTTTAAAACATTTGACTATCACTTAAAGTCTACTGTATTCCCTTGTAACTACAATAAGATAATGTTTATCTTGAAGTAGATAGAGCAATAAGTGTTTGTACAAGAGTAGAGAAAGTCATGTATACATCACATAACGACCAGCTGTTTAAAACATTTGACTATCACTTAAAGTCTGCTGTATTCCCTTGTAACTACAATAAGATAATGTTTATCTTGAAGTAGATAGAGCAATAAGTGTTTGTACAAGAGTAGAGAAAGCCATGTATACATCACATAACGACCAGCTGTTTAAAACATTTGACTATCACTTAAAGTCTACTGTATTCCCTTGTAACTACTATAAGATAATGTTTATCTTGAAGTAGATAGAGCAATAAGTGTTTGTACAAGAGTAGAAAAAGTCATGTATACATCACATAACGACCAGCTGTTTAAAACATTTGACTATCACTTAAAGTCTACTGTATTCCCTTGTAACTACAATAAGATAATGTTTATCTTGAAGTAGATAGAGCAATAAGTGTTTGTACAAGAGTAGAGAAAGTCATGTGTACATCACATAACGACCTGCTGTTTAAAACATTTGACTATCACTTAAAGTCTACTGTATTCCCTTGTAACTACAATAAGATAATGTTTATCTTGAAGTAGATAGAGCAATAAGTGTTTGTACAAGAGTAGAGAAAGTCATGTATACATCACATAACGACCAGCTGTTTAAAACATTTGACTATCACTTAAAGTCTACTGTATTCCCTTGTAACTACTATAAGATAATGTTTATCTTGAAGTAGATAGAGCAATAAGTGTTTGTACAAGAGTAGAAAAAGTCATGTATACATCACATAACGACCAGCTGTTTAAAACTTTTGACTATCACTTAAAGTCTACTGTATTCCCTTGTAACTACAATAAGATAATGTTTTTCTTGAAGTAGATAGAGCAATAAGTGTTTGTACAAGAGTAGAGAAAGTCATGTATACATCACATAACGACCAGCTGTTTAAAATATTTGATTATCACTTAAAGTCTACTGTATTCCCTTGTAACTACTATAAGATAATGTTTATCTTGAAGTAGATAGAGTTATAAGTGTTTGTACAAGAGTAGAGAAATTCATGTATACATCACATAACGACCAGCTGTTTAAAACATTGGACTATCACTTAAAGTCTACTGTAGTCCCTTGTAACTACAATAAGATAATGTTTATCTTGAAGTAGATAGAGCAATAAGTGTTTGTACAAGAGTAGAGAAAGTCATGTATACATCACATAACGACCAGCTGTTTAAAACATTTGACTAGCACTTAAAGTCTGCTGTATTCCCTTGTAACTACAATAAGATAATGTTTCTCTTGAAGTAGATAGAGCAATAAGTGTTTGTACAAGAGTAGAGAAAGTCATGTATACATCACATAACGACCAGCTGTTTAAAACATTTGACTATCACTTAAAGTCTACTGTATTCCCTTGTAACTACTATAAGATAATGTTTATCTTGAAGTAGATAGAGCAATAAGTGTTTGTACAAGAGTAGAAAAAGTCATGTGTACATCACATAACGACCAGCTGTTTAAAACATTTGACTATCACTTAAAGTCTACTGTATTCCCTTGTAACTACTATAAGATAATGTTTATCTTGAAGTAGATGGAGCAATAAGTGTTTGTACAAGAGTAGAGAAAGTCATGTATACATCACATAACGACCAGCTGTTTAAAACATTTGACTATCACTTAAAGTCTACTGTATTCCCTTGTAACTACTATAAGATAATGTTTATCTTGAAGTAGATAGAGCAATAAGTGTTTGTACAAGAGTAGAGAAAGTCATGTGTGTATCACATAACGACAAAAACATTTGACTATCACTTAAAGTCTACTGTATTCCCTTGTTACTACAATAAGATAATGTTTATCTTGAAGTAGATAGAGCAATAAGTGTTTGTGCAAGATTGGAGAAAGTCATGTATACATCACATAATGACCAAAACATTTGACTATCACTTAAAGTCTACTGTATTCCCTTGTAACTACAATAAGATAATGTTTATCTTGAAGTAGATAGAGCAATAAGTTTTTGTACAAATGAAGAGGAAGCCTTATGATAGGGGTACGACAGATCTGTTTTGCTGTAACATGAACAATTTTATGGGCTCTATATTAGGTTTGTTTGTTAATTATCCTTTATTATTTAAATCCGCAAGCAATATTAAGTAAATATGGTGTCCTACAGAGTAGATTTAGTGCATGTTGAACGAACGCCAAGAATATCTGTCTCGGCCAGGAATTTCGACATGACAGATAAAAATGTCCAGTTTTAACAAGGGTGTGAAATTTCCATTTTGCACTTGGCTAGCCGTTCTAATCCCATCTGATGAGAAGAGACGAAGGAGAAAAAACGTTAATAGAGTGTCCGCACAGACTAATTAAAGTTGAATACATTAATATATGGCTGTCCTCATGTGTACTCTCATTTTGTGTGGACTACGTGTTATTATGTTTGGTAATTCAGGAAAGAAGAGTAGTATATTAGCTGTCTCCATGGTTACCTAGTCGAGCAGAACGGGCCGCATTAAAAAAACAAAAGAAAACTACAACTTTATGTCAGTGTGTGACCAAAATGGAAAATGAACCTTAAAACAAAAGTTAGGCAGACAAATTTGCCAGATAAAGTTTATATAATAGAAATAAGTATCTATATACTTAAAACCTGGGATGATTTGAAGGATATAGAGAACAATACATGTAATTTCAATTGGTAAATTATTAAGGAGAGCCAGAAAGGCATGCTGGAGTGAAATTTCACAAAATGAGTTATTGACAAATAATGTTCCGTGATGTTTGCAGAAGCCAAAAACGATATTTATTTTCCTGTTTTGAAAGTCCTAAATAGTCATTTTGAAAAGGCTGCACAGTGCTCCACACCCCTTAATAGCCATTTGTAGCTGTGTTGTCTCCTTGTTCGTAACCTTATTGAAGCTACCAAAACTATTCAATAAATAATGAGCATAATATTTTACGTCATAATTTTTCGCAATAAAATTCAATCTTATTATATTCTGTTAGCTTAATGTGAAACAAACACGCCGTAGTAGTTTCATTGTTGGTACTCCTGGTTCCCGCCTGTTAGAACCAGGCAAGTTAAAACATGTTCAGTGTCGCCTACCGCTGCAATTGAGGTAACATGCGAGAAACAATATGCGGCTTAGAAATTCTCCTTTCGTCTCAACAAATCTTCAGTTGAGGCTTATACAATGTTACAGGAGGCCTATGGAGAGTCTGTTCTTACCTACAGCACAGCTCGAAGGGGGTTTAAAATGTTTAAAGAGGGGAGACAATAAATTTTAAAGGAAGGTGGACCCGGTGCTCCAGTTACTGCTCTTACGGAAGAACACATCAACACTGCTGCTGCCATTGTGAAAGAGAATCGACGAATTACCTTAAGATCACTTTCTGAAATACTGAACATTTCATTGTGTGCCACCCACACGTTGGTGACAGAAACATTACACATGATACGTGTTTGTGCGCGATGTGTTCCAAGACTGTTGATTCCCGAACAAAAGGACATCTGCATGCAGTTAAAGTTTATGTTTGAGGAAGATCCGGAGTTTCTTTCAAAAGTAATCACTGTTGGTGAAACTTTGCTACATCATTTTGATCCTGAGAGCAAACAGCAAAACTCAGTGTGGAAGTCTCCTTCATCCCCAACCCCCAAAAAGTAGAAGTGGTTGCTTTTGCTGCGAAAGTTATGGTCATCTCATTCTTTGATACTCATGGAATGGTTTATCAGCATGTTGTACCTGCACACACATCAATACTACAGGGATGTCCTGAAAACATTGCAAGTCCAAATTTTAGGCGCAAAAGACAACATATCCGTGAAGCAGGTTGGATGCTGTACCACGATAATGTGTGGCCACATATTGCCAATGTTGTGAAGTGTATTCTTCACCCTCCCTATAGTCCGGATTTAGCCCAATGTGACTTTTTTCTATTCCCTAACTTGAAGAAACGCCTTCGTGGGAGACATTATCCATCATCAGGAGCAGTGGTGAAGGCTGCGGAGGGGATTTTGAAGGATCTGTCAAAATATTCTTTCCAGCATGTCTTTGAAGACTGACATAAACGCTGGGACAAGAGTGTCGCATTCAGGGGAGACTATTCTGAGAATGACCATCAAAATTATGAGGATGATAAGGGTACGTTGTCAAAGAAAAAAAAGTGATCGTGCTCTATTGAACATCTCTCGTATATTCCAGAGCACATTCTTTTTAGGAAAGGAAATCCTTTGTTTTCTGTGCATATGATGTTAATTCTTCCATGCTATGTGTAGTACGACTATGTTTTGAATTAGTAATGCTGTATTCAAGATGGGAAGAAGCAATAATTTTGGTGTAAGAAATCGGCATGGGAACAGTATAAACAGTTTAAGTAATCCTAATTGCATAATAAGAGTTACAACCCCTAAAATGGAAAACAGTGTAGTAATGCATGACAATATATTGACTTCGTCAAACCTAACCTCAAACATTGGCGTTGAATGTGAAGTAAAATTTGGTTCTTGAAGGACAGAAAAAAAAAAAAAAAAAAAAAAATTGGTTTCTTCATTGTGTAATGGTAGTGATGACAATTTAACTAAAGTAAGTGGCACCTAACACTTCTGACCTGCATCAGTAAGCCGCATTATCAGCAAACTCGTTATAAATTTCCCTCCATGGCACGGCACGGCACGGCACGGTACTGCCAAGCTGTATTAGCCCGAATATTGTAGCTGCGTGCTCACCCAGGATTGGGTTTAACCGCAGGTGGGATTTTCTTTTTCTTAGGATATTTGAAGATGGGTTTATTTGTATTAGGGTGATGGTTAGATTTGCATTCGTCGTCCGATATGACTTAACATTGGAGGACCTAAATTAAAAAAAAATCCCCACTACAGTTGCTACTCATTCCTACCGCGCAGGATTCCAGTCAAGATAAAATAATACATCTGTACATGTGACGTTACTAGAGGAACCTCGGGCTGAACATTCGAGGCCCCCCCCCCCTGATTGGGATTTGTTCGGATTGGGTTGTACTCGAGGGGGCAGTGGTTCCCGACACCCGTGGGAGATCGGCTACGTCTCCGGAACGGGGTTGAGGGAAGCCATATATCGCCGCGTACTAGCTTGCATAGCTAGTAGAAGGTGTGCTAGATCACCAGTCGGCCCTACCGAGGTCATATCGGTAGCCTTCCCCTTTGGGGTTGGCGCGCGTAAAGTGACGTATCCACTTCCATCCCGTCTTGAGTCCACAGGACCAGATGAGGGAGGGGGGCTTGTTAGTCTCTAGGTCATATCTTACCATTTTGGAGTTAGCGCACGTAAGTGGCGTTTCCACTTCCATCCCGTCTTGAGTCCACAGAACCAGATGAGGGAGGGGGGCTTGTTAGTCTCTAGGTCTTGCCCTATGGAAAGCCCCACGGAGGCGCTGGGTGTCCTTTGGGACAGCTAGGCAACTCTCTGTTCTTGAGAGGGGAGGTCAGTCTTCACTACCAACGAACTTATAAATAAGCCTTAAACTTTATCGAAGTGACAACCTACTTTTTGTTATTTCTCATTTTGGAATGCAGGACTTCGAAGTCATCATAGTGTACCTCTTTTTAAACATCTGAACAACAATTTGGCTTCCGTATCTCTCGTGAAATAAATTCGGTTAATCTTTTCCTCTATAATTACGAAATAGGTGTGTTTTAAGAAGAATGGATGTAAAAGGTAATGTAAAAGGTCCTTCCTGAACCAACAGCGAGTGCAGGAACGGAGGAGTCCTGGACATTCCGCAAGCAACTTGGTAACAAATTATTTACATTCAGGTAAAAACTTTGCAAAGGAAACTTTTGATGAGTAACTTTGTTGCAACTGTTAACCCTCTCCCCAAAACCACATTCCGGAGCTGCAGGAAGTGCTTCAAAGCGCACCGCCCTCTCTCGCCTCCATTCTACCTGAGGGAATGCCACATGCAATTGTTTTGTGTACTGTATGAACACCATGGCTCCAAAAAGGAAACAAAAAATGTTTAGATACCAAAGTTGGTTATCTAAGTTCCGGATCTTCCGAGTCTACGACACAAAGATTTTGAAAAATTCGCGCAATAAACCAAAAGAATTAAAATAATTATTTCTGTGAGTACGACTCATGGAAACTAAAATATATAAATCTAAAGTTCCTTTACAAACAGCAAATGATATAAATTAAGTTAAAATGTCAAATAATGCTACACTTTAAATGAAATTTTTAATAATTTCCGATTTTCTCGAATATTGCTCTAAAATTTTGGATTAAATTATTATATATTTAAGATATTTTCTTGACAAATGCAATATACACCTTCATTTTGATACAGAAATTATGAATGCATTGAATAAATTAAATTTAATTAAAGATATTGTCACCCGAACGTCGGGACTTCCTGTGGAGCCGGCCGGCGGTGGGGCCAAACGGTAGGCATTCGCCCACGCCCACCCATTTGTCTGATAGCGATAAGGAGGGGTGGCTGGAAAAAAATCACTGTGCCTTCTCTTTCCGCTCCCCCTGAGTTCTCGAACATACAGGATATTTCATCTGATCCGTAACCTTCTAGATTGGACAGTTGATGTTATATAAGCAACGCGTCGGGCTGGAGTCAGTCAGTTCTCGGAGAGCAGCGTAGGAGCGCCGTGCTAGTGTACGGACGAGAAGATTGTGTACGTGCAACGGAGGAGTGTACGTAATTGCGCGAGCAAAGTGGAACTGTAACGGACGAACTGGTGAATCGTAATTGTGTGAATTACGTAATTCTGTGTAATTGGCAAGTGTTCAACTGTAATTCAGTGGAAATAAAGAACATTTTGAGTTTGTGCAATTGGACTTTTAATTTCACGAACCCACAAAGTCACAATATTTTGCAGGGCGGGGGTGTATGAGCAGGTACCAGAAAGAAAGATCGATTCCGAAATCATCGAAAGCATTCAATGACTTTGCGCTCACCATGTACGCCTTCATATCACTCTAGCTTCATTTGAAACATAGGCAACCGAACGGAGTTGCTTTGGTGTTTGGCCATATCCATAATAGCCGAGTTGGTCTCGTAAGTGGACCAACATGAGTTCAAATTACGTACATGATAAAGATAGTTCCAGTGACACAATAAGTATTATACAAATATAAATATTGGTAATAAAAAGCTTCAACTATCTTAAGAAAATAATGTCCATTTTTCTTATTACGGGGGTGGGTCAAAAAGTAATGCCCCTTATTTTTTTCTCTTATAATTAATTACAAACAAAATTGAATCCAATTTACATAGCTTGAAAACCACAACATTGACGATTAATTTGTCACTATTCAATATAATCTCCGTCCTTTTCCACAGTTTTGGTCCACCTTTTAACTAGGGCATGTATTCCAGTGTGGTAAAACACACGGTCTTGCTTCCTAAGCCATTGACGCACGGACGTTTTCACAGCCTCCTCATCTTCAAAATGAATCCCACGATGAGCTTCCTTTAGTGGCCCGAACAGATGAAAGTCTGATGGTGCCAGGTCAGGGCTCTAAGACTTGCCATCCCAATTTCTCAATTTCTGCAGTGATGTAACGGCTGGTGTGTGGTCCTGCATTGTCATGCAAAAGAAGAACATCCGCCATAGTTTTTGTTGGGCGAACTCGGCGAAGACGTGCTTTCAGCTTTTTGAGAGTTCTGACGTATTGGACAGAATTTATTGTGCATCCCTGCTCCAAAAATCAATCATAAGCACACCCTCTGCATCCCAAAACACTTTCGCCATAACTTTTCCTGCCGACCGCTGGGTTTTGAACCTTTTTTTCTTCGGTGACGTTGTGTGATGCCATTTCATTGCCCGCCCTTTTGATTCGGGTTCAGAAAAATGAACCCACGTTTCGTCTCCAGTAACAATATTTTCCAGAAACTCCTGTCCCTCCAAATTGAAGCGCTGCAAGTGTACGGAGGCTATTGTTTTCCTTGTTTCTTTGTTTTGGGCGGTTAATATTCTAGATACCCAACGTGAACAAACTTTTGAGTAACCCAGTTGTTGAATAATCGTCATCACACTGCCATTACTGAGGGAGGTAATGCGACACAATTCACCTGTTGTTACCCGGCGATCATCGACTCGCTGAATGTTGCATGGAGTCACTGTCGCTTCGCTTTTCATCTGTCAATGGTGTTTGCCCTTCGGCTTCGTTACAGCGACGAACCCATCGTCTAACAGTGCTGACATCTACCGTTGCATCACCATACACATTTTTTAGCCTTTCGTGAATGTGAATTGGCGTTTCACCTTCCGCAGTCAATAATTCAATCACAGAACGCTGTCTAATACGAATGTCGATGTCAGTCATTTTGCAAGAGGATGCAGTGCTGCCCCCTGTTGACTTAGGAAGCTACTACTGTAGGGGATTGCAGAAGAAAATTTGAGGAATTGCGCCAAATTCAAAGTTTTCACATAACTTACTTATTTAAGGAAAAATAGTAGGAGACATTACTTTTTGACCAACCCTCGTATTTGAATTAGTTGAAATCGATTTCACGAACCCATGTTCGCCTCCTCTGTCAACAAAATTCGTCATTAATGAAGTTAAAGTGTTCCTACGTTTTTGCAGTATTACCAAAATCTGCAAACGAAACAAACTTAAAAACAGAATCAACTGCTGGTATTTCAAAACTCGTTACGCGATGTTTACTCTTTAAATAAATAACTTTTCCTGAATCATTAAAGCTATGAAAACATTTAATTGTTTTAATAATTTATCTTCAGGAATTATTCCATGCTTAAATAACCAAAAACGATCTGCTATGGCGGATTTGTCAGTTTGTTTGTACTTTATTTTACATAAATATTCTTTCGTTCTGGTTTCTTAATTACTTTTCGTCTTACCATTGTAAACCTGATCACAATCCAAACAGTCAAATTGATGAATACCGGATTTTTTAGAATTAGGAATTTAATTTTTTTAGATAAATTTGGTAAATGTTTAATACTATATTTATTTTGAGGAACTAAAGTTATACCAAACTCTGTAAAAAAATTTGAAGTTGCTTATTAACCCAAAAATGGTAAGTAAATCTTTTAAAATTATAATAGCTTTTTATTTTTAAGGGCAGAAATGGCATTAACAGTTTTGAATGCTTTTTATATGCCATAAAATCAAGTAAACCTTAGCATTTAGTTGTTATATTACCATGTTCCTAATACATATTTCGTATTTCAACAATAACAAAAATTAAATTATGTCTGTTATTCCAAACTTTCTAGGTCCCGCTCTTACAAAAAGATGTGTCCGTAAAATAAGATCTCCAATTTTATTTAATATAGAAAACATATTTATTGTCAAAGATTGTTACATTGATGGAAACGCGGAACTAAACGTAATCAAAATTGTGATCGATGCACTTTTACATGCGCTGTGGCAGTTTTTGTATACCCTTGTCATAGCACTCTCCCGCCAGTTTGCGCAGGTAGCACTCAACCTCGTTTTTCAAATCATCGTCGGTCTGGAAATGTGCTCCACCCAGGTGTGACTTCAACTCAAGAAACAGATGATAATCACTAAGTGCTAAGTCTGCACTGTAGGCGGGATGTGTGGGGATGTAGAGTAGCCGTATTCACATAAAATTCCCTGGGTGTTCAGCGGGCGAGCCTGTTTTCAATATCCGCTTGGCGCCTCATGTATGCTAGTTCCTCCCTCTCTCCCTCTCACCCAGCCGTATGCGTCAACCTGTATGCGCAAAGGTCAGTGTGTATCCTCATCTAGACGAGTGAACTTGGTTATCACGTGCTTTGTTGGGAACACTAAATCTGTGAAGCTTATCAGTTAGAATGCAGTTAAAGAAAAACTAAAGCCCAATCTTCCAGAAAAGTCTGTTCTTGTGATAGACAACGCTTCATATCACAATGTGACCAGAGAAAAATACCCCACAGCGAACACAAAAAAGCAGGATATGCAGGACTGGTTGGTTAAGCATAGGATTCCGTTCGGAAGCCATATGCTGAAAGCTGAACTGTATGATCTTATAAAGTTACATAAGCCAAAACATACGAAATATATTGTAGATGCAAATTTAGAAGAAAATGGGCACTTACTACGGTACCATCCCGACCCGAATGCCATAGAAAACATTTGTGCAAATGTAAAAGAATGGGTTGCGCTTTGCATTGTGAGCTTCAACATGGGAGACGTGTGGCGTTTGTGCGAACAGCGATTTGGTGAAATAGGAGAAGCAGAATGGGGTCCAGTTTGCCGGCATGTTCACCAAGTGGAAGAGAAATATATAAAAACTGAGGGTCTCCTAGAAACAGAGGTGGGAAAGCTAACGATCACTGTTAATGACGACAGCAGCAGCAGTGATTCGGAAAGTGATTACTCAGCAACGGCTGAGTGCAGCAGCAGAGCCGAGAGGTACGTTTTCGAGGGATGTGCAGACGACATGCTGGACGGCATCGAGGAACTTCCCCAAACACCTCACGCCTAAACCACGCCCATCGGTGGTGAGAGTCGCTCCTAAGGTAAGCAATGCATTATGTCAGTGTTTTTGAGGAAGAAATCTAACTCTACCATCCGAACTGGGCCGGAAGATCAGCCGCTTCAACACGTTGCCGTTTATGGTCGTTGGTGAGCATTTTGGGGACCCGCCTCGCACACATCTTGCGATAATGCAAATGTTCGGTCAAAATCTTGTCAATCGTAGTCTTACTGACTTCAGGGATAAGTTGGCACAGCTCACGAACTGTCACACGCCGATCTTTAAGCATTTCTTCCTCCAATTTTGCATTGTTTCGGCTGAAACCGAAGGCCGACCAGAACGCTGTTCCTTATGGAGGTCTGTACGTCCGTCTTTGAACTCTTTGACCCACTTTCGCACGTTTTTGACGTCCATACAGTGTGGCCCATGGACTTCGCATAACTGACGATGAATTTCAGTAGGGGTAGAACCCTTGGAACTCACAAAAAAAAAAAAAAGGATCGCTGCACGTAACCTACACTTGGCGACGGAAGTGATAGGAAGCTCCACTGCAAACGGCTGCCCAGCCAAGACTAATGGTTGCAACGGGTTCGCTGTGGTGCGGATTTGATGGGGTGAAACCAATCTATACGCCAGTGTTGCCGGATCTCGCGTAATAACGTTCCTCACGGCACCAGCTCCTTACTCGTACTTGCGCATAGCCGCTTGCCTATCAGTACACGGTTAATAACTGAGACTGAATGAAGGGATTCAGTAGACCGAAGCTAAGGATACGCCTTCCGGGACACCATTGTAAACCGGCCGTCAAAAGGATGTGAACATAGATTACACAAAAACATATAGAAGTTACAATACACAAATTGTGCCACTTTTTTTTTTTTTTTTTTTTTTTTTTTGTAGAGTAAATAGTTTCCGAAATACTCCTTAGAATTTCCTTTAACTTATCAATGATTATATTTTTCTCAACTGGGAAGACGTTACTCAGATTTTATCACTTAGCCGTTTAACGAAATAGAATAACAAGCTATTACACTTCAACAGCTGTTTAAAACATTTGACTATCACTTGAAGTCTACTGTATTCCCTTGTAACTACAATAAGATAATGTTTATCTTGAAGTAGATAGAGCAATAAGTGTTTGTACAAGAGTAGAGAAAGTCATGTATACATCACATAACAACCAAAACATTTGACTATCACTTAAAGTCTACTGTATTCCCTTGTAACTACAATAAGATAATGTTTATCTTGAAGTAGATAGAGCAATAAGTGTTTGTACAAGAGTAGAGAAAGTCATGTGTACATCATATAACGACCAAAACATTTGACTATCACTCAAAGTCTACTGTATTCCCTTGTAACTACAATAAGATAATGTTTATCTTGAAGCAAATAGAGCAATAAGTGTTTGTACAAGAGTAGAGAAAGTCATGTATACATCATATAACGACCAAAACATTTGACTATCACTTAAAGTCTACTGTATTCCCTTGTAACTACAATAAGATAATGTTTATCTTGAAGTAGATAGAACAATAAGTGTTTGTACAAGAGTAGAGAAAGTCATGTATACATCACATAACGACCAGCTGTTTAAAACATTTGACTATCACTTAAAGTCTACTGTATTCCCTTGTAAATACAATAAGATAATGTTTATCTTGAAGTAGATAGAGCAATAAGTGTTTGTACAAGAGTAGAGAAAGTCATGTATACATCACATAACGACCAGCTATATAAAACATTTGACTATCACTTAAAGTCTACTGTATTCCCTTGTAACTACAATTAGATAATGTTTACCTTGAAGTAGATGGAGCAATAAATGTTTGTACAAGAGTAGAGAAAGTCACGTGTACATCACTTAACGACCAGCTAAATAAAACATTTGACTATCACTTAAAGCATACTGTATTCCCTTGTAACTACAATTAGATAATGTTTATCTTGAAGTAGATGGAGCAATAAGTGTTTGTACAAGAGTAGAGAAAGTCACGTGTACATCACTTAACGACCAGCTTTTTAAAACATTTGACTATCACTTAAAGTCTAATGTATTCCCTTGTAACTACAATTAGATAATATTTATCTTGAAGTAGATAGAGCAATAAGTGTTTGTACAAGAGTAGAGAAAGTCATGTGTACATCACATAACGACCAGCTATATAAAACGTTTGACTATCACTTAAAGTCTACTGTATTCCCTTTGAACTACAATAAGATAATGTTTTTCTTGAAGTAGATAGAGCAATAAGTGTTTGTACAAGAGTAGAGAAAGTCATGTATTCATCACATAACGACCAGTTGTTTAAAACATTTGACTGTCACTTAAAGTCTACTGTATTCCCTTGTAACTGCAATAAGATAATGTTTATCTTGAAGTAGATAGAGCAATAAGTGTTTGTACAAGAGTAGAGAAAGTCATGTATACATCACATAACGACCAAAACATTTGACTATCACTTAAAGTCTACTGTATTCCCCTGTAACTACAATAAGATAATGTTTATCTTGAAGTAGATAGAGCAGTAAGTGTTTGTACAAGAGTAGAGAAAGTCATGTATGCATCACATAACGACCAAAACACTTGACTATCACTTAAAGTCTACTGTATTCCCTTGTAACAACAATAAGGTAATGTTTATCTTGAAGTAGATAGAGCAATAAGTGTTTGTACAAGAGTAGAGAAAGTCATGTATACATCACATAACGACCAAAACATTTGACTATCACTTAAAGTCTACTGTATTCCCCTGTAACTACAATAAGATAATGTTTATCTTGAAGTAGATAGAGCAATAAGTGTTTTTAAGGATAGCTCGGAGAAATGTAGAAAAGTTCATAAGAGCATCACAGATTTTTGTTTTTAAGTTGATATGTCACAATTCACTTTGTTATTATTTTGTACAGGGATAATGGATGTTAATATCATTACAGTGACATAAAACTTTGGTAAATAAAGATTTAGTTCGAATAAGAAGAGTTGCAAGAAGTATAAGCTTTTTTAAGTTTGTGATTCTCATTTGTTAAATTATTGCTGTAATGCAGGAATTTACAGCGATAGAATAAGAGTGAAATGAAGTTCAAATGTGCAGCATATGTTTTAGTTCGCAGGTTATTGGTAATAAAATAGAGGGTTCGCAGAGAGAAAAGAAACAAAAGCTATCTACTGTGAAATCCGCACTTTGAGTGCAGCGTAGCAGCAAGGCTGGTTGCTATAGAAACGTCTAGTCGAGTGAAAGGCGGGCTGTTGAATACACCATTAGGTGCATCATTCTACCCTAACATTACCTACCAAAAAACGCGCGCGATTCGTTATTAATCTTTGTGAGGCAGAGCTTTTAACGTATTCCTTGCTGATCCATTGCCCGCTTTTATGAATAATCCTGACTCCCAGCAGTTCTCTTTTCGATGTTTAATCTGGGAAAATGTGACCTGTTGCAAAACGTAGTAGATATGAAGGGGAGATACTGGATTGTTCTCAACAATTCGTTACAGAGATTTAGACGACAATACACGTATTCTGAATAGAAAAAGCAATTTTAAAAGACATAATTCGAAAACAAAATGTAAAGGATAAACACATATATGCAGACCGTCAATTTTATGTACAGGACCTCTTCAATAAAGAATGATCATAATTTTTTACGGTCATAATTTTTCGCACTAAAATTCAATCTTATTATATTCTGTTAGTTTAGTGTGAAACAAACACAACGTAGTAGTTTCACTGTTGGTACTTCTGGTTCCCGCCTGTGAGAACCAGACAAGTTCACACATGTTCAGTATCGCCTACCGCTGCAATGGAGGTAACACGCGAGGAACAATATGTGGCTTTGAAATTCTGCTTTCGTGTCCACAAATCTTTAGCTGAGGCCTATGTAATATTACAGGAGGCCTATGGAGAGTCTGTTCTTCCCTACAGCACAGCCCGAAGGTGGTTTAAAATGTTTAAAGGGGAGAGACAATCAATTTCAAAGGAAGGTGGACCCAGTGCTGCAGTTACTGCTCTTACGGAATAAAACACCAACACTGCTGCTGCCATTGTGAGAGATTATCGACGAATTACCTTAAGATCACAGAACAATATCGTCTGAATGCAAAGTGACAGGCTGGAGGATTACCACTTCTTGCCTGCTGAAACAATTGAATTTCATCCAAGAACGTCTTATATAGAAATGTGTATTTTAAATACGCGAATCTTAAATATAAGGATAACATTATTTATAAATTGTTGATTGAAAACGAAGAAAATAAGAATTGTTACCCATGCAAAAGTTTTCCTAACCCTGAACACACTGGAAATTAATAGTTCTTCCATACTAAAATTTAGTTGGTAACTAACGTAAAGTTAAATGCCGTAGTAGTTTCATTATTTGTACTCCTGGTTCCCGCCTGTGAGAAACAGGCAAGTTCAGACATGTTCAGTATCGCCTACCGCTGCAATGGAGGGAACATGCGAGGAACAATATGTGGCTTTGAAATTCTGCTTTCGTCTCAACAAATCTTCAGTTGAGGCCTATACAATGTTACAGGAGGCCTATGGAGAGTCTGTTCTTCCCTACAGCACAGCTCGAAGGTGGTTTCAAATGTTTAAAGAGTGGAGACAATCAATTACCTTAAGATCACTTTCTGAAATACTGAACATTTCATTGTGTGCCACCCACACGTTGGTGACAGAAACATTACACATGAGACGTGTTTGTGCGCGATGGGTTCCAAGACTGTTGATTCCCGAACAAAAGGACATTCGCAAACAGCTCTGCATGCAGTTAAAGTTGATGTTAGAGGAAGATCCGGAGTTTCTTTCAAACGTAATCACTGCTGATGAAACTTGGCTACATTATTGTGATCCTGAGAGCAAACAGCAAAGCTCAGTGTGGAAATCTCCTTCATCACCAACCCCCAAAAGAGAAA
The DNA here is from genome assembly GCA_030765055.1 of Mantis religiosa. Classification (NCBI taxonomy): domain Eukaryota; kingdom Metazoa; phylum Arthropoda; class Insecta; order Mantodea; family Mantidae; genus Mantis; species Mantis religiosa. Next base: position 13,894,827 of record CM060954.1, on the reverse strand, counting down.
AAGTGGTTGCTTCTGCTCGGAAAGTTATGGCCATCTCATTCTCTGATATTCATGGAATGGTTTATCAGCATGTTGAACCTGCACACACATCAGTAACTGGAAAATACTACAGGGATGTCCTGAAAACGTTGCAAGTCGATTCACAAAAAATAGGTGCTAAAACCTGAACGCACGTAGTAATAACTGAAAGTGAAAATCAATTCGAAACACGAATGCTTTTACACTTTATGGGTTAGTGGAAAACTCTATAACAAGGCGTCATTTGTATAAATTAACGTGATCGGGATTCGAGCTCTTGGCATCTTGGAAGCAGAACTACTGCCCCACCCCGGTGAGTCAGGTTTTTTAAAAATTGCTGATGACGGGCACTGGGGTATAAATTATACTTTTTACTTTATTTCACTGTGGAATACACTAAAAAAGGAACATAAAACCATTTTTCAAAATGAGAGAAATGTCAAAGTAAACGAAAAAAAAAAAAAAAAAACACAATAAAGGAACGAAACAGGATTTTCTTTTCTCTCTTTTATTCGCAGAGAGGTAAGCAAAGTAGAAAGAATATTTTTCTTATTATTATTCCCTCTTGTAGACGTTTAAATCGAGGCAAATGAATTCGCTTTTGTTGAGAAACGTGCGGGGCGAGGAATTTCCGCAGCATTGTTAAAATATAAACAGTTGGTGCTTCGAAAGTAATTAACAAGTGCAATATGATTTATACGGTAGTGAGCTTGCACGAAAGTGAAAGCCGCCTTATCGTTTTGGACATGATCCAATTGTCCAACCACTGTGACAGATATTTATGGCCAGAGTTTCACACAAAGGGATGGAACTGTAGTCCAGATCACACATTCCTGGCAAACGCAACCCTTCGCTATGCAAAAGCTTACGTTCGACACGACACACAAAGCAAGAAAATTAATAAACCCACAAACGTAGCAATATCTTTATTGCTCTATCTAAACATTATCTTATTGTAGTTACAGGGTAATACAGTAAACTTTAGTGATAGTCAAATGTTTCGGTCGTTATATGATGTATACATGACTTTCTCTACTCTTGTACAAACACTTATTGCTCTATCTACTGCAAGATAAACATTATCTTATTGTAGTTACAAGGGAATACAGTAGACTTTAAGTGATAGTCAAATGTTTTAAACAGCTGGTCGTTATGTGATGTACACATGACTTTCTCTACTCTTGTACAAACACTTATTGCTGTATCTACTTCAAGATAAACATTGTCTTATTATAGTTACAAGGGAATACAGTATACTTTAAGTGATATTCAAGTGTTTAAAACAGCTGGTTGTTATGTGACGTATACATGACTTTCTCTACACTTGTACAAACAATTATTGCTCTATCTACTTCAAGATAAACATTATCTTATTGTAGTTACAAGGGAATACAGTATACTTTAAGTGATATTCAAGTGTTTAAAACAGCTGGTTGTTATGTGACGTATACATGACTTTCTCTACACTTGTACAAACACTTATTGCTCTATCTACTTCAAGATAAACATTATCTTATTGTAGTTACAAGGGAATACAGTAGACTTTAAGTGATATTCAAGTGTTTTAAACAGCTGGTCGTTATGTGATGTATACATGACTTTCTCTACTCTTGTACAAACAATTATTGCTTTATCTACTTCAAGATCAACATTATGTTATAGCAGTCATAAGGGAATACAGTAGAGTTTAAGTGATAGTCAAATGTTTTGGTCGTTATGTGATGTATACATGACTTTCTCTACTCTTGTACAAACAATTATTGCTTTATCTACTTCAAGATCAACATTATGTTATAGCAGTCATAAGGGAATACAGTAGAGTTTAAGTGATAGTCAAATGTTTTAAACAGCTGGTCGTTATGTGATGTATACATGACTTTCTCTACTCTTGTACAAACACTTATTGCTCGATCTACTTCAAAATAAAGATTATCTTGTTACAGTTTATTTTGTTGTAATACTTTAAGAAGGTATCTGGTTGTTATTGACACGCTATCACGACGTTTACCTATCTACATGAGGCAGACCAAGGAATAACCATTTGCAGGAATATTTGGTGTAAGAATGAATGAAGAAGGTAATGGAAATGAATTACTTGGAGGTTTTACATGAACAAATATTGCGATTATTGCTTTAATTTCGTAATTTATGTTAAATAAATAAAAATTATCCTGGAGTTTGAGAATGCCCGACCTACTAAGGATCTACGGCACCCTAGTTTGATATCTTTTAGTCTTTACAGCATAGTTGATGTAAATTGAAGTCACTTAGTAGGAAATAACAAACCACTCACCTCTCTAGTTTACTTAACGAACAAAACAGCATCTGTAGATGGCCCGACGTGCATAAAGCCGTGTTTCTTTTCTTTTTCACTTTCCTTTGTCACATTATTACATAAGAGCGTATATTCATTAGCGCGATTTGCCTGCGGCTGCAAAAAGAATCTACCTCACTCTTAAAAAATTAAAAGCATCAGTACTCAGTGGCGGCTTTTGTACTGCAGGGGATCCAAACTGCCTTCTGCTTTCGTAAGCTTTGTTATTCTAATTTAAAATTCAAATTAATAACCACTCATTAAAAGGGTAGAATGGTGCAGTTTTTTATTATTTTCTCTACAGCTTACGTAGGTGTATGAGGAAGAAGATTAATCTTTTTACGTCCGTTAAAAGCCGGCTAGGTCATATTGAACGATGAATGAAATGAAGTCAAAGTACATAGAGCTTAAAGTTACCCGCGAAGGAAACGAATAAGTAAAACCTATGCTCTAAAGACAGCTGCAACTCCAGTTTAGTTTAGTCAGTTTAGCCTTTTTACGAGACCTGCGTGCTGGTAAACCTGCTTCACATAATCTTCTGCGAACTACTGAGGCTGATATTTCTGTACCGTACTGCTTTAGTTAATTACTGAGGTCAATGCTGGTGCTCTTCTATTTTGTTTTGCCACCTCCACAAGTTTTTCTTTGCATCCTTGGTGATAGCTTTCTTTTCCTCCCGCATTTTCCATCCCTTTGTGAGGTCAACGTCTCACCGAATGTTAAAGCCTGATTAATGCAACTAACAGATTTTTGTGAAATACACAATTTCTTAGCTATTTCACGTTGTGAATAAAGAGTTTCCTTCAAAAGACTCAGTTACAGCTACTTTCCTTGGGGATAAGTCAGCAGTTTTACCCATAACCTCACTTTTGAATCATTGTGAAGGCTAAGGATAAGATACACGACGTTACCTGACTTGAGATCAATTAATAATAAATACTGAGGGTATATTAGCCATAAAACACAATAAAGGCAAATATTAACAATCTTCAGTTACTACATTCACCAAATGAAAGCAATATCACCAAACAGTTGGATAAACAGACATGAAGAAAATGGCTGCTCTTAATTCAGAGCTACCACCGTATCACTATAATTAAAAGAAAAATCCCCCAGATATTATTAAGAGAGAAATCTCATTGAATATGCTTCATATTATAGCAAGGAAAAGAATTACGACAAATTGAAATAGGTTACGGCGGTAAATAGCTATTATTTTGAATGTTAAGCTGTAGAAAAGTTAAAAAAAAGTCTAATAATTTGCACACGTCTGTAAAATAATTAATTCTTAGAACAGATCCACAAATTTTTAATTAGGGATTTCTGAAAGGGGCACTCCTTCACATAGTGTTTGGTGTTGCGGCATACCTTTCCTAATTTTTCTCCATCGGGACCTCGTTTTCTACCTGTTTCGCTGTTCAATAGTTTTAAGTTTGCTCCTTTACCTCTGATGAGGATCGGCGAAGTGTCTAGTTCTCACTGTCTCGCAATCTTCCATAATGACCCTACAAAACCAAAAAAGTAAAAACTCAATAATAAGAAAAATCCAAAATCTGTACACGCAAACTCTATCGGAATTAAAAAGTGTTACCTTAATGTGGATCCCATCGCATCAAGTCATTCACGGAAACGAACAAGCTGACGCTGCAGCTAAAAAAGCAACCCATCTACCAATACAAGCAACAGACGTTAGTTCTCCATATACCGACGTAATCACATAGCTCAACTGGCAATCTACCTGGTTAGAGACTTCTCACAGCAAACTCCAACTACGTAATGCATCTTACAGAGAACCATATCCAGTAACAAAGCTTAAACGCCGACAATAACCGTCTTCGTATTGGACATACTAAACTTACCCATTGCTACTTACTCAGCGAAACCCTACCTCCTGTATGCAACACTTGTAACGTGATCATCGCCGTCAAACACATCATAGAAGAGTGCAAGAAATATGAACAGCAGTGAATAGAAGTTATAGCCACGCCGTGGCTCAGTGGTTAGACCGCTTGGCTCTCACCAAGGCGGCCCGGGTTCGATCCCAGGCGACCGCAAAGTGAGATTTGTGGTGGACAACACGGCGCTGGGGCAGGTTTTCTCCGGGACCTCCGGTTTTCCCCGCCATCTCATTCCACCGGTGCTCCATCTTCATCTCATGCACCATTAGTGTCACCGCCTGCGGTGCAGTATGTAGTAAAAGCGGGCATTAAACACTACACACACGCGTCCACATATGCCTAGATATATTACTGCGCGAAACAACCGGCTTATGTCAAAGACAGTTCTCGTATACTGCTCAGATAAAGCTGCATAAGCAGCTAGGTGCTGGGCAGCAAACTGGGCCTGTCGCATCTTCTGCTGCTCTGCCTGCAGAGCTAGTACGTGTGCTAGATCAGCAGGCGCCCCTACCGAGGTTATTCGGTAGTCTTCCCTGCGGCTCAGTAGGGGAACCCTAGCACTCGTGGTACCTCTGACGTTACTAGAGGAAGCGATTTTGAAGTATCTCTCAAAAATGGTTTCCAGCATGTCTTTGAAGACTGGCAGAAACGCTGGGACAATTGCATCGCATTCAGGGGAGACTATTTTGAGAAGGACTATCAAAATTATGAGGTATGACCATAGTACTGTGAAATATTGATTCTTCATTTGTCTATGAATGTATAGTTTATGTTTATACTGTAACGTAACCTTGTAGTTTCTAGAGTGTTATCTGTACCGACCAACTATACAATATTTGTTTTACCGGTTTTTAGTGTAGATCTAAGACCATTGTTAGGCCACATTCAATAATTTTATTTTTAAAAACATTAAAATAGTTACGTGATACATAGAATGTACATATATTTTACATATTCTGCTGAGTGGTCAGCAATTCTGTGTAGCCCGCCTTGGTAGCGTAGATGGTGGCTTGTCTGCCTCACGTTCAAGAAGTACCGAGTTCGAATTTCGGTCAGGGTGAGTTACCTGATAAGGTTTTTTCCGGTGTTTTCTCTTAAGTTAAAAGACGAATGTCAAGTAACTAAGCTCCACCCATTCCATTCATTGTCGGATATGACTTAAAAAAGTTAAAAGACATAAATTACAACAAACAAAAGACGTTTCTGCATACTCTGTATGTGTACTCAACAGTATATAAGGGAAGAGCTGTATTTCTCTAAAATATTCGCTGCTTAGGCTTCTCCGAAAATGTACATATTTGGGAAATCTTAGAAGCGACACGTTATTTACATACCAAATTCCATATTTAGATTTGGCAATCTCAAAGAAATATCACATCATTATTTTCAAGGATTCCTAACCCAGAATTACTTATTAACAATGACATGATTAATCGATATTTTAATTAGTTGCTTGTCAGTGAAAGGTTCAAACATATACGCAGTTTGGCATACTTCCTTACTGAAAAACGCTTCTATTTGTTCGTTCGATATTGCTTAGACATTCACTCCATGTACGAGTTACTTTTGCTTAGCAAAACCCAAATAAATCTAAGCTATATGCAATTAGCACGCCCTCATTTCTTATAAAACTTTGTAAATAGATACAAATGTTCTTCCCCGCAGTAAGATATTACATGTGGAGCCATCTCTGGACAGCAAGGAGAAGTCGGTAAAACTTTTCATTCTTTGCCAACCAAAACGCTTACGAGGGTGGACAATCAAACTAAAATATATCTGGCACACAAAATATATGTGTACAGAAGTAAGCTAATATCTTACATTCTCGTTACTCTCTCAACTCAATCTTGTACAAAGACTTATTTTTGTATTTGCTAATTCGTTTACTAGTAATCTCAACTGTCTTTGTCAACAATAAACAAAGTCATACAAGAGTAACTGATACAGGAAACTATGGGTCGTTATAAACAAAGTATAGTTTACAGTGGCGGCTGGTGGGTTAAATTATTGGTGGTGCACAAATGAAAAATAAAATACAGAGTAGTAATGACTCAGCTATTTATACAGATTCTCTGCTCTACTCTCCTTAGACCTGGCGAATCTATTGATAACTTTTCCGTTGAAGTCGCTGATCTTCATAACAAACACTCTCTCAATTGAAAGCATTGCTAATGCTGACAATCGGTCCTGTGACATTGTGTTCCTAAGGAAAGTTTTTACTCTTTCTAAAGTTGAGAAACAGCGTTCTGCTTCAGCGGTAGACATTGGCATAGTTAACAGTACTCGGAGGAGTTTGACATATTCGCTGAATGTAGCACATAAATTGTTTTCCTTAATGAAGTCCATCAAGCACAAAGCGCCGGACATTCCACGAAATTCCTCTCGACTGTAAATTACAGTCAATTCTTTACGAATTTTTGTTCCAATGAACTTTATTGTTTCTCTAAGGGAATCCTCTGGAAATGTCTTAGAAATTTTCTTGATGAAACAAAGTTGAGGCTACCAGATGTTCCGTGAAGCTAAATCTGTCCTTTGCTTCTCTAAGAATGTCACATACTTCAAGAGCTTCTCTTCTTTTCACATCATGATCTTCTATTCTTCTCCTCTTAATTGCAGTTTCTTCGTGTTCCTCGATATCCACGCTATTTCTTACCTTTTGCACTTCCATTTCAAATGCGTTTAGCTGGGCGATGGCAAACGTTACATTGCAGTCTCGTTTCTGCAGCTGATTGTACAAAGTGTCCACATGGGGCATGATCTTGTAGAAGAAAGACAGCCAGAATACAAAATTATAATCTTTCAAAGTGGCCATAAACCCAGAAGTCTGAACAAGTGTGGCGTTGTTGTTTAACAGAGCTCTCTTCTGAATAACCTCCATGCATTTAATTAAATTCTCCCTGTGTTCGAAAAGAAGAGCACACAGAAGCTAAGCCTGAAGGTCACGCTATAGCCGTTGCTAAGAGTAGGAGGAGCTAGGTTTATAAACCTCTATTTAAGCAATGTATAAGAAGCCCCTCCCATCTCTTCACCTTCCCGCAATTCCCTCAGAGAGCCCACATTTGGGCGAAATCTTAGGTTAGCTCTTCACTGCAAACCTGGCGGCTCCTACAGCTAATCACTGTTTATTTCGACTTCTGCGGTCATGGGCAGCTACAGACGATAAGCGTAATTGAAACATGTTTGTATATAAAACAATGCAAACAAGTACAGCTTTAATGTGAAAAGTGCACCTGTTGTACATTCAGAATCAGTGGGTGTAGCGTAAACCTGCAACCTTATGGAGGAACTGCCCCTGATGGTTTATAATACAACCAATTAATGAAAAGCAGTTATATGCCTGATAAATAATGTACAAAAGTTAAAGTACAAAGGAAAACAGAATCGCTCGAAATATGAGTACGTTATGAAGCTAAGGGGCTTCAAGTTTGGATCATGGCTGAGTTTTCAGATCAATTTTGAGAATTAACATGACTGTTTATAGAGTGAAAGAATATTGGTATACAAGGTTGTCGGGTTAGGTACAGCTTGCACCTGCTGGGATGGTTTTTTTTTTTTTTTTTTTTTTTTTTGAAATATATAGACAAATAGAATAATTACAAAAGGAAAGTTTTAAGCTTGAAAGCGCATCTTGGGCTTAATTTAGGGCACTTGTGGTCTTATCACTGTTGTATAAAGATGAAAGTTTACCTTCTGAAACAGAAGATTAAACATCTGGGTTTGAATATTCCCACAAGCTACTCGGATCTATTTTTTACAGAAATTTTTGGACATTTTTATTCTAGTTGGCAACAATCAGTCCGCGACTTCTCTGCTGATGTGTGGAAGATTTATTAAAAGTCCCTCGTTTTATGGAAAAATACACACACATGAGAAATGTTTCATAGACGGATTTATCGTCTGTTGAGAGCTTCAAGAACGTTTCTGCTTTAAGGGGGGACGTACGAGAAAATTTTCAAAAATCTATTTCTTTTTATTGTTTTGTAAAATAGTATATAGTGTTAGCTATCAAACACCAAAATATTATGACAGTACGTGGTCTGTATATACCTTTAAACAATTAAATGCCCTAGTGTTGTATAGTAACAACACATAGTCTTCCATCAACTGTCTTGGAATCTATAAAGCCCACCTACCAATTCTTAGCACACCCAGACTTGCTAAACAAATGACTCTATGTAGAGACACAAAACCCAAAAGAAAGCCTCAACAGTTTGATATGGAAAAGGTGTCCCAAAACATCATTTGTGTCTTCCATAGTGATGAGAATTGCTTCAATAAGAAATCTAAATCCGAAAAATTCATTTTAGTGTGTTTTAAAATAACATACAAAATTTCAGAAAGATAGCATATGTGAATTTTGAAAAAAAAAAAAAAAAAAAAATGGGCTTATGTTTGTAAATGTCTCGGCATATAGAAAAAATATGTAGCATTAGTTATAAAGAATGTAAAATTATGAAAAAAATTGTGCATATTAACTGTATTATCTTAAATGAGCATAGTGAAGAAAAACAAAACAAAAAAAAAAAAAAAAACAAAAAAAAAAACACGACTGCAAAATTATGCGCGCCCAACCCTTCCAGGCTCAGGCCACGCTCCCCGGCAGAGGTCGCCATAATCGGCAGCCCAGGAGTCAGCTACCCGCTGCCACAAAGCCTAACTGCGAACATTGTAAATATTGTACATAGCCAAGTCTGTACAGTGTAGTGCGTGTGATATTGGGACGCACGTGGTATGCCGAGAGGTGTGTGTGAGTGCGTGCGTGTGGGTGTGTGTGCGAGTGTGGGTGTGTGCGTGCGAGTGCGCGTGTGTGTGGGTGTGTGCTTGTGTGCGTGCTTGTGTGCGTGTGTGCGAGTGTGCGTGCGAGTTGCGTGTGTGTGCGTGCGAGTTGCGTGTGTGTGCGTGCGAGTTGCGCGTGTGTGCGTGCGAGTTGCGCGTGTATGCTTGCGAGTGTGGGTGTGTGTGCGAGTGTGGGTGTGTGCGTGCCAGTGTGTGTGCGTGTGCGAGTGTGTGTGCTTGCGAGTGTGTGTGTGCGTGCGAGTGTGCGTGTGCGTGCGAGTGTGCGCGTGTGTGCGAGTGTGCCTGTGTGCGCGAGTGTGTGCGTGTATGCGTGCGTTTGTGTGCGTGTGTGTATGTGCGTGCTTGCGCGTGTGTGCGTGCGTATGTGCGTGCGCATGTGCGCGAGTGCGTCTGTGCGTGTGTGCCTGCGTGTGTGCTCGTGCGTGCGCGATTGTGCATGATTGCTTGTGTGGGCAAGATAAGCGCAGTGTAAATATGTAAATATAAAAACAAGAAAAAGAAAGACAGAGACAAATAACGAGATAAAATTGGTTCTCGGCGGCCTCAGAACAGGTCGCCGTATGGGTTTTAGGAGAACCCCAAAGACAATAAAAAACCATACCCAGAATTACAAACCCATGTAGATTTAGAGCCTGTAAGCCGGGTCTAATGTACCGGCACCAGGCAGATAAGTTACAAATAAAAAGCCTTAAGGCTTAGGACTACATCCTTGTTTCAATCCTTTGTTTATTTCAAATTCATTTGTTATTTCTCCTTCCATTTCCATTACCAATTTCGTATTGCTGTATAAGCTTTGAATAATTTTAACTAAGTGTAGTGGGTATCCCTTTTTACATATTATATTCCATTTATAAGAAAATTCGGAATACAGTGCATGAAACCGCTCTTCAGGATGATTTAAATGAAATCTGTAATTGGGCAGCGGCTAACAAAATGTCAATTAATGCCAAGAAAAGTAAGTCCATTGTTTTTAGTAGAACTAAGGGCAAAATTATTGTTAACTATCACATGGAGGGGTGCAAATTCCACAGGTAGACAGCTGCAAATACTTGGGAGTGTACCTGACAAGTAATGCTGGATGGAACGAACAAGTAAATTCCACATCTAGGAATGCCTGGAAGGCATTACATTTCGTAATGAGAATATTGAAAAAGGGGAGCGCTAGGTCCAGGGAAATTGCCTACAAGGCCTTAGTGCGGCCGGTTATGGAATATGGAGTAGCATGCTGGGACCCGTATAGAGCTAACCAAATCGATCCATTAGAAAAAGTACAGAAGAGGGCAATAAAATTCATAAAAAGAGGCAAGTATTTTGGGACTATAAAAGGAGATGAGTCTAAATGGGAGGAATTAAGAATTAGGCGAAAAAACATAGGTTGGTAGCATTATTCAAAGCTAATGCTGGTGTAAAGGCATGGGTGGACGTTAGTGTAAGGTTAGATAATCCGGATTATTATGGACGAAACGATCATAGGTATAAAATTAAGGGTAGAAGCTACAGAACCGACGTAGGAAAATTTTCTTTTGTTAATAGAACCATTGAAGAATGGAATGAATTGCCTGTAGCAGTCTTTCAGGGCTGTCCCCTGTCGCTGAAGAAATTTAGAAAAAATCTAGATGGTTATAGTTTAACTTTTAAATTATAATGGTATATAATATGTAAATAGAGAAATAATTAGATATGTTTTAAGTGACTAAAGTAAAATAATATCATGTTTGTATTGTTTATTGTGTTATTGTTGTAAATCTAGTATTTGTAATTTGATCTGTATTCTTAACTCTGCCACCGGGTAGTACCCAATTGCAGTGAATAAATACATACATACAACAATTTCTTTGACACAATTTTCTATACTCACGCCACCTCCTGACCTGACATTTAATTTACTGAAGACAGTCTTTTGTTCAGTAATGCGAATTTTGATAGTGTTTTGTCTTCGTTTATAGTTGTTATATCCAGCGTTCCATTTGAGGTTATAACATTTTATAATGGGAGAGATGCACACACGTTGATATCCAAGCATCTTTTCACCTTGCTGGCTGCCCAAGAAGAAAGTGAGTGTATTTTATAGTTCATTTTTGAAGCATTTTTAGGTCATGAATATCTACCGCCAGCAAGCTCCTTGGTGCGCTAGCAACAACAACAAGACCCACCTGGGGTCTGAATTCTAGTATTCTTAAAATTATATATCAAGGTGCTGTAGTGCCCCTAATTTTGTATGGTGTATCTGCATTTCAGGATGTTCTTAATTAAAAATGGGCAGTTAAAAAACTTGCACAAATTCAAAGGGGATTCCTCCTTCGCATAATTCGAGGATATCGTACAATCTCCACTGATGCAGCTCAGATTATAGCTAACATCGAACTTTTGGCTCTCACTTGTTTATCAACAGCAACTATTACGAATTTAAGACATGAACGTGAATGTGCGTCTTATCTGTCTCACTTAAAACTACAAATCCCGGAACATCGTACCACAGCAGGACACCCATCAAGTTTTGTAACCTGTTTAAAGGAAATATGTAATTTTCATGATTATTACATACATACAGATGGTTCGTGTTACCAATTTGAAGATAATATATCTGCAGTAGGATGTGCTTTTGTTGTTTATGAAAACCAAACGTAACTCACTCCATGTTTAAATTGTCACCTGAATGTTCTGTATTCCAGTCGGAGCTCTTAGCAATTAAAGAAGCTATAAAATGGTGTACTGTTAATGGGAACAGTGATTCACAATCAGCTCTACTCGTTGTTAATGATAAATACAACTTAAATTCATTAGCACATGAAATCAGAACCTTGCTTCAATATGTCCATCCAGGATATATTTGCCTGAGATGGCTTAAAGGACACAGTGGAATTTTAGGTAACGAGAGAGCTGATTGCTTGGCTAAGAAGACTGCAGAATCCAATCTTACTGTGACATACTCTTTATGTCCTATTTCTAATGTACGGAGAATAATATATCAACGTATTCCTGAAGAATGGAACCAACAATGGCTAACAACTCCAAATGGAAGTTTAACAAAAGCATTATTTGTCCCTAGTTTATATGACAGAGGAAAATGTGAAACTCTTGTACTAAATTTTGTTTTGACATGGTAAATTTGGTGAATAATTATCACGCTTTCACTTAACATCCAACCCCGAGTGCATGTGTGATGAAGAATTTCAAACTGTGGTTCATCTCCTTTTCTGTTGTCCCATTTTCTGGAGAGAAAGACAAGAATTAATATTCAAGCTAGACTCTTTAGGAACTGAATTTTCTGCTCCGCTCACATATTTGCTAATGAAGCCACAACAGTATAAGTACTTCATGATGTTTATAAACTCAGTGTTTAAACATCTGAAATAGTTTAAATTAATATGCATCAGATTATAACATATTTTCTTCCTTCTAGTATTTAAAATATTTTTGTTAAAATTGTGTATTTTTATGTATCAACTATAACCCTAATATACCACTGTGTAAAATAGGGTTCATAAATCTGGATAAATAAAAAATAAAACAATATCTACCGCCTGGTCATTAGTGTTTACGTCACGATGAGTCGTTACAATATACTGCTGATACTAAGAATAGTACTTCAGCTAAAAGTTTGAGGGTTTTACGATTGTGTTAGAAGCATTATTCACTATCTTACTCCGGATCATTTGAACTTTTATCTCATTGCAAGTAATACTTATCACTAGGCGGTCGTATAGTCGAATACATTATAGCACGCGACACTCTGATTGGTTACTGACCTAGCAGTGTTCAAAGACAGAAGTCATGCCATTTGAAAGTCACAGCAGCTCGTGGGATTTTACGGGAGCACATCAGCAATATGACAGTGATGATAATGTATCGCGATTCAGGTCACATAGAAGTTAATTTATTACAGCCAGCCTCGCGGTAAGTACTCAGGATTTGTTTTAAATCAATTACGGCATATTTTGATATATCGCTGTGATCCTGTCTGCGCCCCGGGCCCATAAATCCTTCAGCCGCCCGGCGATGGTAATTTGTTTCTTACGTGGGAGAGATAGCAGTGCGGCCTGTCAAAATATTCTTCTTTATACACACGCTCTGCTTAAAGAGTTTGCATTCGTAGGTTCAAAATTCAAAGATGGTTTCACAGACAGTTTAGTTTAGATAAACATTTGTTTATACCCCTTAACTGCTTGATGTCGCCCATAGGCATTTTTATATCAGATTCTTTTATCTGCCGTAAATGTACGACATCGTCGGCTTTAATTTACTTTATCTTATGTCACTGGCCTCCGGGCGACTTTCATCCCCACGTAATATTACCGCAGGTGTCCCACAGGGCTCTATATTGGCCCCGAGTCTATTTAATATAGACATTTCTGATATTCCTGACTTAGCTCCGACTTCTTTAGCTCTTTACGCTGATGGCACAGTACTATATTATTCTCATGTTAATCTCCAGCACGCACAACAAGTAGTACAGCTCTCTTTAGATCGCCTAACTCATTGGTTCAGCACTTGGCGGATCTCATTGAACCTTCAGAAAACCGAACTTAAAATCTTCACTCTTCGCCGATATACTCCGCTTACTCCGTTGTGTCTCTACAGGAACAATGTCCCTTGGCTCCCCACTGCAACTCCCGTTAAATACCTTGGAGTGCTTTTGGACTGTCGACTGACCTGGCGTGCTCATATCGATCGTCTTATATCACTGACCTCCGGGCGACTTTCAAAACTCTCATCTCTGTTGTATCGCCGTTCCAGCCTCGGCCTACAGTCTTCATTGTTACTCTACAAATCACTCGTTCGTCCGCTTATTACATATGACTGCCAAGTGTGGGGGGCCGCACACACATGTCATCTGCGTCGTCTTCAGGTCATACAGAATCGCTTCATGCGCTTCGCTACCCTCGCTGCATGGTTGAGCAGCTACATCACGAAATAGGACTGTTACCTCTTCACGACTACATTCGCAGGATCGCCCGTCATTTCTTTTCCACTCTGCAAGAAGTTCCTGGAGCTGTGCATTATAACATCGGCGTCAGCACTCGCCAGCCCTCACGCTTGAAGAGGAGACTACCACAGAACCTGCTTCTAAGTGATACATCTGATTCGAGTGATTCTAGTGCTTGATGTCTGTCTTACATTTTCAATATTGACATAATTTCTCAGAGAGTATTATTGAAGTTCTAACTTAATGTAGTTAGGGGGCGGCCTGTTAGCCTACCCCTGAGTGTTATTGCTCTTATTGTACTGTCACCTTCTTTTCACTCTGATCTGTAAAGCATTGTACTGCTGATCGATCAATAAAAAAATTATATTAAAAATTTACTTTACAAAGCAAGCCATGTGAAGCATTTTAACGCCCGAATGAGCCCAATGCCCTCCGCCGGGTTTGAACTAACGACCTCGAGATCCACAGGCTAGCAAGTTAATCCTAGACCAAGAAGAACGATATTGGGATTGGTATACCATTACGGAATGGTTTATATATAAAAAGTGATAAAGTTATAATATTTGTATTATTAAACTAAATAATAAAAATTTAAATTTTAAATACGTTTAATATTTGATTAATAATAAATTATATTTTTAAATTTTTATTTTTATAAATATTTTGTATTAAAATTTATGTTTTAATATGAAGCGGAAATTAATTTTGTGTATTAAAATTTTTCTTGCTTTCAAATTTTATTTGTGATATTAATTTTATAAATACTATTTCAGAAGTTATTAAGTTATAAATGATTATATTCATAATTTTCAATAATAATTTTCAAATATTATATAATTTTGTTAATAATATTTTTGTTCTTTGAAACTATAATGAATTGTAAGAATATTTTATTAATTTTTGCTTATTTTGAAAATTTATGGTTGGTAATTGATAGTTTTGTGTGGTTAGGATATTTTGTTTGGTCAAGTAGTAGTGCTGGATACCAGTACCAATGTTGGCCGTCGGCTATCGGCGGCAATATTTTATTATGGGGAATTTTAAAATATAGTTAAGTTAATAACTGGATTACCAGTTATGTGTTACTGGAAACCAGTAATACTATATCTTTTGTTTAAAATATTTTTAAGTACGTTTGAAATTTTTGTTAAAAAATTAAATTAAGTTTAGAAAATTTTGAAAGCGATGGATTAGGAAAAATTAAATTTTCAATTATATTTTTGAAGTTTTTGATTATTTTTATGTACGTTTATTAGAAATGTGGTGTGGATTTTTTGTTTGATTAGAGTATATTTTAAAATGTTTGTAATATTGTTTTTTTTATTTTTATTATTTTTTATTTTATATATTATCTGTAAATTGTGTATGTTTTTGTATGTGTTTTTGATGATTTAATAAATGGATAAAAGTCTGGATATTTACCCGGATTAAGAAATTAGGTGCCGGGGTACAGTATGCAGAATTTTTATATATTTTTATGGAGGGTAAAACATGCTGGGCCCATTGTTCGTATGCCTCCAAGTGGGGCACCTCCGGAAGGAAGGATGAGTTGAAGGAGACAGAGGGCGACGAACCCAAGCAGCCACGACAGTACAGAGGGCAGGGACCGAAAAACCACGGTGGGGCTGCCTGGTGATCTAGCACACTTTCTACTAGCTCTGTAGGCTAGTACCAGGGACTTCCTAGGCAACTCTCTGTCCCCTCCGGGCGGCCGTAGCCTGGTGATCTAGCACACCTTCTACTAGCTCTGCAGGCTAGTATCCGGGACTTATTAGGCAACTCTCTGTCCCCTCCGGGCGGCCGTAGTGTGATGATCTAGCACAACTTCTACTAGCTCTACAGGCTAGTACCCGGGACTTCTTAGGCAACCCTTTACCCCCTCCGGGCGGCCGTAGTCTGATGATCTAGCACAACTTCTACTAGCTCTGCAGGCTAGTACCCGGGACTACTTAGGCAACTCTCTGTCCCCTCCGGGCGGCCGTAGCCTGGTGATCTAGCACAACTTCTACTAGCTCTGCAGGCTAGTACCCGGGACTTCCTAGGCAACTCTCTGTACCCTCCGGGCGGCCGTAGCCTGGTGATCTAGCACAACTTCTACTAGCTCTACAGGCTAGTACCCGGGACTTCTTAGGCAACTCTCTGTCCCCTCAGGGCGGCCTTAGTCTGGTGATCTGGCACACCTTCTACTAGCTCTGCAGGCTAGTACCCGGGACTTATGAGACAATCCTCTACCCTCTCCGGGCGGCCGGAGCCTGACCGGAGGTACCCAATTTCCCGTGGGTGGTGGGAACACACTGGCCCTCGAGACCAACCCAATCCGAACAGCTCCCAGAGGGAGGGGCTCGAATATTCGGCCCGAGGTTCCTCTAGTAACGTCAGAGGTACCACGAGTGCTAAGGGTTCGCAGCGCCCGCACCACTGCAGCTGAAAGGAACGAATCCCCTCCCCTACGGGACGCAGGCGATGACACATGATATGAAGATGGAGCACCGGAGGAATGAGATGGCGGGCGAAACCGGAGATCCCGGATAAAATCCGTCCCAGCACCGTGTTGTCTAGCACAAATCTCACTTTGCGGGCCGCCTTGATGAGAGCCAAGCGGTCTAAACACTGAGCCACGGCGCGGCCTATTGTGAGAGACGATCGACGAATTACCTTAAGATCACTTTCTGAAATACTGAACATTTCATTGGGTGCAACATTTCCGTGAAGCAAGTTGGATGCTGCACCACGATAATGCGCGGCCGCATATTGGCAATGTTGTTGCTGAATATCTTGCAAAAGTCAACGTGAAGTGCATCCCTCACCCTCCCTATAGTCCGGATTTATCCCCATGTGACTTTTTTCTATTCCCTAACTTGAAGAAACGCCTTCGTGGGAGGCATTATCCATCATCAGAAGCAGCGGTGTAGGTTGCGGAGGCGATTTTGAAGGATCTCTCAAAAAATGGTTTCCAGCATGTCTTTGAAGACTGGCAGAAACGCTGGGACAAGGGCAGCGCATTCGGGGGGGGGGGGAACTATTTTGAGAAGGATCATCGAAACTATTAGGATGAGTAAAGATACGTTGAAAAAGAATTGTGACCATTTTTATTGAAGGGATCATTATCAATCATCAGAAGCAGTGGTGAAGGCTGCGGAGGCGATTTTGAAGGATCTCTCAAAAATGTTTTCAAGCATGCCTGTGAAGACAGGCAGAAACGCTGGGACAAGTACATCGCATTCAGGGGAGAGTATTTTGAGAACGACCATCAAAATTATGAGGATGAGTAAAGGTACGTTGTAAAAAAAGTTGTGACCATTCTTTATTAAACAGCTCTCGTACTTAACACAACAGTCACACGCATGGAACTTTTATGTATTCAGGGACCTCAAAACGTGTCTGTCACATTCTTCAGTGAGTACAGCTCCGGTATGGAGATGTAAACTGACGATTAACATAGGCGGTTGAAATCAAGCCCCGAATATATCAGCATTATTAGTGCTGCCCAGGTTCTTCTCCCTGCGGATTTGCTGCCCGCCATTTATGCTCAAATCAGCGTAATGGGGGCGTGCGTTGTCGGCCTATTTGCATACAAATTGTTTAATGACCTTGTGCACAGGTTGTTAATATTTATACCGCTGCGTCAACATCGAGTAACTCTGAGATTGGTCACAACAGGGATGGGGGACCCATATATATGACTTTGAATATGCCCAGTGCACCCCCTGCACCAGAACTGCTTTCCCTACTTGGAGTGGAAATGTACTTCACTCTACTCTTCTCAAATTACTGTTACAAAAGGGTATTATTATCTCGGATACTTATTATAGCAAGCATGGAAACCAAAATGTGTTACCAAAAACAGTATGATCCATATAAGGCTGAACCATTTTAATAGGCCATAACTTTTGAACCAATAATAGGACACACGTACAACTTTGTGAGAATAAAAGACACAAATGGAGATTACATTACACTATTTACATCTCAGAGAAAATGTTGGAAGTTTCCTCCACCAGCATCTATACATGTTAGTACTCGTCTCACCATATTCTGTGAGGTTTTAGAATCCATAAAGCTTAGAGTTATTACTTATCTGCCATAATGAGGGAAAATTTAGAGAAAACCTTATTACTCTAGCTAAGATTGCAACTCGCAGTCCTTTTAAGGTGAAGTAGACACGATACTACCTGCGGTACGGAGGGGACGCCTTTTCCTCCTTAGCATTGTCGCAAATCCGATCGCGATAGCGGGTCTTGTGTACACAAACAGCCTGGAGATAAGGAGTATGACGGAAGAAATAATGATAGCGCGAGATAAGACCTGCCGGCACCGATATAGTTATTATAGCGCTGCTGATACGGTTTCCATGGATTTATCTTTGTTGATAGAAACCTCTCAGATAACGCACTGATTATTCTCCGAAAGGTGAGATGGTTACTGACGCGTTTCTCCGACATCTGTTAAGTACCAATGAATGTACAGGAATCACAAATGACAGATACATGTTATGTCTACGTGGAGTAAAACACAGAGTTGCAATGTCTTCGCTCTTTTCTCACTAATTCATCATTCATTTCATTCTGTTAAGTTTTCTTGTGAACTTCAATGGTGCAAGTGGTGTTTCCTCGCTATTCTTAAATATGTGGAGACCTTGGGACGTATCTAGCTTTGATGGTGGAAATGGTGTCAGTAATCCAGTCAGTTTATCTCGTAGTGATAATATTAGTGGTGCTTCTACTTCTAGTGTCGCTGGTGGGACAGCAAATGAAGCAAGAGTAAAAGGAAGCAAGCTACCTTTAGGAACGCTCAGTAAACAGTCCCAGCAATTAATATGTAATGTTTTTAAGTATATGGAAGTCAATAAACAACTGAAGCATTTGGCTTAAGCAGACATACAGTTAGTAAAGTTGCAAAGGGACTTCCTATATCCCAAGGAGATATACATATTGTCGCGGAAAGGGCATTAAAGTTTTGGCGCAATAAGAGCAGTGTCTGCTGGTGGGTTAAATTATTGGTGCTACACAAATGAAAAATAAAATACAGAGTAGTAATGACTCACCTATTTATACAGATTCTCTGCTCAACTCTCCTTAGACCTGGGGAATCTATCGATAACTTTTGCGTTGAAGTCGCTGGTCTTCATAACAAACTCTCTCTCAATTGAAAGCATTGCTAATACTGACAATCGGTCCTGTGACATTGTGTTCCTAAGGAAAGTTTTTATTCTTTTTAAAAATGAGAAACAGCATTCTGCTTCAGCGGTACACATTGGCATAGTTAACAGTACTCGGAGGAGTTTGACATATTCGCTGAATGTAGCACATAAATTGTTTTCCTTAATGAAGTCCATCAAGCACAAAGTGCCGGACATTCCACGAAATTCCTCTCGACTGTAAATTACAGTCAGTTCTCTACGAATTTTCGTTCCAATGATAAAAGGATAGAACCTTATTGTTTCTCTAAGGGAATCCTCTGGAAATGTCTTAGAAATTTTCTTGATGAAACAAAGTCGAGGCTACTAGATGCCGCGTGAAGCTAAATCTGTCCTTTGCTTCTCTAAGAATGTCACATACTTCAAGAGCTTCTCTTCTTTTCACATCATGATCATCTATTCTTCTCCTCTTAGTTGCAGTTTCTTCGTGTTCCTCGATATCCACGCTATTTCTTACCTTTTGCACTTCCCTTTCAAATGCGTTTAGCTGGGCGATGGCAAATGCTGCATTGCGGTCTCGTTTCTGCAGCTGATTGTACAAAATGTCCACATGTGGCATGATCTTGTATAAGAAAGACAGAATACAAAATTATAATCTTTCAAAGTGGCCATAAACCCAGAAGCCTGAACAAGTGTGGCTTGTTGTTTAACAGAGCTCTCTTCTGAATAACCTCCATGCATTTAATTAAATTCTCCCTGTGTTCGAAAAGCAGAGCACACAGAAGCTAAGCCTGAAGGTCACGCTATAGCCGTTGCTAAGAGTAGGAGGAGCTGGGTTTATAAACCTCCATTTAAGCAATGTATAAGTAGCCCCTCCCATCTCTTCACCTTCCCGCAACACCCTCAGAGAGCCCACATTTGGGCGAAATCTTAGGTTAACTCTTCGTTGCAAACCTGCGGCTCCTACAGCTAATCACAGTTTATTTCGACTTCTGCGGTCATGGGCAGCTACAGACGATAAGCGTAATTGAAACATGTTTGTATATAAAACAATGCAAACAAGTACAGCTTTAATGTGCAAAATGCACCTGTTGTATATTCAGAATCAGTGGGTGTAGCTCAAACTTGCAAACTTATGGAGGAACCGCTCCTGCCAACATGGGACAGTTGCACAGTTAAAAAGATTGGCTTGAGCTGGATTTGAACCCGTGACTTTAGCATTAGCCTCACCGACCAAGCCATAGAGATGGATAAAATAAAAGTTTTACATCGCATGTTCTTCCGCATGCGTTAAAGTTCTGTAACTTGAATATACTCTCTGTGTTTTAATCCTTTGTAGTGTAGGATATTTGCATTGAAACTCACTTTCACTGAAACCACTATTAAGAATTTTTAAGTCGAAAGCAATCTTCTGTGGGAGGCGGAGAAAGTAATAAATAACAAAGATGAAAGGAGAGCGAGAAGAAACAGATTTCTTTCCTTTGTCTCCGCGTTCTTAAAGAGAGATCAGACGTCATCAGATGGAAAGTTTTATTCTTCTCTTCCGTATTCATCATCTTCCATTATGTGGGCTTCATTCAGATGTTCGTTATAATGGCTCCTTTTGATGTAGATCTCCTTGTGGCTCAAACAATATATGTGCGCAGTTCTGAACAAGACGCATCATTTGTTTTCTAACGAGTTGAACACATTTACAACTATAACCTACGAAATTACCATTAATAATATATCTTGATACTGATTTCGAATCCAGTAGTTAAAACTGTCTGGCTGAAGCTCGCATTCTGGAGTGCCCGGGATTGATTTTTTTGTGCCAGTCATATTGACCCTGCTCTTTTATTGTTTTCCCAGGTCGAGAGGCGAAAGATGGAAGAAAAATTATACGTGGCTGGGTCAAAAAGTAATGCGTCCTACGTTTTTTCTTCTAAATGCAAAGAAAATTGAATCCAATTTACATATCTTGAAAACTACAACATTGACCATTAATTTGTCACTATTCAATATAATCTCCGTCCTTTTCCACAGTTTTGGTCCACCTTTTAACTAGGGCATGTATTCCAGTGTGGTAAAACACACGGTCTTGCTTCCTAAGTCATTGACGCACGGACGTTTTCACAGCCTCCTCATCTTCAAAATGAATCCCACGATAAGCTTCCTTTAGTGGCCCGAACAGATGAAAGTCTGATGTTGCCAGGTCAGGGCTGTAAGACTTGCCATCCCAGTTTCTCAATTTCTGCAGTGGCGTAACGGCTGGTGTGTGGTCTTGTATTGTCATGCAAAAGAAGAACATCCGCCATAGTTTTTGTTAGGCGAACTCGGCGAAGACGTGCTTTCAGCTTTTGGAGAGTTCTGACGTATTGGACAGAACTTTTTGTGCATCCCTGCTCCAAAAAATCAATCATAAGCACACCCTCTGCAACCCAAAACACTGTCGCCATAACATTCCCTGCCGACCCCTTAGTTTTGAATCTTTTTTCTTCGGTGACGTTGTCTGATGCCATTCCATTGACTGCCTCTTTGATTCAGATTCAAACAAATGAACGCACATTTTATCCCCAGTAACAATTTTTTCCAGAAACTTCACTCCCTCCAAATCTGGATTGGAAAACGTGCTTGCTATTCCACTGCTGTGACATCTGTCAAGGTAACATCTTATTTTATTTTTCTGAAATTTACGTTCTCCAACGTTAAGTCATATCGGACGGCGAATGAATTGAGTGAAATAATGCTCAAATGAGTCCAGGGTCCATGGAGCTTAGAGTTACTCGAAATTCGTCTTAAAGGGTAAGGGAAAACCCCGGGTAAAAACCTTATCCAGGTAACTCACCGTGAACGAGATTGGAACTCGGGACCTCTTGAACGTGAGGTAGACACGCTACTGTCTACGCTATCGAGGCGGGGAAAAGTTCTTGTATGTACAAAAATAAATAAATAAATAAATAAATAAATAAATAAATAAATAAATAAATAAATAAATAAATGAATGAATGAATGAATGAATGAATGAATGAATGAATGAATGAATGAATGAATGAATGAATGAATGAATGAATGAATGAATGAATGAATGAATGAATGAATGAATGAATGAATGAATGAATGAATGAATGAATGAATGAATGAATGAATGAATGAATGAATGAATGAATGAATGAATGAATGAATGAATGAATGAATGAATGAATGAATGAATGAATGAATGAATGAATGAATGAATGAATGAATGAATGAATGAATGAATGAATGAATGAATGAATGAATGAATGAATGAATGAATGAATGAATGAATGAATGAATGAATGAATGAATGAATGAATGAATAAATGAATAAATGAATAAATGAATAAATGAATAAATGAATAAATGAATAAATGAATAAATGAATAAATGAATAAATGAATAAATGAATAAATGAATAAATGAATAAATGAATAAATGAATAAATGAATAAATGAATAAATGAATAAATGAATAAATGAATAAATGAATAAATGAATAAATGAATAAATGAATAAATGAATAAATGAATAAATGAATAAATGAATAAATGAATAAATGAATAAATGAATAAATGAATAAATGAATAAATGAATAAATGAATAAATGAATAAATGAATAAATGAATAAATGAATAAATGAATAAATGAATAAATGAATAAATGAATAAATGAATAAATGAATAAATGAATAAATGAATAAATGAATAAATGAATAAATGAATAAATGAATAAATGAATAAATGAATAAATGAATAAATGAATAAATGAATAAATGAATAAATGAATAAATGAATAAATGAATAAATGAATAAATGAATAAATGAATAAATGAATAAATGAATAAATGAATAAATGAATAAATGAATAAATGAATAAATGAATAAATGAATAAATGAATAAATGAATAAATGAATAAATGAATAAATGAATAAATGAATAAATGAATAAATGAATAAATGAATAAATGAATAAATGAATAAATGAATAAATGAATAAATGAATAAATGAATAAATGAATAAATGAATAAATGAATAAATGAATAAATGAATAAATAAAATCTGAAAATCTAATCCCGGTACCTAATTTCTTATACCGGGACATGATTTCCAAATTCTAATTTATTATCTACCACATAAATACAAAAATACAATTTAAACAATCATTTTTTCAAATAATAAAATAAAAACAAGAATTAAAAAGGAAAAATTAAAACAAATACAAAAACTACCAATTTAAAAATGTACGATTTGACTAATAAAAATTTACTGGAATCCAGTATACAAATAACGGGCAACCAACTACAATTACAAAATAAAACTACAATACCAGAAACCGATTTTTAATATACTGGTAACCAGTACATTTAAAACTTATCAGTTTACCTTTCCAACTCATAAAAGCCATCTTAGAAGCTTAAACATCTAACCAAAAACTTATATAAAAATAATTCATAAAATTTAAATTATAAAAATCACAAAATTTACAAATTATTTACTCCAAATTCCTTAAAAAAATTAAAATGCATTATATCAATTTATATAAACAAACAAATTTAATTATTATTTTTACTTCTACCCCAATCGATATTTTTTTTCAAAACTACTTTATATCAAATAAAAATATAAATTTCAAATCTTATCAATTAAAAAAAAATTCATCTATAAATTACAATACAAATTCAAAAATATTAAACGAACAATAAATATACATTCATTAACCTTCATATAATTCAAAATTAAATAACCAAACTAAACAATTCAATTTAATTTATTTATAATTTAATCTATTTACCTTGTTAACACAAAAATATCCAATTAACATGTATGTACACGGAACGTCTGCCGGTACACGTTCTACACTTGACAACAGCGCTCCCCTTCAGTATTGTCCAGCGCTTACATGCCTTTAAATCTCACGGGCGGCATAACACGTACTTTCAGATGTTTTTGCAAATACCATTATAAAAAACACTGGAAAAGCCAAACGAGACATTACCCAAGGAATACTTTGTTCAAAATGACTGATTTTGCCCCTGGCATTTCCCAAGAACATTGCGAGATTGCAGAACTAGTCAAGAGACTTTTAGCTCTAACAGAACATTTTGGAAACAGGTGTTCGGCATTGGCCACCGGTTATGATTGACCCACTCTACCCTAAGAATGTCAACGTAAATAAAAAAATTAATTATTTGCTAATGAATGCCCTTAATTGGCAAAATCATAACAATACCCCAAATTTCATCCCTCAGGACTTCCTTCATATTCTATTAAACCTACTAATATATTTATACAACCTTAAAAACCATCTCTCGGGGCCAAGTTGCATCCCAGGAGACCAGCACCTAACCCACTGAGCCAACCAAAGGCAATGTGTTATTGTTACAACAAGCGAATAATCCTGGCCGCCACCTGTTCAGTTAATTTCCCAGACAGCGTCCTAAGCCCAATTTGCCGGGGAAGACGACTGGGAGGGTGGGAGCTTTAAACTATATCGATTATCGATTAATTACCGTAGCGATTGCATTATCACCTGTACGCGGGAAACTCGGTTGGCAAGAATTTGGAAGCAGGTGAGCTGCCTTGTACTACACCAGGCTTATTACTGACTTGGAACAGCTCTCACATGACTTTCCCTACTCTTGTAAAGACCCTTATGCCAGTATGCTCTTCATGATAAACGTTACCTTACTGTAGTTACAGGAGAATATAGTAAACTTTAAGTGATAGTCAAATGTTTTAAACAGCTGGTCGTTATCTGATGTACACAAGACCTTCTCTACTCTTGTACAAACACTTATTGCTCTATCTACTTCAAGATAAACATTATCTTATTGTAGTTACAAGGGAATACAGTAGACTTTAAGTGATAGTCAAATGTTTAAACAGTTGGTCGTTATGTGATGTACACATGACTTTCTCTACTCTTGTACAAACACTTATTGCTCTATCTACTTCAAGATAAACATTATCTTATTGTAGTTACAAGAGAATACAGTAGACTTCAAGTGATAGTCAAATGTTTTAAACAGCTGGTCGTTGTGTCATGTATACATGACTTTCTCTACTCTTGTACAAACACTTACTGCTCTATCTACTTCAAGATAAACATTATCTTATTGTAGTTACAAGGGAATGCAGTAGACTTTAAGTGATAGTCGAATGTTTTAAACAGCTGGTCGTTATGTGATGTACACATGACTTTCTCTACTCTTGTACAAACTTTTATTGCTCTATCTACTTCAAGAAAAACATTATCTTATTGTAATTACAAGAGAATACAGTAGACTTCAAGTGATAGTCAAATGTTTTAAACAGCTGGTCGTTATGTGATGTACACATGACTTTCTCTACTCTTGTACAAACACTTATTGCTCTATCTACTTCAAGATAAAAATTATCTTATTGTAGTTACAAGGGAATACAGTAGACTTTAAGTGATAGTAAAACGTTTTAAACAGCTGGTCGTTTAGTGATGTACACATGACTTTCTCTACTCTTGTACAAACACTTATTGCTCTATCTACTGCAAGATAAACATTATCTTATTGTAGTTACAAGGGAATACAGTAGACAATGTGATAGTCAAATGTTTTAAACAGCTGGTCGTTATGTGATGTACACATGACTTTCTCTACTCTTGTACAAACACTTATTGCTCTATCTACTTCAAGATAAAAATTATCTTATTGTAGTTACAAGGGAATACAGTAGACTTTAAGTGATAGTTATATGTTTTAAACAGCTGGTCGTTATGTGATGTACACATGACCTTCTCTACTCTTGTACAAACACTTATTGCTCTATCTACTTCAAGAAAAACATTATCTTATTGTAATTACAAGAGAATACAGTAGACTTCAAGTGATAGTCAAATGTTTTAAACAGCTGGTCGTTATGTGATGTATACATGACTTTCTCTACTCTTGTACAAACACTTACTGCTCTATCTACTTCAAGTTAAACATTATCTTATTGTAGTTACAAGGGAATACAGTAGACTTTAAGTGATAGTCGAATGTTTTAAACAGCTGGTCGTTATGTGATGTACACATGACTTTCTCTACTCTTGTACAAACACTTATTGCTCTATCTACTTCAAGAAAAACATTATCTTATTGTAATTACAAGAGAATACAGTAGACTTTAAGTGATAGTCAAATGTTTTAAACAGCTGGTCGTTATGTGATGTACACATGACTTTCTCTACTCTTGTACAAACACTTATTGCTCTATCTACTTCAAGAAAAACATTATCTTATTGTAATTACAAGAGAATACAGTAGACTTCAAGTGATAGTCAAATGTTTTAAACAGCTGGTCGTTATGTGATGTACACATGACTTTCTCTACTCTTGTACAAACACTTATTGCTCTATCTACTTCAAGATAAACATTATCTTATTGTAGTTACAAGGGAATACAGTAGACTTTAAGTGATAGTCAAATGTTTTAAACAGCTGGTCGTTATGTGATGTACACATGACTTTCTCTACTCTTGAACAAACACTTATTGCTCTATCTACTGCAAGATAAACATTATCTTATTGTAGTTACAAGGGAATACAGTAGACTTTAAGTGATAGTCAAACGTTTTAAACAGCTGGTCGTTATGTGATGTACACATGACTTTCTCTACTCTTGTACAATCACTTATTGCTCTATCTACTGCAAGATAAACATTATCTTATTTTAGTTACCAGGGAATACAGTAGACTTTAAGTGATAGTCAAATGTTTTAAACAGCTGGTCGTTATGTGATGTACACATGACTTTCTCTACTCTTGTATAAACACTTATTACTCTATCTACTTCAAGATAAACATTATCTTATCGTAGTTACAAGGGAATACAGTAGACTTTAAGTGATATTCAAATGTTTTAAACAGCTGGTCGTTATGTGATGTACACATGCCTTTCTCTACTCTTGTATAAACACTTATTACTCTATCTACTTCAAGATAAACATTATCTTATTGTAGTTACAAGGGAATACAGTAGACTTTAAGTGATAGTCAAATGTTTTAAACAGCTGGTCGTTATGTGATGTACACATGACTTTCTCTACTCTTGTATAAACACTTATTACTCTATCTACTTCAAGATAAACATTATCTTAATGTAGTTACAAGGGAATACAGTAGACTTTAAGTGATAGTCAAATGTTTTAAACAGCTGGTCGTTATGTGATGTATACATGACTTTCTCTACTCTTGTACAAACACTACATCTGTAGTTACGTTCCTTTGACCCAATTAGTGTTCTATACTCACCATCTCCTTACCTAGCATTTAATTTACTGAAAACAGTTTTCTTCAGTGATGCAAGTATTGGAGTGTTTTGTCTTTTTTTGATCTTTCTGTTAGATATATTTATTTTTTATAACATATCTAATAAATACCCTAATGATGGGATTGATCTACGCTTCCAAAACGTCGATTTCTAGTCGTCTTCACACGTGACTTGTTTCCCGACAGGATCTTGAAAATAACAACTTAATTTCACTTGAATAAAGTTTCGGAAATATTACCATAACCCTTACTTAAAAAGGCGAATGCACAATGCAATTTTTTAAAAATACATTTTTTTCGTGATTTATAACATTTACTTATATTATCTGAGGAACTAAGCTAAATATTTGAGTCTTTGCACAGTAATTTTTGGGTTTCTCATATTAATTGCGTCAGTTTTCAAATAGTTTAAAATTTTAGGTGAGAAGGCACTTCACTTGGGTTTAAAATTCACTTTCTTTTATTTTTGCATTTTATTGTGTCATCTTTATAGATTACAAATATACAGTTAAAAAGTTCATTGGAGCAATATTTTATACCTAATTTGCTAATTATATTAGTGGGTGTTGAGTTTTTGCCACGCCCCTTTTCGTAGCTTTCAGAAAATCGATCATAACTTCTGTAATACTGAACAGATGTTTCTGAACTAAGCCTTGTTTTGTAAGCGATATTTCAAGATTTCTGCTGGTAGCACTGTAACTCCAATAATGCTAGTTTTTCTTTTGTCTTTGGCTGTGTATTTGAACAGTTATTTGTTCTGAATAATATTTTGTACTAGTTATTGGTGAATATATGTTATGGGTAGTCCAAAAACATTTTTTTTTATTTTATTCAATGATCGATCAGCAGTACATGTTTTACAGATCCTTGTTGGCTAATTGAATCTCTATGAACTATATAATAACATGTAAGGAAAACCAAGTTGGCTCCTATTATCTCCTTAACACTGTGAAACAAGAGAAAAATAAGTTAATTAAAACAAACAAGTAATCAAAGAGATAAGAGCAACAGTCATTGTGAAACAATATTCATAGTTCAGAGTCACTAAGGAGGAGATCCTGTGGGAGTCGTCTCTTCAGCCGTGTGGGCTGGCGTGTTCGTACGCCGATGTCGTACATCACAGCTCCTGGAACATCTGTCAGGTTTGAGAAGAAGCGGGAGGCGATCTGACGTATGTACTGGTGAAGAGGAAGGAGACCAAGTTCTTTATGCAGTTGTTGATTTCTTACGTACCAAGGGGCATCCGTGGCGATGCGCAGAAATCGATTTTGCAGGACCTGTAGCCTTCGGCGATGAGTGTCGCTAGCCGAACCCCATACCTGGGAAGCATATGTGATAAGTGGCCGGACAAGAGATTTGTAGAGAAGCAAAAACATTTGGAAAGAGAAAGTTTAGAGTCAATGGTTTTACTAAATAGAAAAGTAAATGTAGAAAATATAAATAGAATAGACAATGAAACCACATGTAATATTGAGGTTAGTAGACCCAGTTCACACAATACATGTGCTAGTCATGATAGTAGTCATATACAGAACTTGATGAGCTGAGAGTCCTGAAAGCAGATAAAATAGTTGAAGAACTGACCAAGAAGGCAAGACAAATGAAGAGCAACTTGAAAAGAACAAGTGAGAATACAGAGGGTCAAGGCAATGCAGCAGGAATGTTCTGACTCACGTGAGAAATCAGTAATCAATATATCAACTTTAAAACTGTTTTTCTCAGTTTGACATTTTTTCAGGTTCCGGTACACTTTTTTAAATAAACTAATCAGACAAAACATATAAGTTTTTGTGTGTGTGTGTTTAAGTAGACTGATGAGAAGTGAGTTTTTCTGAGAATCATAATACGCGGCCTGTTCAATAATTTTCATAATTTTTTACGGTCATAATTTTTCGCAATAAAATGCAATGCTTTTTTATATTCTGTTAGCTTAATGGATAACAAATACACCGTAATAGTTTGATTGTTGATACTCATGGCTTCCGCTTGTGAGAACCAGGCAAGAACGATATGCGGGTGTGAAATTCTGCTTTCGTCTCAACAAATCTTCAGTTGAGACCTATACAATGTTACAGGAGGCCTATGGAGAGTCTGTTCTTTCTTACAGTACAGCCCGAAGGTGGTTTAAAAAAGCGAAGGTGGACCCAGTGCTCCAGTTACTGCTCTTAAGTAAGAAAACATCAACACTGCTGCTGACATTGTGAGAGATGTTCGACGAATTACCTTAAGATCACTTTCTGAAATACTGAACATTTCATTGGGTGCCACCCACACGTTGGTAACAGAAACATTACACATGAGACGTGTTTGTGCGCGATGTGTTCCAAGACTGTTGATTCCCGAACAAAAGGACATTCGCATACACGTCTGCATATAGTTAAAGTTGATGTTAGAGAAATATCAGCAGTTTCTTTCAAACGTAATCACTGCTGATGAAACTTGGCTACATCATTTTGAGCCTGAGATCAAGCGGCAAAGCTCAGTGTGGAAATCTCCTTCATCACCAACCCCCCAGAAAGCAAAAGTGGTTGCTTCTACTGGGAAAGTTATGGTCATCTCATTCTTTGATATTTATGGAATGGTGTATCAGCATGTTGTACCTGCAGAGCCCGAAGGTGGTTTAAAGAAGCGAAGCTGGACCCAGTGCTCCAGTTACTGCTCTTACTGAAGAAAACATCAACACTGCTGCTACCATTGTGAGAGAGGATCGACGAATTACCTTAAGATCACTTTCTGAAATACTGAGCATTTCATTGTGTGCCACCCACACGTTGGTGACAGAAACATTACACATGAGATGTGTTTGTGCGCGATGGGTTTGCAGCAAAGTTACACCACCACCAGCCCAGAGAAGAGGGATCAGCTATTGTTTCCGTAGATGTTTGGTTCATGTTGTACAACTCAGTTTATGCTAACAACCGATAAATAATCAGTTGTATACAATATCCTGTCACAAACAAGCTGTAAGGAAAGAAACCTCTCTGTCAGCATCTGTGCCTCTTAAAATATTTCACAGCAGAAGTGTTATTTAGACTCTCTCGGGGTTCAGAGTGATTTAACTATCTGGAGTTATATTATCTCAAAGTTGAAAGCAGATTACGTGTCTAGTGAAAGTTTGGTGCAAAGGAATGTCTGTTTAGGTTGGAAGCAATACACCAAAACAAAGAGGGCTAAATTTGGCTAAAAGGGTTGTGATTACTATTGTAAAATTAATCATTTTGGTTAATCGACTAAATCACGAAGCACTAGTAAAAATTGTTTCATTTTTTTATTGTTATTAGTTCATCATTCAACTGAAGAATCCTTTTAATATAAATAGTGTTACATTGTGTTATATTCTTCGCCAGCAGGTAATATGTAAGGCGTTCCTCAAAAGCAAGATTAATTAAGTTCCAAAGGGCTGAGTGGGACCTTAGGGTCTATTATCGCCCAGACAATTAAAGGAAAATTGGCCCGTCCCATCAGGCGGCAGAAGTGGCATGCTAATTAGAGAAGCAATTTCCCTCTCGGAGACTGCCTCGTCTGTCCTTTTGGATAAAGTTTACTGGTCAAAACAAGTGACATGCGGGCAGAACAACTGCAGCTGTAATATAGCTGAACATCCATAAACGTTACATCCGCCAGTTTGTAGTAAAATGTAGAGAAACTCGTAAAGCTTTTACCCCTTGAAATCGCAAACCTGCTATATCTATTGTTGTGTGTACATACAAGGAGAAAGTTTACTGCAGGTTTCGGTTGGCAGAGCTTAAGACCACCACAACCAATCCTCGCCGTCTCGGAGCATGATCATTTACATCTTTATCAATTTATTCCGTCTTGCTGGAAGTTGTCGCCTTTTGGAATTTGGTTTTTTTGAAGTGAAAACTTCTTTAGGCGCGTTTAGCACTTATTGTGGATAGTGAATTAAACTGAGCCGTCACGCTGGAATATGTGACGCTTATTTGGGTGAATTGGGCTCGAGTCGGCTCAATACGTATTAACCCCCCCACCCCCGTACCGCACACTCGTTCGTTATTCCGGTCTTATTCAGCGCCGTCTCCAATCATGTCTCGATCGGCTTCACGATTGGAGTCTTACATCTGGCTGTACGTTTTCTGCCAAGAAATCTATCTGCGTAAACTTTTGGCGTCGGAAGGCGTTTCCTCCACCTTGGGCAGGACGTTGAGGCGAAATTCCTGGGTCTGATTTTTGATAGGAAACTCAGTTGGCAGTCTCATATTGCTTATCTGCGAGCTAGGTGTGACCGTTCTCTGAACATTTTACGTATAAGTGGCATATCCTGGGGAGCTGATCGGACTACACTGCTGCATTTGTATCGTTCTCTAGTGCGATCTAAGTTAGATTATAGTTGCATTGTATATTCTTCGGCGAGACCCTCTGTTCTTCGACGCTTAAATGCTGTTCACTGTAATGGCATTCGAGTTGCTACTGGGGAATTTCCCACTAGTCCAGTAGAGTCTCTATGCTGAGGCCGCAGAACCCCCCTTATACCATCGTCGGGAGGTTCTTCTGTGCAGCTATGCGTGTAGCCCTTCCAGCTTACTTAATCACCCCGGTTATCGGCTGTTTTTTGACGACTCCCTGGATCGCCAATATACAGTTACACCGTCGGATTTACAGCCCCCCGGGTTCCGCTTCCGCTCTCTTCTACAACAGCTGAATGTCGACGTAGTACCAACACTTCCTAGGGGAGAATCTCGCTTTCCTCCCTGGATACGCGACGAGATCCGTTGCAACCTTGGGCTCGCATCCATGGCGAAAGATAAAACCCCTGTCCCCGTATATCGTTCCGCCTTTTTAAAACTTAAGACGCAATTCGGGGATTGCAATTTTATCTATACGGACGGATCTAAGAGCGAAGCTGGAGTCGGATGTGCTTTTGTTTTTAATCGTAGTAGTTTTACTTTTGGTTTACGGCGACAGTGTTCGATTTTTACCGTGGAACTTTTTAGTCTATACCAGGCGACTTTATATATTGAGCGGCATTCTTTGCGTACCTGCGTGATCTGTACAGACTCCCTCAGTGCGCTTAAAAGCCTCTTGTCGCTGTACCATTACCATCTTCTGGTGCAGCGCATACAGGATGGCGTCCACCGCCTGGCACTCACTGGCACAAGGATTACCTTTGTGTGGACGCCAGGTCATGTGGGAGTGTCCGGCAATGAAGCTGCCGATGCCGCGGCTAAATCTGCCATTTGCTCGCCCAGGTTTTACCGTTCCTTTGTTCCCCATCGTGATCTTTCTTTATTTTTACGCCAGGTCCTCCATACCCGTTGGGAACCTGAGCGGACGGCTACGCGTGGGAACAAGCTTCGGGCGGTTAAAGCACTTCCTGTTCCCTGGACAACTTCTGCGAGAGTTTCCAGGCGGGAAGAAATTATTTTAGCTCGTCTACGTATCGGACACTGTCGTTTTAGCCATGGCCACTTGTTCCGAGCCGCACCCGCACCTCTGTGTGCCCACTGTGGCGTACCCCTATTGGTAGGTCACATTTTAACTGAACGTCGGTTTTTAGCTCCACTGCGTGCCAGTCTGTCGCTGCCAGCCACTCTTTGTGCCCTAATGGCAGACAGCGAACATGCTGTGGAAGGCGTGCTTGCGTTTATCCGGCAGAGTGGATTTTGGCGCCTGCTCTGACCTGTTTGAGGCACCTTTTGGTTCTCATTTTATTCTACACATTTTTATCCTTTGCCTTCCGCGGTTACCGACATCTGCTTCTAGTCTTTTATTGTTAACTTTTTAGCCTTTTATTGGAACTGTGTTTTACCTGATTTTACGGTTTTAGTGTGTTTTTAGCTGTTTAGATATTTTACCGTTGCCAGGGCGCTGATAACCTCAGCAGCTGTGCGCCCTTAATCCCCATATCATCATCATCATCATCATCATCATCATCATCATCATCATCATCATCATCATCATCATCATCATCATTTCAGTCTTAGTTTGTCCATACCGCTATACACGTAGATTTTCTGTCGCACTCAACAGCGTATCAGTAACACACCTCCAGGTATGTTTTAACATATTTCAAATAAGAGGGCTGTTCAATAAAGTATGATAACATTCTTTTATTAACAACGTACCTTTAGTCTACCTCATAATTTTGATGGTCCTTCTCAAAATAGTCTCCCCTGATTGCGATGCACTTGTCCCAGCGTTTCTGCAAGTCTTCAAAGATATGCTGGAAACACTTTTTGAGATATCCTTCAAAATTGCCTCCGCAGCCTTCATCACTGCTCCCACGAAGGCGTTTCTTCAAGTTAGGGATATTCAGCAACAACATTGGCAATTTGCGGCCCCATATATGAGATGCCGCATTAAAATACATAGAAGTTGAGGTTTTGTCTCGACGTATTTTGGACGAACAATATAGAATCTAGGCTGTTATAAATCATTATTTAACAATATAGTTCTGATTATGTAGAAATAATTTAATAAAAAGGATTATTTTAAGGGAACTGGAAGGTCGAAAAGCTTCAAAAATAGATTAGTTATTTTTAATGTTAAAAGCTATTTAATTCTTCAGGTTTTAAATCATGTATATAAAACATAGTGCATGAGCTGGTATTAAAGTCCTTTAATCCACCAATTTAAAGATGGCGGCGCAATGACACGCCCACTTTCTGATCTACTGCAAACACATTTCAATCAGCATACTTCCAAAGCTTGGTACTTCTGAACTAACCCACTTAGAAACATGTGGTAAATGTTTATTTACGTGTTGGTCATTCTGCTTCGTCCTACTGCACTCGTTAATTTCTCTGTGGTTAACATTAGACTACTCTGTCGTGTTTTAAGACATGTGCTTAACGTGGTCAAGTGAGGTTACAAAGATTTATTGTGTAATCAATTGTGATATTATGCTGATTGAACATGTGCGGTGTTGGTTAAAAAGTTTCTGGATTTTACTACTTATACAAATAAGCCCAGGATGTAAAATTACTATAATTCGCTTTAAAAATACTAGTTTTATAGGAAAATAGAAAACTGGCTTAATCTTGTTCCTAAATTAATTTTTAGGAAGCGATCGAAACATTAGTAAACTCTCGCGGATACAGAACGGATATTTCATGTACTATATAAGAACGGCTGGCATGACAACGTAGCGGGGAGGTCCGAAGCTACAGGGTCACTCTTAGGAGCTCATTCTCTATGCGATAGGGTACTCTCCATACTTGGCGCGTAATGCGACCCTTGGCCACAGAGTATAAAGTGGCACTAACCCATGTAGCGACTATGACTTCCCTTTTGAACGATTTTACAAAACATTTAGTACAGCTCCATGAATAACTATTCAAACATCTCTGGCTGTTCCCGTAGCTCTGTTGGTAGAGCACTGTCTGCTGTGTGAGGGCTGCCAGGCTGTGAGATGGGTACCCTTCCCCAAACAAGGTGTTTGATACTGCGTCTTCTCCAGTATCTATAAGTATGAATGAGAGTGCGCCAAATCTAATGATTAAAATACAAACCCAACGAATGCCAGTTAACACCTTCGATATGTTCCAAAAGGGAGAACGGCCGCCGATATGGCCACTGCAGTTTAAGGCGGTGTACAAATGGTACGAAAAAGAATCTCCCTTACTGGGTCAACATTTCAGACACTTATGAAGTTAGTTTCTTTCAGCATTTGACCAAAATAAATGCGAACTATAAGTAGGCATGAATGAACGATATACAAGTAATAACTTCTTCCTTTTTTGCGCATTAATGTTTTTAAAGTCCAGCTAATTTCTGGATGTGTTACATTAAACTAAGAAAGGTGAAACAGAAGTATGAGTGTGGGCCAAAAAATAATTCCTCCTATTTTTTTTCCTCTTTTAATTGCCAAGAAAATTGAATCCAATTTACACAGCTTGAAAACTGCAACATTGACGATTAATTTGTCTCTATTCAATACAATCTCCATCCTTTTCCACAGTTTTGGTCCACGTTTTAACTAGGGCATGTATTCCAGTGTGGTAAAACACACGGTCTTGCTTCCTAAGTCATTGACACACGGATGTTTTCACAGCCTCCTCATCTTCAAAATGAGTCCCACGATGAGCTTCCTTTAGTGACCCGAACAGATGAAAGTCTGATGGTGCCAGGTCAGGGCTGTAAGACTTGCCATCGCAATTTCTCAATTTCTGCAGTGGCGTAACGGCTGGTGTGTGGTCTTGCATTGTCATGCAAAAGAAGAACATCCGCCATAGTTTTTATTGGGCGAACTTGGCGAAGACGTGCTTTGAGCTTTTTGAGAGTTCTGGCGTATTGCACAGAATTTATTGTGCATCCCTGCTACAAAAAATCAATTATAAGCACACCCTATTCATCCCAAAAGACTGTCGCCATAACTTACCCTGCCGACCGCTGAGTTTTGAACTTTTTTCTTCGGTGACGTTGTGTGATGCCATTCTATTGACTTCCTGTTTGATTGAGGTTCAAGAAAATGAACCCACGTTTCGTCTCCAGTAACAATTTTTTCCAGAAACTCCTCTCCCTCCAAATTGAAGCACTGCAAGTGTTCGGAGGTTAATGTTTTGCTTTTTTCTTTGTTTTGGGTGGTTAACATTCTTGGTACCCAACGTGAACAAACTTTTGAGTAACCCAGTTGTTAAATAACCGTCATCACACTGCCTTTACTAAGAGAGGTAATGCGACACAATTCACCTGTTGTTACCCGGCGATCATCACGAATGATGTCATCGACTCGCTGAATGTTGCATGGAGTCACTGCCGCTTCGCTTTTCATCTGCCAATAGTGTTTGCCCTCAGCTTCGTTACAGCGACCAACCCATCATCTAACAATGCTGACGTCCACCGTTGCATCACCATACACACTTTTTTAGCCTTTCGTGAATGCGAATTGGCGTTTCACCTTCCGCAGTCAAAAATTCAATCACAGAACGCTGTCTAATACGAATGTCAATGTCAGCCATTTTGCACGAGGATGCAGTGCTGCCACCTGTTGACTTAGGAAGTTACTACTGCAGGGGATTGGAGAAGAAGGTTTGAGGAATTGCGCCAAAGTCAAAGTTTTCACATAACTTACTTATTTAAGGAAAAAAATGTGCATGTTGGGCTACAAACTTTACTGTTATTTATTATAATGATGAATGCAGTGGAAGGCATAAAGTAATGACAAAATTAGGTATAAAGTT
The DNA here is from genome assembly GCA_030765055.1 of Mantis religiosa. Taxonomy (NCBI): domain Eukaryota; kingdom Metazoa; phylum Arthropoda; class Insecta; order Mantodea; family Mantidae; genus Mantis; species Mantis religiosa. The sequence goes on along the minus strand of CM060954.1, from coordinate 13,858,309 downwards.
GGTGGAAATATGACGGCAGCATGTCTAGCAAAAGATATACGTCGACTGTCAGAGGCAAAAAGACGAGCTCAGTTGCCTGAAAGTAGAGCTAGAAGTAAGAAAAGGAAAACAAAAGATGAGGAAAAGTTAACTGAGCAGAAATATGGAGCAGGCCTGGCGCTGAATCTTTGATCGTGATTTTCCAAAACCTTGATTTTTCATACTTTATATGTATGTTTCTCATACAATTGTTTAGTGGTTATTTGTTAATGTTACCTGAACTCATTAATCTGTTATATTCATATGATTTATAAAATGGAGGGAAAAAATTGAGTCATTAAAATAACTTTAACAAAACTAAATAACTTTTCCACATGCTTTGTTTAAATTATATATGCCTTTTATTTAGTTTAGATTATAAAACTGTGCCTTATGTTATTTAGCAAAATTATTGGTGTCTATATGTATTTAGGACTCTGGCTTAGAAAATGTGTGGAGATACGTATAAATGCATAAAAAGCAGGGGATACATCTGGAGGTATTTTGGACGAAAAAGGAGACTTGGCTGTTATAAACCATTGTGTAAAAATATAATTCTGATTGTGTAGAAATAATTTATTAAAATGTATTATTTTAGAGTACATACGACGGTGATAAGAAACAACTTCTGTAAAAGTGGCTAAAGGTTATAAAATAATTTCTGCTGACCTAAACAAATTAACTATGTTCAGATTGTGTTTCGAAACTTGTCATAGTGATAATTGATCACGAAGTTACTGGGATACGGCTGCCTTTAAGGGTAGGTTATATGGGGGACTTAAAGTTGTAGGTTTTTCAGTAATTGTTCTACAAGTATATGGTTAATACCATAAGGTAGTTTCAGTGAAGTTTTGTCTGCATGTTCGACATCTTTACAGAGATGTTAGGTGTGTTGCTTCTAGAACAAGTTTGGCAGAGCGACGAGCTCTCTAATTAGCGTTAAAACTATCGAGATAGAGGGGGAGAGACTCGGCTTCCCCTTCAGGTATGTAGGGGATCATTTTACAAAGAGCTTGTTCTGCTCTGATATACGATCATCTTCTTGTACCTGCCTCGTCAATGGAGCAGCTTCGAGACATTTAACTGAGTAAGATAGCTTCGCAAGTAGCAGGTCCTAGTTCAATCCCTGCTGGCTGCTTACTCTGACGATGGGCAGCAAGGAACTCTGTCTCATCTCACAAGACGTTCTGGAACAGGGGAAAACAGGTACAGATGTATTTTTTTATCTTGAAAAGTGCAGAGCGATGCGCAGTGGTTACAATTGGAGGGGAGGGCAGGTCAGCTGCGAGCAAGTGAACACGTGCAGTGCTACTCGGTAACACTACAGCTTGTTTCAAAATGTGCGTGTCTCCTGGTTCCAAGAGAGCATTTATGAATGACGCCTCCTAGCGGCACATTAGAAAATAAGGTGCTACATTTAAAAACACGAGAAGTAATAACCAATATCCATAGATTTATAAAAAAGAAACAATGGTCTGGGTCAGCTATAAAAATCTGGGGAAAGGTATCTGAGGCAAGAGTTGTATCTGAAAGCAGTTTAGGAGAGTTATTAAGGAAAGAAAAGCCATTGGTGCTAGTGCAACAACGTCCTTCTCTATGCCCAGTAAACAAAGATTAAGAACATGCACAAAATCTAATTTGGATGTTTTGATTCAGAAATAGTTAGGCGAACTATGAATAATCTTTAAAGCACAGATAAACAAAGACCAACTCTGAAGAAAGTGCTTATGAAGCTAAAAATTCTAGTGACTTCCAAGGTAGTGTTTGAACATTATCCCGTTGGGATAAACGACAGGAGTTTGCCCAAGGATTCGGAAGGTCCTTCACCGATCTCAGCTTGTTGCCACACAGAGCAGACCACTCATCACGCCAGCACGAGAGCGCCTCCCTGCGCACAACAAGCCGAAAGTCTTCCGCGGAAAACAGAGGGAGGGTAATGTTTGGTGTTATGGCTCCCCCTTAGCCGCCGAATCAGCCATTTCGTTTCCTTACAGGCCCACGTGCCCAGGAACCCATGCGCACACCACGCTGACGCCAGAGGCGTGCAAAACGTGGAGGACATCCTGGATACGCTGTACAAGGGGGTGGTGGTTATACAGCTCACGAAGGCTCTGAAGTGCGCTCAGGGAGACGCTGAGGATAAGGCTGTCACCCAACCTTCTGCGGCGAACATATAAAACGGCTCGGTATATTGCATGGAGCTCCGCTGTGTAAATAGAAGTGCTGCCATGGAGACCGAATGTAAAGGGTTCGGTCCCATGGACTGGACCTTTAGAGCTCAGATCACCTGCCTGGGACCTTTAGGGCTCGACTGCTGGACTCGTTGCCGTCACGCAATAGGGGAGCGTGTCCATTGCCCTGGCCTGACGGGGGAAGTCTCTCTCCAAGTAAACTGTAGGGACCCTGTGGATCTTTCGTCATCTGTGACAGTAGCAAGACCTTTCTTCATCCCTTTAAACGTGGTCAAATATCCATTTTGCTGAGAAGCACCCAGAAGGAGAAAGTCACTGAATAGTGAATGATATCATTGTTGTTGATTTTCAAACGACATTATTGTATGATATGTGTGAAATGAAAATGTAGTCGGCTTGATGTGAACCGGCTTTGCTGACTTCTACAACAGGCGGTTGTAGTTTTCAACTTTAAACTTATATTTGGAGGTATTTAAGCGAATTCTGAAGGACCTTTAACATCCAACTGTCACCGTCAGTAAGATCTGGATTTATCATTATGCTTCAAAAGCTAAGCAACAATCAAAATAATTGGTTATTTCCGATGAATTTGTACCAAAGGAGGCAAAATTGGTCCCAAAGTCCGGAAGAGCGATGGCAATATATTTTGGGATGCGAAGGGTGTCGTACAGTGACTTATTCGCCCGAATCGAGATGACGTTGAAACACGGCTATAACTGGCGAATAAGAAAGTGCTATTTCACCACGACAACGCAGCAGCATATTATTCCGGTATTGTCGCCACAAAACTGTATAAATTGTGCTATAATTTGCTTCCGGCTCATATTCTGTGATTTGCTTGTTCCGAAGAAGGAAGAATGGCTGGTGGCTGATACCGAAATTAAGGTTTGCCATAAGTAAAGAATCATGATGGATGCCAAAGGAATGTTGGTTCTTGGTTATAAAACGTGCAAGGGCAGTTAAGTCGAATAGCAGTTTGGGGGAAAGTTGTTATAACAAAAGCAATGTAAGAAACAGTGTCCTTAGCAGATCTCTAAAGGGGCTCACTTGACTTGTATGAATAGGGTATTCTTTGGATCATTCATAATGGCATGAAAAAAACAGCCACAAAGAGATTTTTGGTTGAATGAAGAGGGCTTTCAGAAAGTGAAAGTGACATATACACCCACACGCAGCTGTGGACAAGAGTCTTCGGCGTGGAGCCGATTAGAGCAGTCCGAGGCGTGAAGCCTATTAGGGCAGTCCTTTTGTTCTGTCTTGGATATTTGTAGGTTCATATATACGTGAGGAACGAATAAAGTTTATCGAGTAATAAACATTCTGCTGTCAGTAACTCTAAACAGAGATTGCTAACCCTTGGTCGGCAACTTCAATTTCGGTGTTCAAAAAAAAAAAAAAAAAAAAAAAAAAAAAAGTAAATGAATAAGTTGGAAACGGGCATTCCAGTGTCATCAAATATCCCTCTCACACACATCCTCATTGTTTTACCCTGAGCTAAACAAAAGTGCTTCAAACTGTATTGTCAAGTGGCACATTGTTCGCCACATATATTGTTGCTTCAAACTGGCGCCACAACGTGGAACCCTTGCTCGCCAACCTACTCGCTCGCCATTAAATTATTGTATCATGGTAACAAAATATAGATAAAATGAGGTCATCGTTATCAGAGATGCGGGTTAAGAATTGGACAGCTCTTCTAGGGTTACAAAATGGCAGGAATATTCATAGAAGTGCATCCTGTAGGGAATGTTGATTTCCTCATTCTAGCCCGGGTACTTATTGAACCTGCTTCGTAGTGTGGATCTGAGTTAGGGACACCCATTCAGGAAATTTCGCCTTGGCAATAAAGAGAAGTAAGAGTAGCAGACCACCACGCACACTGGGAGATTTACTGCCGCATACCGCCCATAACGTATACAATTAGCCTGTAGGAAGAGGTAGCTGTGACTTAAAACCGTCTGTAAATTTACTGGCAAGTAAATGAACCCCTCCGGGACGAAATTCTAGCCCACCGGTGTTGGTATACGGATGACGTCCGCTAAGAAAACACAAAGAATCCGAATTATGCCCGATTTCACCAACATATGTTAAAGTCGAGTTAACAAATGTAACGTAACACTTGTCACAGCGCTAACACTAATGTTAAACTTCTTGCACTTCACCAACCTGTTTTCTGAAAATGTTAACAAACCTGTGTTAACACCAAGAAACTTGTAAATATCGCAGCTATAGAAGGCTATGGATGAGTCGTATTCTTTTCTAAACGTACTGCGATGAGCTTTTGTTTTCACTTTCGTCTACACAAGCTAAAAACTGGCCGATGAACAAAATCATAAATTAAGCCGTGAGACAAATTTCCAATCACTGGAGAAAGAATTGTAAGGGTATCCTGGAAAATAAGAGGACGGATGCGGTGAATGTAAAAGAGAAAGATGTCACGGGGGAAAATATTGGAAACGAATTTAATTCAAATGCATGTGTCACTACTACAAACACCAAATAACTTCGTCAGTATTACGTAAATTTAAAACGAGGAGCAAAGAAGGACAAGTGACTTGAACGTTTCAAGACGGGAGGTAGACAATGTATTATCCACATAATTCAGTGAATTATAAAATCACAAGGTTATTAATACTTGAAGCAAAGGCGAGATTGACATATTCCTTTCGATGCATGTTCTAACTCAGTATTACGTAAATTTAAAACGAGGAGCGAATAAGCACAAGTGACGAATGAGTTGAACGTCTCAAGACGGGAGGTGGACAATGTATTATCCACATAATTTAGTGAATTATAAAATCGCAAAGTTATCAATACTTGAAGCAAGGGTGAGATCGGCATATTCCTTTCGATGCATGTTCTAACTCAGCATCACGTAAATTTAAAACCAGGTGTGAAGGACAAATGACTTGAATGTTTCAAGACGGGAGGTGGACAATGTATTATCCACATAATTTAGTGAATTATAAAATCGCAAAGTTATTAATACTTGAAGCAAAGGCGAGATCGACATATTCCTTTCGATGTATGTTCTAACTCAGTATTACGTAAATTTAAAACGAGGTGTGAAGGAGAAGTGACTTGAATGTTTCAAGACGAGAGGTGGACAATGTATTATCCACATAATTTAGTGAAATATAAAATCGCAAAGTTATTAATACTTGAAGCAAAGGCGAGATCGGCATATTCCTTTCGATGTATGTTCTAACACAGTATTACGTAAATTTAAAACGGGGAGCGAAGAAGGACAAGTGACGAGCGACTTGAACGTTTCAAGACGGGAGGTGGACAGTTTATTATCAACATAATTTAGTGAATTATAAAATCACAAAGTTATTAATACTTAAAGCAAACGCGAGATCGGTATATTCCTTTCGATGCATGTTCTAATCTCTCTTGTACTTCTGCAGTAACCTTCATAACATCTTCTTTTGACAGTCTATAGCTCCGCAAAAGTATTCTTCTGATAGTTCCTCAAAATCATTTCTCTTCATAGGCCGTACTCTATTATGAATGCCATTTAGACGTCTTAAATATAGCAAATCGACATCAACAGCTGCGTCCATGCTCGCCATCTTAACTATTTACAATTGTTAAGGACTTAACATCAGAAATTTGGCTTGTCAGTTTAACAAGAGATTTAACACGAGTGTTAAGCTAATACTTGTTGGTGAAATGCAATTTTTGTTTTAACTATTGCTAAACTCGTGTTAAGTGTTAACATTTGTTGGTGAAATCGGGCATTAGTCAACTTGCGATATCCAAATGTTTTGTCTATTTCTTACTTATAGAAGATACTGAAGGATATAAATTCCTTTAAGGAATTATTTGCTGTCAGAATATTGGTCATCACTTCCTAGAAACATAGAATGAGACGGAAAATATTATACACTACAGAACCTTCGGTAAGAGTTCGTATTCAAGGTAATCATCATTGCGATCGATGCACTTTTGCATGCGCTGTGGCAGTTTTTGTATACTCTTGTCATAGCACTCTCCCGCCAAGTTGCGCAGGTAGCTCTCAACTTCGTTTTTCAAATCATCGTCGGTCTGTAAATGTGTTCCACGCAGGTGTGACTTCAACTCAGGAAACAGATGATAATCACTAGGTGCTAAGTCTGGACTGTAGGGGGATGGGTGAGGATGTCCTATCCGAACTGGGCCAGGAGATCAACCGTTGTATGTGCAGTAGGGGGACGAGCGTTGTCGTGATGAAAAATCTCTCCCTTCGTCAGCATTCGCTCCTTCGATTTTGAATGGCACGTCGCAATTTTTTAAAGTCTCACAGTAGGTACCGGCGTGAGACAATACACCTTTTCTGTCCCAGAACACACTGGCCAGCACTTTGCCAGTACAAAATGTCTGTTTGAACTATCGCGGCTTTGGCGAATTCGAATTCCGCCACTGACGAGAACGTTTCTTAGTTTCTGGTGTTCTGTAGAGCACCCAGGTTTCATTGCCAGTTACAAATGAATCCCACAACTCCTAGCCCTGTTCTGCATAGCGCTCTAGGAATCGGTGGGCCGCTTCAACACGTTGCCGCTTATGGTCTTCGGCGAGGATTTTAGGGACCTGCCTCGCACACACCTTGCGCTAATGCAAATGTTCGGTGAAAATCTTGTCCATCGTAGTCTTACTGACTTCAGGGATAAGTTGGCACAGCTCACGAACTGTCACACGCCGATCTTTAAGCATTTCTTGTTCCACTTTTGCAATTGTTTCGGCTGAAACCGAAGGCCGACCAGAACGCTGCTCGTCATGGACGTATGTACGTCCGTCTTTGAACTCTCTGACCCACTTTCGCACGTTTTTGACGTCCATACACTGTGACCCATAGACTACGCATAACTGACGAATGAATTGCAGTAGGGTAGTGCCCTTATAACTCAAAAAACGGATCACTGCACGTAACTCACACTTGGTGGCGGAAGTGATAGGAAGCTCCAACGCAAACGGCTGCCCAGCCAAGTCTAATGGTTGCAACGGGTTCGTTTTGGTGGGGATTTGTAGGGGTGGAACCAAGCTACACGCCAGTGTTGCCGGATATCGCGTGATAGTGTTCCTCGCGGCTCCAGTGCCTTGGAGACTTTAATTTACTCACACGCCTCGTAAAAAATATTGGAAGAAATTTCGTTCGTCACATTACGCAGCACTGATGATCATGGCATGTAATGATGGTACCATAGATGTGTCTAACCTGCATTACTGGGTGCGATAGTTCAACGAAGGTAGAATATCCTGTGACAACAAACCAAGATAGTCACAGCTTCGCACCAACCGGTCTGACGACATGATCCAACGAGTGGAGAACGTTTTGGAGGATCGCCAATTGAGCATTTTCAGATCTTCATGCAGAATTGTGTGTACAGATCCCACGGAAATGCCAATTTTGGAGGTGATGTCTACAAATGTCTTGGTCTGTTGTCACACGATGTTCTGTCTTCATTGAACTGTCACACCCAGGAACGTACATTAGACACATTCATGGTACCATCACCACATGTCTCACTAAACTGTCTTGGTTTGTTGTCACACGATGTTCTGTCTTCATTGAACTGTCACACCCAGGAACGTACATTAGACACATTCATGGTACCATCACCACATGTCTCACTAAACTGTCTTGGTTTGTTGTCACACAATGTTCTCTCTTCATTGAACTGTCACAGCCAGGAACGTACATTAGACACATCCATGGTACCATCACCACATGCCTCACTAAACTGTCTTGGTTTGTTGTCACACGATGTTCTGTCTTCATTGAACTGTCACAGCCAGGAACGTACATTAGACACACCCATGGTACCATCACCACATGCCTCACTAAAGTGTCTTGGCTTGTTGTCACACGATGTTCTGTCTTCATTGAACTGTCACAGCCAGGAACGTACATTAGACACATCCATGGTACCATCACCACATGCCTCAGTAAACTGTCTTGGTTTGTTGTCACACGATGTTCTGTCTTCATTGAACTGTCGTACCCAGGAACGTACATTAGACACATCCATGGTACCATTCCACATGCCTTACTCAACTGTCATGGTTTCTTGTCACAGGATGTTCTGTATTCATTGAACTGTCACACCCAGGAACGTACATTAGACCCATTCATGGTACCATCACCACATGCCTCACTAAACTGTCTTGGTTTGTTGTCACACGATGTTCTGTCTTCATTGAACTGTCACACCCAGGAACGTACATTAGACACACCCATGGTACCATCACCACATGCCTCACTAAACTGTCTTGGCTTGTTGTCACACGATGTTCTGTCTTCATTGAACTGTCACACCCAGGAACGTACATTAGACACATCCATGGTACCATCACCACATGCCTCACTAAACTGTCTTGGTTTGTTGTCACACGATGTTCTGTCTTCATTGAACTGTCACACCCAGGAACGTACATTAGACACATCCATGGTACCATCACCACATGCCTCAGTAAACTGTCTTGGTTTGTTGTCACACGATGTTCTGTCTTCATTGAACTGTCATACCCAGGAACGTACATTAGACACATCCATGGTACCATCACCACATACCTCACTAAACTGTCTTGGTTTGTTGTCACACGATGTTCTGTCTTCATTGAACTGTCACACCCAGGAACGTACATTAGACACATCCATGGTACCATCACCACATGCCTCACTAAACTGTCTTGATTTGTTGTCACACGATGTTCTGTCTTCATTGAACTGTCACACCTATGAACGTACATTAGACACATCCATGGTACCATCACCACATGCCTCACTAAACTGTCTTGGTTTGTTGTCACACGATATTCTGTCTTCATTGAACTGTCATACCCAGGAACGTACATTAGACACATCCATGGTTCCATCACCACATACCTCACTAAACTGTCTTGGTTTGTTGTCACACGATGTTCTGTCTTCATTGAACTGTCGTACCCAGTAACGTACATTAGACACATCCATGGTACCATCACAACATGCCTCACTAAACTGTCTTGGTTTGTTGTCACACGATCTTCTGTCTTCATTGAACTGTCACACCCAGGAACGTACATTAGACACATCCATGGTACCATCACCACATGCCTCAGTAAACTGTCTTGGTTTGTTGTCACACGATAATCTGTCTTCATTGAACTGTCATACCCAGGAACGTACATTAGACACATCCATGGTACCATCACCACATACCTCACCAAACTGTCTTGGTTTGTTGTCACACGATGTTCTGTCTTCATTGAACTGTCGTACCCAGTAACGTACATTAGACACATCCATGGTACCATCACCACATGCCTCACTAAACTGTCTTGGTTTGTTGTCACACGATGTTCTGTCTTCATTGAACTGTCACATCCAGGAACATTATTAGGCGCATCTATGGTACCATCACCACATACCTCACTCAACTGAATTTCAATAGGTGTCACAGCACGAAAATGGAGAAAAGGAATGATTAGTCGCTGTTCGTGCAATGAAAACGTCACCATTTTAAGTATCAAAAACACTCCTTACTCTCGTCGCTGCCACTAGAGTTCTCTGTCTCTGACACGCATCTACAAAGAGTTCACGTGTGTTTAAAACAAAACAGAAGTCCCTATCTGGTGCAAGTCCGGAAAATAGAATAGGTGGGTTATAACTTGAATGCAGCTTGTATATGCAAGGAATGTTTCCCCAAAGTTCTGACATATCTTTTTGTTACATCCTGTGTGGGGGTGTGGGTGTGGGTGTGTGGGTGGTGGTGGGTGTTGGTGTGTGTGAGTGTGGGGGTGGGTGGGTGTGTGGGTGGGTGTGGGTGTATGGATGGGTGGGTGTGGGTGTTGGTGTGTGGTTGTGGGTGTGTGGGTGTGTGGGTGTGTGTGGGTGTGGGTTGTGGGTGTGGGTTGTGGGAGTGTGTGGGTGGGTGTGGGTGTGTGTAGGTGTGTGGTGCTGGGTGTGGGTGTGTGGTTGTGAGTGTGGGTTGTGGGTGTGTGGTTGTGGGGGTGGGGGTGTGTGGGTGTGTCTGTGTGTGCCTGTGTGTGTCTGTGTGTGTCTGTGTGTGTGGGTGTGTCTGTGTGTGTCTGTGTGTGTCTGTGTGTGTCTGTGTCTGTGTCTGTGTGTGTCTCTGTCTGTCGGTGTGTGTGTGTCAGAGAGAGAGAGAGAGAGAGAGAGAGAGAGCGAGAGCGAGAGCGAGAGCGAGAGCGAGAGCGAGAGCGAGAGCGAGAGCGAGAGCGAGAGCGAGAGCGAGAGCGAGAGCGAGAGCGAGAGCGAGAGCGAGAGCGAGAGAGAGAGAGAGAGAGAGAGAGAGAGAGAGAGAGAGAGAGAGAGAGAGAGAGAGAGAGAGAGAGAGAGAGAGATTTCATCCCCCTTCTGTAGCGCAGGTGGTACGTAGTGTACCTCACGTCCAAGAAGTCTGAAGTTCGAATCTCGGTAAAGGAAAACGTTCTTTTTTTTCAGGAGTGCTCCCTTTTCCTGAAAGATGAACGTCAGATATGGTCTCCGGGCTTGTTTGAATATTTCATTCATTCATTCATTCATTCATTCATTCATTCATTCATTCACCGTCCAATATGACTTAACCGGTTAAAAGTAGGTTAAATATAAAAGTAAGTTAAAAAAGACATAAGACGTTAGATGTTTGAACAGGCAACTGTTACTCATCACGTGTGCTAGTTATTAGCTATTGCAACTTTAGAATTCTTCTTACAGAAGCTATCAGAGAAATCTGAAGACGTACAGCTTCGTAAGAAGGAATTTCTTTTACAATTGTTGTGTATTATTTATGGACGGTTCATTTGTTTGTGCCTGTGGGCAGATGGGGGTGGCGCTACGGCACTCTTCTCAGCAAGCGCCTGCCTCTAAGGCGATTATTGGATTTGAGAAGTTCTCCTGCCGCTCGGACAGAGAGAAATGAATTATGAAAAAGAAGAGGAACGCAGCGCTCTAAGGGATGTTTACACTTCCCTGGGGAGAAACGGAGGGCAAAAGAGAAGCGAATAATCTGCCTTTTGAAAGCCCAGGAAATGCTTACATTGGAGAAAGCAAAAGAAATTGGAAATATTTATATAAGGGAAGAAGTACAACACGCTCGGAGCAGTTGCTAAGTTGGTCACACTGCAACAGCATCTCGAGATAAGTCCTTAATTCCGCGGATAAAGTAACTGAAGCTTATCAGGAGTTGGGGCTTTGCCATTTATCTCCGGTGTAGCGTTGCAAACGAAACATCGCGATCTCGCTGCAAATTCTACTTCTTAAACAATACACACGCACTACAGTAAGTTCAAAATGGGCTTTATCAGCGAGCGGTATGGTTCACTGTAGTCTGCTTTCGGGAGGTTAGTGTTCGACTTCCGGGGTGGACTTTCAGGGGTCCGTACACTGTAGAAGCCCGCAGGGGTATAAACCAGGTGCCTGCAGGACGTCTCATTCTCTAGCTATTAGACCTACGGTCTACTATACCGCTCTGATTTAGCCTTTTAAGACACTTTCAATCATTTGCTGGGTATTTTAATATTATTACATAAATGGCAAAAGTATGTTATGCATTTTACCTCTTCCATTTTTACTGCACGTGTCCAAAAAGGATGAGGCGTCTCTCTAATATTTCCCTAATTTTTGGCAGCCAGCTCCCACTCTAAGTACAAGAATTCGCCATTTTCGTTTTAGCTGACGTTAGTGTACTTATATGATAGATTCATTTTTTCCGAGGCATTTACTGAGTTACTTTACCATGTATACTCTAGTAAAAACTTTGTAAAATCGCCTGGAAACCGGAAATCGCTCACAGTAAAGGAGTTGTATGTTTTTGAGGTGTACATGAGCGAGCAGTACGTTTTGTCCCTTAAACCGTTTTTCCTCTAAATTTTGTGTATTCCTCTCTCTAAGAACGTCAAGTAATACAGTTTAGTAAGTGCAAAACTGGACTAAGGCACACACGCCGTTTGCTGGGTGACCTACCTTCCAAAAGAATAAGGCACGGCTGACTCACTTGTATAAAATTCACCCAATAATTAGAGATGACATACGAGGCATGTTTTTTAAGTCAGTACCGTTTTGGAATTAAAAAAATACGTGCATAGATATCGCAATAATTTCATATTTACATGAAAGCCTGTACCTTAATCTACTTTTCTACATAATTTCCGTGAATATTGAACTTGTCATAACGTGGCACCAGTTTTTGAATGCCCTCCTCATAAAATTCTGCCGCCTGACGTGTTAACCACTGTATCACAACTGTTTTGACTTCGTTATCGTCTTGAAGACGCTGACCGCCCAGATGTTTCTTCAAGTGCAGGAACAAATGGTAGTCGCTGGACGCCAGATCAGGGCTGTATGGAGGATGATCTAGAGTTACCCTTTGAACAGATTTGATTAGATCTTTGGTCCGATTAGACCATATGGACGTGCATTGTCATGTAGCAAAACGATACCCTTACTCAACTTGCCACGTCTTTTGTTCTGGATTGCACGGCGCAGATTGTTCAATGTCTCACAATAAGACGCTGCATTGATTGTCTCATTACGAGGCAGTACTCCATTTCTATCTCAAAAAAACTGTACACATGATTTTCCGGGCAGAAATTGTTTGCTTAAACCTCACTTTTGTGGGTGATGATGAATGTCGCCATTCCATGGATTGTTGTTTCGATTCTGGTGTGACGTAGGCCACCCATGTTTCGTCACCAGTAACAATTTGGTCTAAAAATCTTCAGCTTCATTGTGGTACCGCTCAAGGAAAGTCAATGCACTGCCTAAACGTTGGGTTTTGTGCAAATCCGTCTACATTTTCGGAACCCAACGTGAACACAATTTCCGGTACTTCAAGTTCTCTGTCACAATGCGATACAAAACACTACGAGAATATTGAGGAAAATAGTCGCACAATGATGAAATTGTAAAGCGTCTGCTTTCTCTCACCTTTTCGTCCACTTTCTGCACCAAATCTTCAGTAACGACCGAAGGACACCCACTCCGTTCTTCATCATGCACATTTGTGCGGCCATCTTTAAATGCTCTCACCCATTTCCTTACCATTCCAACACTCATAATGTTTTGTCTGTAAACTTCACAGATCTCACGATGAATATCGATTGGTTTTACGCCTTTAGCACTAAGAAATCGTATAACAGCCCGTACTTCACAATCGGCGGGACTCGCGATTGTCGGAGGCATCTTAAACACTCAGTAACCAACGTATACAATGAAGAATCAGAGTGTAATGGCGTCAGTGCGTAGACAAGAGATGTAGATAACCAGCGCGCATGCGCGGAACGCCGACCGTAGTGCTGCGGCGGTGGAATCGCAAAACGGTACTGACTTAGAAAACATGCCTCGTAATTTGAATATGATTTTTGTAGTAAGCTAGATAAATAGAGGTTTAATAATAATTATGATGATTAACGCAGATATATTCATTAAATTCTCCCATTGCATTCCTAAGTGTTCTATGCATGCAAATGTTCAGCTGTTGTTCTGACCTTAAACTCTACCACGACACTTCACGTCACTTCACATTACTCACTCACTCACTTCACTCACTCACTTTACATGCAAAGTATAATTTTTGATAGTGGGGATTATTTTTCCTACTGCCTAATTATTTAAGGTGGAAGAAGTATTGCATTCCAACCCACTTTGGGGTCATCGATTCTCTAAAATTGACGAAAGCCAGTGGTTTAATATCAGTCGAGATGTTATGTTCTATATTGTCGCCAGGTCATTGTTGATTGGAGGCAGCGTGGGTAACAAAATCAAAGAGACGGCAGTGCAGTGTGGAAACAAAAGCTTACCGAAATGGTGGGCGGGACAGACGGATTTCACAAGAGTTCGCCTTTGTTCTAGGCGGTCTCGATTTTTTTCAGTTCCGCGGCCAAGTTATTATTTGCTGCCTCCGTCTTCACTATTAATTCGTTCATCTTTTCCAAAATCTTTTCCAATGCCGAATCCATGACTGTAATATCCCACTTCTGAAACCAGTTGTGCTTTGCGGGTTCGTGAAATCAAAAGTCCAAGTTACAAACACAAAAAATTGTATTTATTTTCTGAACCCACAAAGTCACAATATATTGGTAATTTAGGTCCTTCAGTGTTAAATCATATCTGAGGATGAATGTAATGGGTGAAATGATGCGCAAATTGAGCCCTGGGTCCATAGAGCTTAGAGCTACACAACATTCCTCTTTCAGGATAAGGGAAAAATCGGAAAAAACCTTATCAAGGTAACTCGTTTTGACAGAGCTTCGAACTCGTGACCTCTTGAACCTGAAGCAGACACGCTACCAGCACGCTACCGAGGGGGGCAGATAGCCAATAGGAACTCTTTATTGTAGGATAAAACACTTCAAGCAAAACTTGAAAAATGGCTGCTTAATGCATTTTATAGTATCTACGAGTATTTTAAGTGTAATTTCAACATTGTGTCTTGAACTATATTTCCTTGAATTATGCCACATACCAGAGTTTATTGCAGTTGCTATGCCATGATATAAAATGTGAGTATGAACGTGGGGCTACCGGATTACAGAGGCGGACTTAATTGCTTCGTGTGAATACATATTGAAATTAAAGCTGTAATAACGGTTGAGAAATTCAGAAAATGGTATTCTGTGAGGTTTATATTCAGTTTTTGAGTGGGTTAGCCGAGAGGTAGAGATTGTGTTGTAAGAAGGGATGTACACTTGTCGCACGGTTTTTATAAAGGTGGCATTATCGCCATGTGCGCGTGAAAGCATGAACATTCCATAAAGAACGGGTTTTCCACCAGCGCTGCCAACTTAATTTGAATGATGTTACACCAAGGGGCGGTGTACTTAATCTGGTGCCGCTCTTTTCTCTAGCAGACAGCTTTGCGCGAAAACCTCCCCGCCGCCGCTGCCGCCTGGTGTCGACATTACAACGCTTATCCCACAGCCTTCTAGAATATTGCGTCGCCGACTATATTAACTTCCCGGGGAGATTATTTGACGACTGCGTCGCGAAAAAGCAAAAATTTTCATTCGAATAAATCCTTGGGGCCGTTGCTAAGAACTGGAAGTAATTTCCGTTGCCATGTGCCCGCTTTCTCAGCTTCAAGTTGTGGCTTAGGATATTATCGTCAAAACATCTCATATTTGACGGAGTGAAAATATTTCGGCTCTTCACGTCCGTCCAACTATTCGTAGAATGACAAAATATGAAACAGCTTTACAACTGAATATCCCATATCAAGCTTTACCGGAAGTACAACTGTTGAGCTAGGTGTAACATATAGTAGCATGAATAGACTTTGAGAAATTTAGAATCAATGCCTGATTTCACCAACAGATGTTAAGACTTAACATGAATTTAGCAATAGCTATAACAAAAATTGCATTGCACCAACAAGTGTTAGTTTAACACTCGTGTTAAACCTCTTGTTAAGGTGACTATCTCCACGATGCTACTTCCATGACCTTTGGGTGCACGTTACCAGGTAATTATCAGTGACATGTACATGGAAATTTTCAGGCATGTTCCTAAAACCTATATCTCTAATAATACCCATTACAATTTGAAAACATTGTACTGACAATTCAGAGTGCATGTTTCAATGACGTCATACCAATGTACTGCAAAATACACGTAAATATAAATGCCCCTTTTTGTTGGGCCCTAAAATACACTCCAGAAAACCCCAGAGCTATTATAAGTAGCAATATTGTGACTTGTTGGGTTCGTGAAATGAAAAGTCCAATTTCACCACTCAAAAATGTTCTTTATTTCCACCGACTTACAATTAAACTCTTGCCAATTACACAGAATTACGTAATGCACACAATTACGATTCACCAGTTCGTCCGTTACAATTTCACTTGCACTCGTAATTACGTACAATCTTCCCATGCTCTCACACAGTCTTCTCGTCATACACTAGCACTGCATTCTTACACCAAGAACTGACTGACTGACTCACTAACTCCTCTTGCACGACGTGTAGCTTATATAGGGTCCGCTTGCCGATCTGGAAGGTTCTCCATTAGATGAAATATCCCTTAAGTTCGACAACACAGGTGGAACAGACAGAGACGGCGCAGTGATGTTTTTTGTCCCAGCCATCCCTTCTTAACGCTATAAGACAGACGAGGGGGCGGGGCGAACACCGACCCGTCTGCTGCTTGCCCAGTCTACAGAGTGTTCCGACGCTCGGGTGACAATATGTAGCAGCACAGCCTTCAAACTTACTTTAGAGGAGTCTATGAACAATCGCCACTCATCTGGCCGGTGTTGAAGCCCAAGAGTTTCCATAACTGAACAAATACTATTACAAAACACAATACCATTTTCTTCAGAGAAGTATACTTTGAAAACACTATGGCGGCTACGATATCTACTAATTCTTACATCTTTCTGGAGTACATTCCACCCTTTGACTCTGGAAGCTAAAACTTCCGCTAGCTGTTTAGACAGATTTAAATCGCGAATCAGGTCACTAAGGTCTTGCTGATTGGGAAAGTATGGTTCTGATGAACAGCTACTGGCTTCATATGTAAGATCATTTTTATTTTCATCTGAATCATTTGGAGTTTGTCAGGTCAGAACCAGAGTTATCACTTAAGGTCGTATCTGCATATACTGGTACGTGGAACTCTTCACTGTGTAAGACAGGTCTCATTGCAGATTGCAAATTCGGATACTTAACTATATATTTTGTTTTAGATGGGATTCCTTTAATATTTGTCAAACAAAAATAGAACAGTCAGTTAAATGATCCTTCGGTTCCCTCCAAATCATGGGAACTGCAAATGGCATATGATGTGTACCATTTTTCCACCCAGTCAGCAGTCTAACACACGAAACACAGCATGTATTTGGGGCCCAGCTCATAACAAAATCACCAACTTGAAAGCCAAAGTAAAGTTTATAACACTTCTTTACACGTGGGGTCAAATTTCGCCTCTGAGACTTGAAGGTCAGCTCGCCACAAATGTAGCAGAAATTATCTGCCTGATTTACACAATTTCTTGGCATGATGAAAAAATAAAGCACAGAAATACAACATGCACAACATACACAATACACTTCTAAACAGAGAGGAACGAAATATTTCACTACTCAACAATCTCACAGTCAGCTCAATACTGACACATCACAATGCCAAACAGGTCTGAACATGTCTAAACAACAACAATGAACCTGCACAGTCATGTTTTATTGCGCTTCTGCATGACATTGCGAATAATTTCAATAATACAGCTTGAGTAAAATAGCTACATATGAGGTAACGGTTCCTATGACAGGTCAAAGAAAACGCTAAAATCATATTTTGAAAAGTAGCTTTTAAAGAAAAACTATGCCTGATGGGAAAATTCTGACTTCATATCTGAATTCAGGATGGAAAATGCCACTAGATTCACTATTCAGATCTCTTGTGAAAAAAAAAAAAACCTTGTCGACCAGGGTTACTATTTGAAAACATTGTACTGACAATTCAGAGTACATGTTTCAATGACAACGTCATACCAAAGTACTGAAAAATACACGTAAATATAAATGCCCTTTTTTGTTGGGCCCTAAAATACACTCCAGAATCCTCCGGAGCTAATATAAGCTTTAGAGAAAATAAATACACCACTTCCTCGGCCACATAAAGGAAAATGATGAAGAAGATAACAAATGAAATATTCTATGTATGATATTTGGCAGAAATCTCAGCCGAACATTTGCTCGTAAAAAACAGAAACTGAGGCCTGTGTGGGGTTCGGAAGAAGCCTAATTAAGTATGGGCGAAGCCAGTGTTACCAACCTGACTGCATTATTAACCCCTTGTCATATCGCCCTTCGCCCTCATTATACATATTCAAGTGGGGTATGTTGGAACATCGCCAATGTCACTGGCTTCGGATAATGGACTAGCTGGTTCCGCATTGTCATTTGGGTACCGGACTCCGTAATAATGCATGGTTGGTAAACATGTAATAGTCATCATCACCTCGCATTTACAAAAAGAACCGGCCCCATGCGCTCAAAATAGTCACCCCGTTAATTATTTGCGTGAAAATTGTTTAAAAATAAATAGTTCGGAAAAGAGCAGCTGACCTCTTGTACTCATACAACTTTTTCTACACTTGCATTGCTCTATCTACTTCAAAAAGCATTGCCTTATTGTAATTGCAAGGGAATACAGTAGACTTTAAGTGATAGTCAAATGTTTTAAACAGCTGGTCGTTGTGTGATATATACATGACTTTCTCTACTCTTGTGCAAACACTTATTACTCTATGTACTTCAAGATAAACATTATCTTATTGTAGTTACAAGGGAATACAGTAGACTTTAAGTGATAGTCAAAGGTTTTAAACAGCTGGTGGTCATGTTCTGTACACATGACTTTCTCTACTCTTGTATATACACTTATTGCTCTATCTACTTCAAGATAACCATTACCTTATTGTAATTATAAGGGAATACAGTAGACTTTAAGTGATAGTCAAATGTTTTAAACAGCTGGTCGTTATGTGATGTACACATGACTTTCTCTACTCTTGTACAAACACTTATTGCTCTATCTACTTCAAGATAAACATTATCTTATTGTAGTTACAAGGGAATACAGTAGACTTTAAGTGACAGTCAAATGTTTTAAACAGCTGGTCGTTATGTGATGTACACATGACTTTCTCTACTCTTGTACAAACAGTAATTCCTCTATCTACTTCAAGATAAACATCCTGTTATTGTAGTTACAAGGGAATACAGTAGACTGTAAGTGATAGTTAAATGTTTTAAACAGCTGGTCGTTATTTGGCGTACACATGACTTTCTCTACTCTTGTACAAACACTTATTGTTCTATCTACTTCAACATAAACATTATCTTATTGAAGTTACAAGGGAATACACTAGATTTCAAGAGATAGTGAAATGTTTTGGTCGTTATGTGATGCATACATGACTTTTTGTACCCTCTTACAAACATTTATTGCTTTTTCTACTTCAAGATAAACAAAATCTTATTGTAGTTACAAGGGAATACAGCATAATTTAAGTGATAGTCAAATGTTTTGGTCGTTATGTGATGTACACATGACTTTCTCTACTCTTGTACAAACACTTATTGCTCTATGTACTTCAAGATAAACATTATGTTATGGGAGGTACAAGGGAATACAGTAGACTTTAAGTGATACTAGTGGTAAATTAAGACAAATAACAAAGACAACCTCCGAAATTATTAATTAAAAAGGAATAATTTATATATTTTACATAAATTGTGTATCTTACTCAGATCTCCATTTTTGTAGTAAGATCTTCATCAACTTTTATATTTGAATTAACTTATTTACATAAAATACTTTGTTTCTGAAATATTCTTTTTTATTTTGATTCAGCCACTTTCAAAAGATGTATTTGCGGTGTTGCTTTTGGTGAAATAGAAAATCTACTTTGCTTTTTTTTTACTTTACGTCCGGCTACAATATGCTATTTGGACGATGAATGAAATGATGTTCAAATGAGCACAGGGTACGTGGAGCTTAGAGTTACCAGACATTCATCTTTCAGGATAAGGGAAAACCTACAACGTTAAGTCGTATCGGACGATGAATGAAATGATGTTCAAATGAGTACAGGATACATAGAGCTTAGAGTTACCAGACATTCATCTTTCAGGATAAGAGAAAACCTCCAACGTTAAGTCATATCGGACGATGAATGACATGATGTGCTTTCAGCTTTTTGAGGGTTCTGACGTATTAGAAAGAATTTATTGTGCATCCCTGCTCCAAAAAAAAATCCATCATAAGCACACCCTCTGCATCCCAAAACACTGTCGCCATAACTTTCCCTGCCGACCGCTGAGTTTGGATTTGTTTTTCTTCGGTGAGGTTGTGTGATACCATTCCATTGACTGTCCCTTTGATTCGGGTTCAAAAAAATGAACCCACGTTTCGCCTCTAATAACATTTTTTTCCAGAAGCTCCTCTCCCTCCAAATTGAAGCACTGCAAGTGTTCGGAGGCTATTGTTCTCCTTGTTTCTATGTTTTGGGCAGTTAACATTCTTGGTACCAAACGTGAACAAACTTTTGAGTAACCCAGTTGTTGAATAATCGTCATCACACTGCCTTTACTGAGGGAGGTAATGCGACACAATTCACCTGTTGTTACCCGGCGAATGAGTCATCGAATCGCTGAATGTTGCATGGAGTCACTGCCGCTTCGCTTTTCGTCTGCCATTGGTGTTTGCCCTTCAGCTTCGTTACAGCGACGAACCCATCGTCTAACAGCGCTGACATCCACCGTTTCATCACCATACACATTTTTTAGCCCTTTGTGAATGCGAATTGACGTTTCACCTTCCGCAGTCAAAAATTCAATCTCAGAA
>CM060954.1:13727788-13832788 GCA_030765055.1 Mantis religiosa | reverse complement strand
TACTACTACTACTACTACTACTACTACTACTACTACTACTGCTACTACTGCTGCTACTGCTGCTGCTGCTGCTGCTGCTACTGCTACTGCTACTGCTACTGCTACTGCTACTGCTACTGCTACTGCTACTGCTACTGCTACTGCTACTGCTACTGCTACTACTGCTACTACTGCTACTGCTACTACTGCTACTACTGCTGCTGCTGCTGCTACTACTGCTACTACTACTACTACTACTACTACTACTACTACTACTACTACTACTACTACTGCTACTGCTACTGCTACTGCTACTGCTACTGCTACTGCTGCTGCTGCTGCTGCTGCTGCTGCTGCTACTGCTGCTGCTGCTGCTGCTGCTACAGGGGGATTTTAGGGCTTATTTCGCCCGTGGGTTTATTTCATCATGGCTTATTTCGCCCTATGGCTGCTTCAGGGGTGTACCCTCTTCAGCCTAGACTTTATTTGGGTTTGAGGGAGGACGTTTTTTTTTTTTTTTTTTTTTTTTTTTTTGCTTTATTAAGTTATATATGCATGTGTTAATTTGTCATGTGTCGTTATTGGCTAATTGTACTAATGTTAGTATTTGTCATATTTTTATTTTATTTTTTTTTATTTTTTTATTTATATATTTTTATATATAATTTCGTTTTGTTTATAGTACTAGTTTTTTTTTTAATTTAACAATCTATGTGGTATGTGTAGAGTCAAGGTATGTGTTGTTTCACAATCGTCAGTTTTTAAGCTGGAAGTATTCGGAGATGTTCTTTGATCTCGTTTTCCTCGGCTGCCTTGATCCTGGCGTGGTGTTGTATCAGGGTGACGATTGGTGGGGCCGTGGTCTCCGTCTTCTTGTAGTTCTCTGCTGCTGCTGCAATCAGCTGTCTCCTGCACGGTCTCTCGGAATCTTTCGCGATGTACCTGTACATCCGGTCTTGTATGTGTTGTTCAAGTGGGATTGCCTTACAGATGTCATAAACTTCTTCGTTTTTGTGCCAGGGTACGAGTTTGTTGGCTATTCTTGGGAATGCAGCACCGAAATTGAATAAATAAGGTAATAAAATACCTTGAACCTTATAATATCATAATCCAACCAAATTTATGAGTTTCAAGCATTTAAATACCTTCATATGACAATTTAAATGCCCGTGCACATTTGCATAGCGGCCCTTGGATTCAAAGAATTCTGTCATTTGAGTTCGATTGAACGTAGTAAATTAATACATTTGAAATTATCGGGCAAAGTTTCTGGTGGAATTTTGTGTGTTGGTATGATGGTTATTTCTTACAATATGTGGCACCATGGAAACAAAACACTTGCTACAAACATTGAGTGAGTTTCTAACGGTCGAGATTTTCTTGTGTTTCTCTTTAAGGGTATGTATGACTGAAATTTCATGAAAATCGTGAAAATAACGACTTTTTAATTTTAATTCTATAAAATAATTTAGACATTCCCGAATGTGAAAAATGCATAATTTGCCTCCGGACGCCATTTTTAAATGCTTATTTAAATGTCGGTGGCCTTTAAACTCTGTCAGAGTCACGCCCTCTTTTGCCTACATCCACATTCTTTGTCTGTTTTCCGTTCTTAAATTTTCAATTCAAGAAAAGAAAAATAAGGCTTTCAGACAAAATAGTTCCTAAAATGTTGCCAATATATCAGAGGCTGGCTTCTACAACATTACTAGAGAGGTGCAAAACAGGAAAAACACAGAATGCCAATGAACCTTTGCATCATGTCATATGGAATAAGTGCCCAAAGGAAGTTTTCATATCAAAACAAAAATTGGACCTTGCTGTTATTAAAAGCGTCAGTGAGTTTAACATGGGTAGTCTTAAGTCATTGGAGCTGCAGCAAAATATCAGAGGTGAAAGTGTAGTAGACTCAGCAAGGAAAACTTCAGTGCAGCGAGATCAGACTCGTATCCTGCAAAGCAAGAAGCCAAGTTGTGCAGAAGAAAAGCAACATCTAAAGAAGAAAAAGGTGGAAAAAGCAGCAACAGAGAAGAGTAAAAAGAAATATGAGGCTCCAACCTATCAGCCTGGTGGATTTTAATGTGAGTTATGCAATCAAATCTTTAATCGCTGTTTTCTCAATGTTCATATTTTCAGCATTTTTCTTCCTGTAAAATGCTCCTTGCGATGCAATTTTTGTACTACATTCATGAAATTTCCTACACAGGTTCAGAATATCATGAGGAATGGAAATTGCCCTAGGTTTTATTGTGAAATGTATATAAGCATATATTTTTAATTTTCAAACACAAAACTTACAGTTTTTTTAGACAAAAAAGAATATTTGTAAATTAAAAAAATTTTGTGACCTAAACTAAAGGAGACACAGAAAAACCCAGAGCAATTTCAAAAAATATGTGTATTATGAACATAGGGTTAAAATAGACCAAATAGACCAAAATTCAAAATATTTTGTCGCAAGGGACACTTTTAGTGACGTAACAAAAAACATACAAAATGTATCATAATTTCTAAACTTCTGGAGAAAAATGGTTTAAATTTAGGTTGTAACATGCTTATATTATACTACACATATGGTGAAAATTTGAAAAAGCTAGCATTATTAGTTCAGAATTTGAAAATTTCAGTCATACATACCCTTAAACTACATACCGTTTATATATAATTGATGAGTTTTAGTCTGCCATTTAACATGTATATAGGTATTTTATACTTCAAAACGTGGATATAACTGTTATATAAGTTATGGGAAAAACATTCTTTGAAACAACTGACCTCTTCATAACTGTGTACATAGTTAGGATCATGAATAGCCCAAACAATACATGGTAGGAAACACCTAACATAACACAACAATGTGAACATACTTGAGGCCTGATGGGATAAGAAAATTACTGGCTGCGTACCAAAGGCTGGCATCAGATGAAATCCTAAGGGGATGAACATTGGGTAAGACACAAAATGCAAATGAAAGTTTACATAGCGTGATATGGCATAATTGTCCAAAAAAAAATATTTGTGTCAAAGAAGGGACTTCAGTTTGCTGTGACATTAACCATCAGTACATTCAATTTTGGTTGTTCTGCCTCACTCAAGCTGCAGTCAGACATAATGGACACAGATTTCACCAGCATCTCTAAAAATTAGTAAAGGGAAGGACCAATTTCGCTTACTTCTGTCACCAATTTCTGTGAAAGTAACTTCTGAAACATCCAGAAGGAAACTGAAATTGAAGAATACTGCAGCAAAAGAGAGAAGGAAGAGGCAGGATAGTCCAACTTACCTATCTGGAGGGTTTTAGTCTCCTTCAAGGCAAGTAGCTGAGAAAGAAAATGTTTTGGATTTTAAAGTTTGATTTACTCAGTTATATTAAATTAATTAGGAGTCGATTAATGACACAAAACAACACTTACTTATAAATTTTCCCGGAACCGGTTTCTGAGGCCTTCCCTGTATCTTCAGCCGGACATCAACATGTTCTCATTGGTGTAGCTGGCAATATTTTGTCATCGGTCTCCTCTGGTGGCGGTTCGAGGAACTTGCTGAACAAATCTTTCTGGGGGATGTCGAAATTGAATACTTTGTTCCTATTTTTTGAAATAAAGATTTGTTCCCATGTGGACAGTTCTTCTTTTCCTGTTGTATGTTTTAGTAATTTTGGTTCTGGATTTATGTTGTGGTTTTTTTTTTCCCCAAAAATGCGTGGCAACTGCTGATTTTTCTAATTGTTTGTATTTTATGTTCCTAAATTGTTCCTTTGCTCTTGTTTCTAAATTTCTTTTGGTTTTTCCAATATAAATTTGACTACAGTCACAGCATTCAATTTGATATATACCAGATTTTTTGTTAGATGGAATGGCATCTTTGATGTTTGAGCAAATTAGGTTTTTTAAGGAGTAATGGTTCACTAGAGCTAGTTGAATGTTTTGTTTTTTGAAGACTTATTTGAATTTATCAAAGGCCCATGGATGGTAAGTGAATTTTTTGAAGATCATTTTAGTTTCTGTAGCTGAGAAGGTTGTGGTTTCTTTTAGTAGTTTCTTCTTTTTTGCTAAGTTCACTTTTTTGTCTACTAGTGATTTGGGAAAGTCATTTTTCTGTGTTATACTCAGTTATAGTTTTTTAAACGTTTTTTGCAATTCAAAATGTTCCACACGATGCAATTTTGATTCAGTTCCTCTAAAATTTTCAACACATGTTCTTAGAAAGCAAACAAACGTTTCTATCATATGGATTTTTAATATTCATTATATTTTTAAAGTTATTGATATAAAAAGTCACAGGTTTAATCAGTTTTTGGCTTTTTCTGTTTGCTCCATACCTATTTTTTTACTCTGGAACTAAAATAGTATAAGAAATTAATATGATAGATATTTTCTTCATAACGATCTGAATATTTTTAGAAATAGAAAAATTAAAATTTTGAAAATTTTCATCACGTGGAGCGGTTTGAATTTTGCCCAAATTTCACAAATTAATTACTCAAAGCTATTGAAGATATAAAAACCATATTTTTGATTCTGTGTCCAGAACTAAGTGGTAAAAATTAAAGCAAGATTGGTTGAAAATTACTGGATTTGGGGTATTCGGTGCTGCTTCCCTTTTAAGCACTTTCTCTCCATCTGTAGAAGCCTGGGCCACGCCGTGGCTCAGTGGCTAGACCACTTGGCTCTCACCAAGGCGGCTCGGGTTCGATCCCAGGCGACCGCAAAGTGAGATTGTGGTGGACAACACGGCGTTGGGGCGGGTTTTCTCCGGGACCTCCGGTTTCCCCCGCCACCTCATTCCACCGGTGCTCTATATTCATCTCATATATCAGCAGTGTCACCGCCTGCGGTGCCGTATGTAGTAAAAGCGGGTGCTAAACACTACACATTTCATTTTGTCGAAGCCTGGTTTCGATATATGTTATCGTTATCGAGAAGGTGACGATGGCGGCGTAAGTGAAGTATGGTCTTACTATTGCCTTATACAGTTGGTTAAGGATCGGTGCTGAGAGTCCTATTTTGCCTATTTTTGATAAGTAGTGTAGGGTGGAGATTCATCTTTTGCTGGCAATGTGGTTTTGTGCTCAGTTTTTTATGAAGCTTTATTCCCAGGTAGTTTACTGTGGTCTGTATAGGTATTTCGTGTCCTTGGTAGGCTATCGACAATTCTTGGTAGTTACGCTTTGTTATCCTGCGGAAAATGATCGCTTGAGTTTTGCTCGCGTTTATTGTAAGGCGCCATTTGGATGACCAACTGTCAAAGGCTTTCAGCTGTTTCTCTATCCTTGGTTTTGCGTTCATCAGCTTCGGAGCGCTGCTCAGATATGCAGTGTCGTCGGCGTATTGAGCTAGTTGTATTGCTGGGTGGATTGGCTGTGAAGTGTCTGATGTGTAAATGCTATATAGCAGTCCGGAGATAGCTTGACAGCGTTATTAACTGGGGCGGCTTCTCAATGGGGTAGCATGTTTGCGCTACAACCAAAATGCTGGGTCTCCCTTTAATGCAAGGGCATGTTCCATTTGGAGTTTAGTTCGACCTTGTCTAGGGCAGTGGCCCTCAGCGCGCTGTATTGTTTGCAGGTGCCAAGTAGTTCACTCTCAGTTGCAAAGCACTGGCATACGATGGGGAGGTATAGGGCAGGATGAACCTTAGGTGTGCAGAGGCAAGTAGGGGGGAAGGGCGGGGCTTATGGCTGCATAAGGTTGGTTAACCTAGCAGCCAGAGAATAGTGAATGCCAAGCATTCTCCTTCTGTTTTCAACGCCACCTATTATTCTCATATTAAATGTTCGCATCGGTCAAATATTACCACAGATTACTATTACCTACCAGAGCATAGCCACATGTTTTGTACCGTGTTTTGTTAGCTGTGTCGTGCTTTGAGTAGTGAACTAGAGTGATTTTGTTAAATACAAGTATATTGTGTTATATAAGGAGAAACAATGAATTCCATAAAGGGTCTATTAGCACAACTCTTTTAAAAATGAGCTTAGAAGACAAAACCGAAAATAAGCGACTTGGAAGTCCCACACAAATATAAAAATCACATAGGTAGTCAAACAAAAAACAAGATATTTGAAGAGGAACTTTAACAACAATGTATATGAGAAATATAATTTGATGTGTGGTTGGAGTATTAAAAATAGCCTGTTTTGCTTTCCTTGCGTTCTCATTGGCGGTGAAGATCCGTGCACAATACATGACGTGAATGCTTTGCAGCATCTTCATGATCGCGCTAAAAACACGTAACTTAAAAAATGCACATGAAAAACACAGTTTTGCTATGCTTGACAATGTAAATATAGCAAAGCAGACGGACAGTGCATATCGGAGAACAATTGAAGAACACAACCAGAAAGTGGCTCAAAATATGTATGTTTTAAACATTATTGTTAACTGCATTAGGTTTTGTGGAGCCTTTGAGTTAGCTCTACGAGGACACGATGATTCAGCTACGTCAAACAACCTTGGTATTATTCGAGGACTGATAAACTTCGTGCAGAGCTAGACTGTGTTCTGAAAAACCTATTTGGAGAATGCTGCAGTGTTTAAGGGGACCACCAAGACAATCCAGAACGAAATCTTGCAATGTACACTTGAAGTCTGCCATGAAGAGATATCAACTCCATTTTTAGCTGCATAAATAGAAGAGTGTTATGCTCTATAGTGTTTCTGAAATACGCATGTTGTGTTATACGCTGTGAATTACCGTTAACTTGTGTATACAGCAGGCTATAGTGGCAGGATTAAATAACCGTTTGTTACTTTAAAAAAATTAAATTGTATGGATAAATTTGTGAACCACCAATTTGCAGAGCCACCAGCCGCCCCTGGTTATTAGTAAACAATTATTTGACCCTCTAACCACAACTAAGACTACCAGCGCGGAAGCCACATCATGTTACAGTGTATTTGAATGTGAGGAACAAGTGTTGAATACACTGAATGTTTTGTATTGTTGCAGGTTGTCGTGCCATGTTGAATGCTCAGTGTGGCTGGCTACTGAGTTGTCTTCTCATCACGTTATTACAACAGAGGGCCCAAGCCAACGCCTCTTCCACTACAACCGCCGCCACCTCGTCACAAGCCACCAGCGACCAACAGCAGCAGCCACCCTCTGACAACCAGACAACCGAGAACGAGGGTGACACTGAAAGTGAGTACCTGCCTAATCTTGTAGCATGAAGTGCACGTAATTATTAAATTACACGGAGAGGGGGGCGTTAACTAACTTACGGTTTTAATATAAATAAATACAAATTCTGGAACTTGATGTATTCCATCTGCAGGTATGGAATCTTGAGCACCAGTAACACATGTTAGATACAACTGACCACAGGTGGCCAGTCAGCAATGGAGAAGCAACGAGCGGCAAGTCAAAGCAAACTTACATACACATGTAATGTGCTACATCACTCCTTACAGATCTCAATGTTTCAGTAATCTTCTTTGCCCATTTCTCTCTATGGATATTTGAGTCTTTCGGAAAAATAATTCATATATATTATTAATTGATGAAGATCAACTATTCACTTTTCAACCCGCCTCAGTAGCGTGGGGGTAGCATGTCTCCCTCACGTTCAAGGGGTCCCACGTTCCAATCTCGGTCAGGGTGAGTTATCTGGATAAGGTTTTTCCAGGGGTTTTCTTATCCTTCAAGACGAATGTCTGGTAACTGTAAGCTCTATGTACCCTGTACTCATCTAAACATCATTTCATTCATCGTCCGATATGGCTTAACGTTGGAGGTTTTCCCTTATCCTGAAAGATGAATGTCTGGTAACTCTAAGCTCTATGGACCCTGGACTCTTTTGAGCATCATTTCACCCATTTCATTCAACGTCTGATATGAAAACCTTAGAGGTTTTCCCTTATCCTGAAAGACGAATGTCTGGTAACTCTAAGCTCTATGTATCCTGTACTCATTTGAACATCATTTCATTCATCGTCCGATATGACTTAACGTTGGAGGTTTTCCCTTATCCTGAAAGACGAATGTCTGGTAACTCTAAGCTCTATGTATCCTGTACTCATTTGAATATCATTTCATTCATCGTCTGATGTAACTTAACGTTGGAGGTTTTCCCTTATCCTGAAAGATGAATGTCTGGTTATTCTAAGCTCTATGTACCCTGTACTCATTTGAACATCATTTCATTCATCGTCCGATATGACTTAACGTTGGAGGTTTTCTCTTATCCTGAAAGATGAATGTCTGGTAACTCTAAGCTCTATGTACCCTGTACTCATTTGAACATCATTTCATTCATCGTCCGATATGACTTAACGTTGGAGATTTTCTCTTATCCTGAAAGATGAATGTCTGGTAACTCTAAGCTCTATGTACCCTGTACAAATTTAAACATCATTTCATTCATCGTCCGATATGATTTTACGTAGGAGGTTTTCTCTTATCCTGAAATATGAATGTCTGGTAACTCTATGCCCTATGTACCCTGTATTCATTTGTACATCATTTCATTCATCGTCCGATATGATTTTACGTTGGAAGTTTTCTCTTATCCTGAAAGATGAATGTCTGGTTATTCTAGGCTCTATGTACCCTGTACTCATTTGAACATCATTTCATTCATCGTCCGATATGACTTAACGTTGGAGGTTTTCTCTTATCCTGAAAGATGAATGTATGGTAGCTCTATGCTCTATGCACCCTGTACTCATTTGAACATCATTTCATTCAACGTCCGATATGACTTAACTTTAAAGATTTTCCCTAATCCTGAAAGATGAATGTCTGGTAACTCTAAGCTCTATGAACCCTGGGCTCATTTGAACATCATTTTATTCATCGTCCGATAAGACTTGACGTAGAAGGTTTTGGCTTATCCTGAAAGATGAATGTCTGTTAACTCTAAGCTCTATGTACCCTGTACTCAATTGAACATCATTTCATTCATCGTCCGATATGACTTCGTTGGAGGTTTTCTCTTATCCTGAAAGATGAATGTCTGGTAACTCTAAGCTCTATGTACCCTTTACTCAATTGAACATCATTTCATTCATCGTCCGATATGACTTCGTTGGAGGTTTTCTCTTATCCTGAAAGATGAATGTCTGGTAACTCTAAGCTCTATGTACCCTGTACTCATTTGATCATCATTTCATTCATCGTCCGATATGAGTTAACGTTGTAGGACGGATGAATTAAAAAAAAAACTGGTTTTGCTGGTTCGTTGCTTTCTTTTTGTATTTATTGAGGCCCTCCAAAGTAAGTTGCATCGTATTTTGAATGAGATGGGTGAAATGACCTCACAGGTCATAGAGCTCAGTTACCCCACATTCATCTTAAAGGATAAGGAAAAATCTCGGAAAATGCTTATCCACGTAACTCATCCTGATTGAGATTGAGCTGGGGGTCTGTTGAACGTGAAGGAGATATGGTACGATCTACGCTACCTAGGCCAGTTGGTCCGCTTTTTACATAATTTTATGCTTATTGAGTTAACTTTGCAAAATATTTAACAAATGTCCCAAAAATAGATCTCGTACACTTAACTACTGTCTATATTTGAAGGTAACATGATGTACAGGTGATGTACTTTGTTATTCTGTTTCCATTCAACAGGTCGTTGCTTGTACACAATTTGATAGCATTACAAAGGGACATGATCTACTCAGGTTAACGTTAAGGACGTAATATGCCAAACCTGTTGAAGTTGGTGTGCCTTTCTCTTTGCGTCTCCACTGAATTAGCAGGAGAAGCAAGCTTTGCTTTGTTAATATCCGTAATCAAATGGATTCTGGTTGCGTAGATTTAGCCTTTGTGGTCACCATGTGTGAAAGGGATACAAGGGCAAAAGGACTCCGTGCGTGCAGGCTGTCGTAAAGTGTATCTCGTCTGAATTGAAAGTTGAATGTTTCAAGATTCACGTTAGAGAAGCTGTATTAGCATAACTGGGGTTAGGTACTTGTTGAAAGCTTCGAAACAACAAAATAATATCAACGTTTGTCAGTTGTTTTATAAGAGCTGTTACATATTGGGACTGAAATTAAAAGTTCAGGTTACAAACACTAAAAATTGCTCTTTATTTCCGTAGAAACATCCTTTAGTCAACCTGACGGTAGCAGAATTAAGTCACATACACAATACAACTTGTAAGGTCATCGACCACAAAGTTCACACAGCTGTTCCCGCACACGAGTCCAATTAACAACTGTCCCCCTGGAGGTCCAGAAATGTGTAGTGTTTAACGCCCGCTTTTACTACATACGGCACCGCAGGCGGTGGCACTGATGATACATGAGATGAAGATGGAGCACCGGTGGAATGAGATGGTGGGGGAAACCGGAGGTCCCGGAGAAAACCCGACCCAGCGCCGTGTTGTCCACCACAATTCTCATTTTGTGGAAAGGTCCAGAGGTAGTCCTAGTCGGGCGGGGCTATTTTTCCTTTTCCCCGTCCGGGTGTCTTATGCCGCAGTACCTAGCCGCTTTGCGGCTTAACCTGCGAAATGAGCAAATTGGTTTCATGCTCTGCTGGGGTGTTTGAATTTTTGAGAAAGTTTGAATGGGATTCCCTTGTTTAATTTTCTCATAGGCAGCTGCACTTCAGCGTTCCCCCGTTTTGGGAGACACGATTTAATGTTTTTGCTCCGTTTTGGTTACGGGTTGTATATCGCTTGATCCATCAGGCGTAAATATGGGTCCTAGAGACATCTGGGGTTCCTCTTGGGTTAACCAAGGGGCCACAAGACGTCTCTTGGTAGTCTGAAGGATGGTAAGCGTCTTTGATCCCTCTGGTCATACCTGCCCAGGGAGTTCATTAAAGGGTTGGTGTGAATTTCGATTTTGTCGTACATTGATCGTGCCCTCTCGCGGATGACATCGACAATGTACGGGATCTGGGAGTGCCCATGTAGGATATGAGCAGGAAATCTCCAGTCCGTGTCGTATATGATACGAAGTGCCCTGTTCTGCAGCGTCTAGAGCCTGACGAAATTGGTATTAGCCACCGTTCCCCAGATCTCAAAGCCGTACAGAGTCATAGGCGGAATGATCGTCCGATACAGCTGGAGTTTGAGACGGGTGAGCATGGTTGAGCGGAAAATAGGGTATAGACTCCGGAGCGCGACGTACCCTTGACGTGCGGAACGTAAGTTAATTTACGGTCCAGCGTCACTGCGAGATACTTCGTCGTTTGCACCCATGGGAATCTACGGCGCCGTAAAACGAAGTTCTGCTGCAACCGGTTGGCTCTGGTTTTCGCCAGGAGAATTGCAGAGGTCTTCTCCGGGTTAATTGCCATTCGCCATTTTGCGCTCCATTCGCCAATGGCCCTGAGCTGGATTTGGATTTGCCGGAAGCTGTACCGTGTGTTCCTATTTACTGCGATGATCATGATTTCATCCACATACTGACAGGTTTGGGTGTTGTGGTGCGTTGGGATGTCGGCCATGTCCCCCTGAGGAGCTGCGGTTTTCTTATTTATAGCTTACTCACATTCCGGAATGTTCTCAAACAAGACGGCGGCGAGCTCTCCAGGAATCCGTCTCCTTCCCTCCCACAGTTCCGGTAAGCTTTTATCTCCGCACTCCACTGCCCCTC
Organism: Mantis religiosa; assembly: GCA_030765055.1. Classification (NCBI taxonomy): domain Eukaryota; kingdom Metazoa; phylum Arthropoda; class Insecta; order Mantodea; family Mantidae; genus Mantis; species Mantis religiosa. The sequence goes on along the minus strand of CM060954.1, from coordinate 13,821,257 downwards.
TCTTTGAACTCGTCCCTCGCCTCAACAATGTATTCCTGACAATACTAAAAAAATAATCAGGGATATACAAAATTTGGGATCCCAAACCATTTTTCGAAAATGCTCCACACGAACTCATGTGTTAACACCATAATTAAAACCAATTACTACTAGGGGGATTCTGGGTTTATCTCACCCACGGCAGTTTTAGGGCTTATTTCGCCCTCTTTAGCCAGCATATTTATTGGTTTGGGAGACGGGAGAGATGGCTCTTTTTTATTTTATTATTTTTATTACTTTTTTGCTCTATATATATATATATATATATATATATATATATATATATATATATATGTTTTTTTCCTTTACTTAGTTTACGTGAGGTCGTCATCTGGATGTACTTTTGTCATTGCAGGAGTTGCCGTAGGTGTTGCTGTATTTGCCGTTCTTCTTATTTTGCTTCTTCGTGCTGTCTGATGATGGTTACCAGGGGAGGGTCGCTTGGATTTTTTTCCAGGTGTATTTGTGATCTTTTGTATTGCTTTGCAGCGTTGATGATCTCCTGTCTGTGTGGTCGGTCTTTTGCATTGTCTATGTACTTAGTGGTATTCTTAATTGTGTCTTCTATTGTACCTGTTTTTGCTATGTCGTTGATTTCATTACTTCTGGACCATGGTGGTAACTTCCAGGCTATTAAAAAAAATTAAAACCAAAATTTCGATTAAATATATTTGGTATTCAAGTCCAGTATACCCCGATTATTCCTTTGTGGATTTTCCGGTTTTCGGAATATCCGTCCATTTCCCGTAAAGAATGTATTATACAGACAACTTTTTCTCTAGTAACAGCGATAAAGGACCGCCCCGTGACAATAAAATGCCATTTCCATTGTTTAAAGGATCACCGCGAGACAACAGCAGCGCTTCCATTGTTGTCGTCTAGCCTTTCAGTGTAAATTGAAAACAAGTGCCGCTTTTTTCGTGTTAATCGGCGTGTAAGTGTCAACGAAGCAAGTTAAAAGGAATTTGTAATAGAGATGAAGGGGAGATGATGATAAAATAAATGGGTCGACATTAAGGCAAAATATTAACTGAGGTCGTGGGTTTCTCGATTACCCGCGCTTTTCAATTATAATAATGTACAAATTATTTATTTTACTAAAAGTAGCTCCAAATACTTTTACTAAATACAATACGTTTCAGATATTTTCACGTTAAATGAAATATATACCTTGAATTTTCTTTGAATATTCTCAAAACTTCTCAGCATTCTGGATAACTTTTGCATAATTCGAAAACTATAAAAAAAAGGAGTTATCGTAAAGCTTTGATCATCACTCGGTACTTTCCCGTAGGGGAGGGGATCGTCCCCTTCAGCTGCCGTTGTGCGGGCTCTGCGGACAGTAGCACTCGTGGTACCTCTGATGTTACTACGGGAACATAGGGCCGAAATTCCGAGTCCCTCCCGTCGGGGAGTTGTTCGGATTGGGTTGAACTCGAGGGCCAGTGTGTTCCCCCCAGGGGGAATTGGGTACCTCCGGACAGGCTTCGGCCACCCGGAAGAGGTAGAAGGTTGCCTCCTAAGTCCCGGGTACTAGCCTGCAGAACTAGTAGAAGGTGTGCTAGATCACCAGGCTAAGGCCGCCCGGAGGGAGTAGAGGGTTGTCTCATAAGTCTCGGGTACTAGCCTGCAGAACTAGTAGAAGGTGTGCTAGATCATCAGGCTACGGCCGCCCGGAGGGGGTAAAGGGTTGTCTCATAAGTCTCGGGTACTAGCCTGCAGAGCTAGTAGAAGGTGTGCTAGATCACCAGGCTAAGGCCGCCCGGAGGGAGTAGAGGGTTGTCTCATAAGTCTCGGGTACTAGCCTGCAGAACTAGTAGAAGGTGTGCTAGATCACCAGGCTACGGCCGCCCGGAGGGGGTAAACGGTTGCCTCATAAGTCTCGGGTACTAGCCTGCAGAAGTAGTAGAAGGTGTGGTAGATCATTAGGCTAAGGCCGCCCGGAGGGAGTAGAGGGTTGTCTCATAAGTCTCGGGTACTAGCCTGCAGAACTAGTAGAAGGTGTGCTAGATCACCAGGCTACGGCCGCCCGGAGGGGGTAAAGGGTTGCCTCATAAGTCTCGGATACTAGCTTGCAGAACTAGTAGAAGGTGTGCTAGATCACCAGGCTACGGCCGCCCGGAGGGGGTAAAGGGTTGTCTAATAAGTCCCGCGTACTAGTCTACAGAACTAGTAGAAGGTGTGCTAGATCACCAGGCTACGGCCGCCCGGAGGGGGTAGAGGGTTGCCTCATAAGTCCCGGGTACTAGCCTGCAGAACTAGTAGAAGGTGTGCTAGATCACCAGGCTACGGCCGCCCGGAGGGGGTAAAGGCTTGTCTCATAAGTCTCGGGTACTAGCCTGCGAAACTAGTAGAAGGTGTGCTAGATCACCAGGCTACGGCCGCCCGGAGGGGGTAAAGGGTTGCCTCATAAGTCCCGGGTACCAGCCTACAGAGCTAGTAGAAGGTGTGCTAGATCACCAGGCTACGGCCGCCCCGAGGGTGTAGAGGGTTGCCTCATAAGTCCCGGGTACTAGCCTGCAGAGCTAGTAGAAGGTGTGCTAGATCACCAGGCTACGGCCGCCCGGAGGGGGTAGAGGGTTGCCTAATAAGTCCCGGGTACTAGCCTACAGAACTAGTAGAAGGTGTGCTAGATCACCAGGCTACGGCCGCCCGGAGGGGGTAGAGGGTTGCCTCATAAGTCCCGGGTACTAGCCTGCAGAGCTAGTAGAAGGTGTGCTAGATCACCAGGCTACGGCCGTCCGGAGGGGGTAGAGGGTTGCCTAATAAGTCCCGGGTACTAGCCTGCAGAGCTAGTAGAAGGCGTGCTAGATCACCAGGTTACGGCCGCCCGGAGGGGACAGAGAGTTGCCTAATAAGTCCCGGGTACTAGCCTGCAGAGAAGGTGTGCTAGATCACCAGGCTACGGCCGTCCGGAGGGGGTAGAGGGTTGCCTAATAAGTCCCGGGTACTAGCCTGCAGAGCTAGTAGAAGGTGTGCTAGTTCACCAGGCTACGGCCGCCCGGAGGGGGTAGAGGGTTGCCTAATAAGTCCCGGGTACTAGCCTACAGAACTAGTAGAAGGTGTGCTAGATCACCAGGCTACGGCCGCCCGGAGGGGGTAGAGGGTTGCCTCATAAGTCCCGGGTACTAGCCTGCAGAGCTAGTAGAAGGTGTGCTAGATCACCAGCCTACGGCCGCCCGGAGGGGGTAGAGGGTTGCCTAATAAGTCCCGGGTACTAGCCTACAGAACTAGTAGAAGGTGTGCTAGATCACCAGGCTACGGCCGCCCGGAGGGGGTAGAGGGTTGCCTAATAAGTCCCGGGTACTAGCCTGCAGAGCTAGTAGAAGGTGTGCTAGATCACCAGGTTACGGCCCCCCGGAGGGGACAGAGAGTTGCCTAATAAGTCCCGGGTACTAGCCTGCAGAGCTAGTAGAAGGTGTGCTAGATCACCAGGTTACGGCCCCCCGGAGGGGACAGAGAGTTGCCTAATAAGTCCCGGGTACTAGCCTGCAGAGCTAGTAGTAGGTGTGCTAGATCACCAGGTTACGGCCCCCCGGAGGGGACAGAGGGTTGCCTAATAAGTCCCGGGTACTAGCCTGCAGAGCTAGTAGAAGGTGTGCTAGATCACCAGGTTACGGCCCCCCGGAGGGGACAGAGAGTTGCCTAATAAGTCCCGGGTACTAGCCTGCAGAGCTAGTAGAAGGTGTGCTAGATCACCAGGTTACGGCCGCCCGGAGGGGACAGAGGGTTGACTAATAAGTACCGGATACTAGCCTGCAGAGCTAGTAGAAGGTGTGCTAGATCACCAGGTTACGGCCCCCCGGAGGGGACAGAGAGTTGCCTAATAAGTCCCGGGTACTAGCCTGCAGAGCTAGTAGAAGGTGTGCTAGATCACCAGGTTACGGCCGCCCGGAGGGGGTAGAGGGTTGCCTAATAAGTCCCGGGTACTAGCCTGCAGAGCTAGTAGAAGGTGTGCTAGACCACCAGGTTACGGCCCCCCGGAGGGTACAGAGAGTTGCCTAATAAGTCCTGGGTACTAGCCTGCAGAGCTAGTAGAAGGTGTGCTAGATCACCAGGTTACGGCCCCCCGGAGGGGACAGAGAGTTGCCTAATAAGTCCTGGGTACTAGCCTACAGAACTAGTAGAAGGTGTGCTAGATCACCAGGCTACGGCCGCCCGGAGGGGGTAGAGGGTTGCCTAATAAGTCCCGGGTACTAGCCTGCAGAACTAGTAGAAGGTGTGCTAGATCACCAGGTTACGGCCCCCCGGAGGGGACAGAGAGTTGCCTAATAAGTCCCGGGTACTAGCCTGCAGAGCTAGTAGAAGGTGTGCTAGATCACCAGGTTACGGCCCCCCGGAGGGGACAGAGAGTTGCCTAATAAGTCCTGGGTACTAGCCTGCAGAGCTAGTAGAAGGTGTGCTAGATCACCAGGTTACGGCCCCCCGGAGGGTACAGAGAGTTGCCTAATAAGTCCTGGGTACTAGCCTACAGAGCTAGTAGAAGGTGTGCTAGATCACCAGGTTACGGCCCCCCGGAGGGGGTAGAGGGTTGCCTAATAAGTCCCGGGTACTAGCCTGCAGAGCTAGTAGAAGGTGTGCTAGATCACCAGGCTACGGCCGCCCGGAGGGGGTAGAGGGTTGCCTAATAAGTCCCGGGTACTAGCCTGCAGAACTAGTAGAAGGTGTGCTAGATCACCAGGCTACGGCCGCCCGGAGGGGGTAGAGGGTTGCCTAATAAGTCCCGGGTACTAGCCTGCAGAACTAGTAGAAGGTGTGCTAGATCACCAGGCTACGGCCGCCCGGAGGGGGTAGAGGGTTGCCTAATAAGTCCCGGGTACTAGCCTACAGAACTAGTAGAAGGTGTGCTAGATCACCAGGCTACGGCCGCCCGGAGGGGGTAGAGGGTTGCCTAATAAGTCCCGGGTACTAGCCTGCAGAACTAGTAGAAGGTGTGCTAGATCACCAGGCTACGGCCGCCCGGAGGGGGTAGAGGGTTGCCTAATAAGTCCCGGGTACTAGCCTGCAGAACTAGTAGAAGGTGTGCTAGATCACCAGGCTACGGCCGCCCGGAGGGGGTAGAGGGTTGCCTAATAAGTCCCGGGTACTAGTCTACAGAACTAGTAGAAGGTGTGCTAGATCACCAGGTTTCGGCCGCCCGGAGGGGGTAGAGGGTTGCCTAATAAGTCCCGGGTACTAGCCTGCAGAACTAGTAGAAGGTGTGCTAGATCACCAGGCTACGGCCGCCCGGAGGGGGTAGAGGGTTGCCTAATAAGTCCCGGGTACTAGCCTACAGTGCTAGTAGAAGCTGTGCTAGATCACCAGGCTACGGCCGCCCGGAGGGGGTAGAGGGTTGCCTAATAAGTCCCGGGTACTAGCCTACAGAGCTAGTAGAAGGTGTGCTAGATCACCAGGCTACGGCCGCCCGGAGGGGGTAGAGGGTTGCCTAATAAGTCCCGGGTACTAGTCTACAGAACTAGTAGAAGGTGTGCTAGATCACCAGGCTACGGCCGCCCGGAGGGGGTAGAGGGTTGCCTAATAAGTCCCGGGTACTAGCCTACAGAGCTAGTAGAAGGTGTGCTAGATCACCAGGCTACGGCCGCCCGGAGGGGGTAGAGGGTTGCCTAATAAGTCCCGGGTACTAGCCTGCAGAACTAGTAGAAGGTGTGCTAGATCACCAGGCTACGGCCGCCCGGAGGGGGTAGAGGGTTGCCTAATAAGTCCCGGGTACTAGTCTACAGAACTAGTAGAAGGTGTGCTAGATCACCAGGCTACGGCCGCCCGGAGGGGGTAGAGGGTTGCCTAATAAGTCCCGGGTACTAGCCTGCAGAACTAGTAGAAGGTGTGCTAGATCACCAGGCTACGGCCGCCCGGAGGGGGTAGAGGGTTGCCTAATAAGTCCCGGGTACTAGCCTACAGAGCTAGTAGAAGGTGTGCTAGATCACCAGGCTACGGCCGCCCGGAGGGGGTAGAGGGTTGCCTAATAAGTCCCGGGTACTAGCCTGCAGAACTAGTAGAAGGTGTGCTAGATCACCAGGCTACGGCCGCCCGGAGGGGGTAGAGGGTTGCCTAATAAGTCCCGGGTACTAGCCTGCAGAACTAGTAGAAGGTGTGCTAGATCACCAGGCTACGGCCGCCCGGAGGGGGTAGAGGGTTGCCTAATAAGTCCCGGGTACTAGCCTACAGAGCTAGTAGAAGGTGTGCTAGATCACCAGGCTACGGCCGCCCGGAGGGGGTAGAGGGTTGCCTAATAAGTCCCGGGTACTAGCCTGCAGAACTAGTAGAAGGTGTGCTAGATCACCAGGCTACGGCCGCCCGGAGGGGGTAGAGGGTTGCCTAATAAGTCCCGGGTACTAGCCTGCAGAACTAGTAGAAGGTGTGCTAGATCACCAGGCTACGGCCGCCCGGAGGGGGTAGAGGGTTGCCTAATAAGTCCCGGGTACTAGCCTGCAGAGCTAGTAGAAGGTGTGCTAGATCACCAGGCTACGGCCGCCCGGAGGGGGTAGAGGGTTGCCTAATAAGTCCCGGATACTAGCCTACAGAGCTAGTAGAAGGTGTGCTAGATCACCAGGCTACGGCCGCCCGGAGGGGGTAGAGGGTTGCCTAATAAGTCCCGGGTACTAGCCTACAGAGCTAGTAGAAGGTGTGCTAGATCACCAGGCTACGGCCGCCCGGAGGGGGTAGAGGGTTGCCTAATAAGTCCCGGGTACTAGCCTGCAGAACTAGTAGAAGGTGTGCTAGATCACCAGGCTACGGCCGCCCGGAGGGGGTAGAGGGTTGCCTAATAAGTCCCGGGTACTAGCCTGCAGAACTAGTAGAAGGTGTGCTAGATCACCAGGCTACGGCCGCCCGGAGGGGGTAGAGGGTTGCCTAATAAGTCCCGGGTACTAGCCTGCAGAGCTAGTAGAAGGTGTGCTAGATCACCAGGCTACGGCCGCCCGGAGGGGGTAGAGGGTTGCCTAATAAGTCCCGGGTACTAGCCTACAGAGCTAGTAGAAGGTGTGCTAGATCACCAGGTTACGGCCGCCCGGAGGGGACAGAGAGTTGCCTAATAAGTCCCGGGTACTAGCCTGCAGAGCTAGTAGAATATGAGCTAGATCACCAGGCTACGGTCGCCCGGAGGGGGTAGAGGGTTGCCTAATAAGTCCCGGGTACTAGCCTACAGAGCTAGTAGAAGGTGTGCTAGATCACCAGGTTACGGCCGCCCGGAGGGGACAGAGAGTTGCCTAATAAGTCCCGGGTACTAGCCTGCAGAGCTAGTAGAAGGTGTGCTAGATCACCAGGTTACGGCCGCCCGGAGGGGACAGAGAGTTGCCTAATAAGTCCCGGGTACTAGCCTACAGAACTAGTAGAAGGTGTGCTAGATCACCAGGCTACGGCCGCCCGGAGGGGGTAGAGGGTTGCCTCATAAGTCCCGGGTACTAGCCTACAGAACTAGTAGAAGGTGTGCTAGATCACCAGGCTACGGCCGCCCGGAGGGGACAGAGAGTTGCCTAATAAGTCCCGGGTACTAGCCTGCAGAGAAGGTGTGCTAGATCACCAGGCTACGGCCGCCCGGAGGGGGTAGAGGGTTGCCTAATAAGTCCCGGGTACTAGCCTGCAGAGAAGGTGTGCTAGATCACCAGGTGGATTCACCGAGGTTTTCGGTAATCTTCCCTGTGGGTTTGGCGCGCGTAAGTAGCGCATCCACTTCCATCCCGTCTTGACGTTGTGTTCAGCAGGGTGGGGGGTCCTTTTAAGAAATCAGGTAAAGAGCCCCGAAGTGTCCATCGCTCCCGGATAGGAGTCCCGAGTCCTGGACTAATGGGAGTAGATCCTCTGCACATAAAATCACTCGGTACTTTTTATGCTAGAGTGAGGATTTTTTTTCAGTGTCCTCATTGATCCCTCAAGGCATAATGCTGAAAGCTTCAGTCAATTGTATCCTTTTCCTTTGTAACAGTGAGTGCTAGAAGAGACTAAACTGTAAGATGTAGAAAATTGTGACCTGTAGTGTGATCAAATTCCTGCATTTGAAGAGCAAAATTTATGGTAGCAAAGTTAGCCCATCGTATGACACTATTTTGAGGTGGAAAAGGAATTTTCAAACTGGTTACAAGTCCCTCACAGATGAGCCAAGAGCTGGTAGATCGTCAGCTGTCACAGTAAAGAAAGTGGAGTGTATAATACTCTAAGACAGACGAGCAACGATCAAAATGATCACGAATGAGACACATCTTAGTTATGGTAGTGTGTGGAAAATTATTCATGTAAACTGCACATGTCTACGGTGTCTACATGGTGACTTTCGTGTTTCCTACTTTTTTCAAAAGCAAACACGGCGTGAACTTTCAAGACAGATGTTGATGCTGTCGAAACAGGGTGGAGAAGACTTTTTTGATCGTCTGGTTACAATGGATGAATCGTCGATCTATCAGAATGACTCAGAGAAAAAAATATATGAGCATGGAATGTAAGCGTGCAGATACCCCCCTTCCAAAATGCAGAGGTGCAAAAGTTACCTGCGAAGGTCATGATTTCAGTTTTCTGCGATTATATGAGATCATTCTTACAGATTATCTTGCCAAAGGTCAAAACATCACTGACAGATTTCTGCACAGGTTACATGTCGCTTTGAGCATCCACGTTATTGGCCCGAACTCGGACCAAATGAATTTTTCGTGTGCCTAGAAATAAAGAATTCGTTGCGTGATCATCGATTTGACAACACAAATGACGTCATTGATGAAGTAGAAGAGTGGTATAGACAAAAAATGCAAACTTCTACGATCAAAGCCTTCAGATCAAGAAATGCTGGCAAAATGTGTAAATATGGATGCTGACAGCACATAACATAACAAATACATTTTTCCGTTGAAAAAACTACTTCAGAAAATTCGTAATATTATGTCGGAATTTTATTACCCTTCCTCAAGCAGAAAGCCTGGTTCTCTTATTTTTGTCTTCGCGCATACAAAGAGAATGTAGCTGTCTAAGACGTCACCATGAAAACCAACTGTTAAAAACACTTGGCTATCACTTAAAGTCTACTTTATTCCCTAGTAACTACAATAAGATAATGTTTATCTTGAAGTAGATAGAGCAATAAGTGTTTGTACAAGAGTAGAGAAAGTCATGTATACATCACATAACGACCAGCCGTTTAAAACATTTGACTGTCACTTAAAGTCTACTTTATTCCCTAGTAACTACAATAAGATAATGTTTATCTTGAAGTAAATAGAGCAATAAGTGTTTGTACAAGAGTAGAGAAAGTCATGTATACATCACATAACGACCAGCTGTTTAAAACTTTTGACTATCACTTAAAGTCTACTTTATTCCCTAGTAACTACAATAAGATAATGTTTATCTTGAAGTAGATAGAGCAATAAGTGTTTGTACAAGAGTAGAGAAAGTCATGTATACATCACATAACGACCAGCCGTTTAAAACATTTGACTGTCACTTAAAGTCTACTTTATTCCCTAGTAACTACAATAAGATAATGTTTATCTTGAAGTAAATAGAGCAATAAGTGTTTGTACAAGAGTAGAGAAAGTCATGTATACATCACATAACGACCAGCTGTTTAAAACTTTTGACTATCACTTAAAGTCTACTTTATTCCCTAGTAACTACAATAAGATAATGTTTATCTTGAAGTAGATAGAGCAATAAGTGTTTGTACAAGAGTAGAGAAAGTCATGTATACATCACATAACGACCAGCTGTTTAAAACTTTTGACTATCACTTAAAGTCTACTGTATTCCCTAGTAACTACAATAAGATAATGTTTATCTTGAAGTAAATAGAGCAATAAGTGTTTGTACAAGAGTAGAGAAAGTCATGTATACATCACATAACGACCAGCTGTTTAAAACATTTGACTATCACTTAAAGTCTACTGTATTCCCTTGTAACTACAATAAGATAATGTTTCTCTTGAAGTAGATAGAGCAATAAGTGTTTGTACAAGAGTAGAGAAAGTCATGTATACATCACATAACGACCAGCTATTTAAAACATTTGACTATCACTTAAAGTCTACTGTATTCCCTTGTAACTACAATAAGATAATGTTTATCTTGAAGTAGATAGAGCAATAAGTGTTTGTACAAGAGTAGAAAGAGCCATGTGTACATCACATAACGACCAGCTGTTTAAAACATTTGACTATCACTTAAAGTCTACTGTATTCCCTTGTAACTACAATAAGATAATGTTTATCTTGAAGTAGATAGAGTAATAAGTGTTTGTACAAGAGTTAAGAAGGTCCTGTGACGCAACACATAAGATCTTCTTACGTTTGTTATATGAACGTTTTCCCCAGAGAGCGTACGTTGCTTGGGCTGGTGCCGTAAAATCTGCATGTATTTTTTTTAAACTTCCCTAGGGAATGGTTCGGTAATCAATGGTGCCAGCTCGCAGTAAATCAGGTTACGTGAGTCCAGGATCTGTCTAATTATTTGCGGCTACCTCAATCGGGAGGTGCCTCTGATTTGGCTACCGCAAATTTACTGACCGGATTTCTTATTGCGTTGTGTCCCTCTAGCAATTGATCGGTTAATTCTTTATCCAGCGCTGGGCTAAACCTACTTCTTCTATCTACGCCTCATTTAGCACTCTACCAGTTATTTACAGCTTTGTATTGACAAAGAATTGCCCATATCCGGAGAGTATTACAGTTGCATTTATTCAGTCCTTAGTTTTCGCTATACCAATATAAATACACAACATTTAAATAAAATTGATTTTGAAGTTTAATATGCCATGTTCTAAAAAGCGATTTTAAATCTATAAACAATTTCTTCCATCCCCATACAGATATACCACCATATAAAAATTGGTCCCAAACTTTTTGACTATCAATTTCTGATACCTGAGAAAACACTAGGAACATTTGAAACAACAAGCGAGGAACACGCAATAGACAATTGCAAAGCGAAGCAAAAATTCAAACTAAAGTTCAAAACATTTGTAGTGAAGTCATGTAGCTGGATTATTTTTCTTTTATTTTACGTACTCTAATGTTATATGGTATCGGAGGATGAGTGAAATTATGTTCAAATGAGTCCAAGATCCATATAGCTTAGAGCTATAAATACTGCCTCATAACCAGAGCTAGGAAGTTCGTACCGATTTCCTTGAGCAGTGTAAGAGCGGCCAGGCATGGCTATACCACGCAGCGCTACTAGGAAATACAAGGTTTATCGTAGAATGCAACTCATTACTACAAAACAGATGTAAGTGCATGACACAGAGCTAGGAAGTTCGTAGCGATTTCCTTGAGCAGTGTAAGAGCGGCCAGGCATGGCTATACCACGCAGCGCTACTAGCTAGGGCAAGGTTCATCGTAGAATGCAACTCATTACTACAAAACAGATGTAAGTGCATGACACAGAGCTAGGAAGTTCGTACCGATTACCTTGAGTAGTGTAAGAGCGGCCAGGCATGGCTATACCACGCAGCGCTACTAGCTAGGGCAAGGTTCATCGTAGAATGCAACTCATTTCTACAAAACAGATGTAACTACATGACACAGAGCTAGGAAGTTCGTACCGATTACCTTGAGTAGTGTAAGAGCAGCCAGGCATGGCTATACCACGCAGCGCTACTAGCAGGGACAAGGCTCGTCGTAGAATGCAACTCATTTCTACAAAACAGATGTAACTACATGACACAGAGCTAGTAAGTTCGTACCGATTACCTTGAGTAGTGTAAGAGCAGCCAGGCATAGCTATACCACGCAGCGCTACTAGCAGGGACAAGGCTCGTCGTAGAATGCAACTCATTTCTACAAAACAGATGTAACTACATGACACAGAGCTAGTAAGTTCGTACCGATTTCCTTGAGCAGTGTAAGAGCAGCCAGGCATGGCTATACCACGCAGCGCTACTAGCAAGGGCAAGGTTCGTCGTAGAATACAACTCATTTCTACAAAACAGATGTAAGTACATGACACAGAGCTAGGAAGTTCGTACCGATTACCTTGAGTAGTGTAAGAGCAGCCAGGCATGGCTATACCACGCAGCGCTACTAGCAGGGACAAGGCTCGCCGTAGAATACAACTCATTTCTACAAAACAGATGTAACTGCATGACACGGAGCTAGGAAGTTCGTACCGATTTCCTTGAGTAGTGTAAGAGCGGCCTAGCATGGCTATACCACGCAGCGCTACTACCAAGGACAACGTCCGTCGTAGAATGCAACTCATTACTACAAAACAGGTGTAACTGCCTGACACAGAGCTAGGAAGTTTGTAGTGATTTCCTTGAGCAGTGTAAGAGCGGCCAGGCATGGCTATACCACGCAGCGCTACTAGGAAATACAAGGTTTATCGTAGAATGCAACTCATTACTACAAACCAGATGTAACTGCATGACACGGAGCTAGGAAGTTCGTACCGATTTCCTTGAGTAGTGTAAGAGCGGCCTAGCATGGCTATACCACGCAGCGCTACTACCAAGGACAACGTCCGTCGTAGAATGCAACTCATTACTACAAAACAGGTGTAACTGCCTGACACAGAGCTAGGAAGTTTGTAGTGATTTCCTTGAGCAGTGTAAGAGCGGCCAGGCATAGCTATACCACGCAGCGCTACTAGCAGGGACAAGGCTCGTCGTAGAATACAACTCATTACTACAAAACAGGTGTAACTACATGACACAGAGCTAGGAAGTTTGTAGTGATTTCCTTGAGCAGTGTAAGAGCGGCCAGGCATGGCTATACCACGCAGCGCTACTAGCAGGGACAAGGCTCGTCGTAGAATGCAACTCATTACCACAAAACAGGTGTAACTGCCTGACACAGAGCTAGGAAGTTTGTAGTGATTTCCTTGAGCAGTGTAAGAGCGGCCAGGCATAGCTATACCACGCAGCGCTACTAGCAGGGACAAGGCTCGTCGTAGAATGCAACTCATTACTACAAAACAGGTGTAACTGCCTGACACAGAGCTAGGAAGTTTGTAGTGATTTCCTTGAGCAGTGTAAGAGCGGCCAGGCATGGCTATACCACGCAGCGCTACTAGGAAATACAAGGTTTATCGTAGAATGCAACTCATTACTACAAAACAGATGTAAGTGCATGACACAGAGCTAGGAAGTTCGTAGCGATTTCCTTGAGCAGTGTAAGAGCGGCCAGGCATGGCTATACCACGCAGCGCTACTAGCTAGGGCAAGGTTCATCGTAGAATGCAACTCATTACTACAAAACAGATGTAAGTGCATGACACAGAGCTAGGAAGTTCGTACCGATTACCTTGAGTAGTGTAAGAGCGGCCAGGCATGGCTATACCACGCAGCGCTACTAGCTAGGGCAAGGTTCATCGTAGAATGCAACTCATTTCTACAAAACAGATGTAACTACATGACACAGAGCTAGGAAGTTCGTACCGATTACCTTGAGTAGTGTAAGAGCAGCCAGGCATGGCTATACCACGCAGCGCTACTAGCAGGGACAAGGCTCGTCGTAGAATACAACTCATTTCTACAAAACAGATGTAACTACATGACACAGAGCTAGTAAGTTCGTACCGATTACCTTGAGTAGTGTAAGAGCAGCCAGGCATAGCTATACCACGCAGCGCTACTAGCAGGGACAAGGCTCGTCGTAGAATACAACTCATTTCTACAAAACAGATGTAAGTACATGACACAGAGCTAGGAAGTTCGTACCGATTACCTTGAGTAGTGTAAGAGCAGCCAGGCATGGCTATACCACGCAGCGCTACTAGCAAGGGCAAGGTTCGTCGTAGAATACAACTCATTACTACAAAACAAATGTAACTACATGACACAGAGTTAGGAAGTTCGTAGCGATTTCCTTGAGTAGTGTAAGAGCAGCCAGGCATGGCTATACCACGCAGCGCTACTAGCAGGGACAAGGCTCGTCGTAGAATACAACTCATTACTACAAAACAGATGTAACTACATGTCACAGAGCTAGTAAGTTCGTAGCGATTACCTTGAGTAGTGTAAGAGCAGCCAGGCATGGCTATACCACACAGCGCTACTAGCAGGGACAAGGCTCGTCGTAGAATACAACTCATTACTACAAAACAGATGTAACTGCATGACACAGAGCTAGGAAGTTCGTACCGATTACCTTGAGTAGTGTAAGAGCAGCCTGGCATGGCTATACCACGCAGCGCTACTAGCAGGGACAAGGCTCGTCGTAGAATACAACTCATTACTACAAAACAGATGTAACTGCATGACACAGAGCACGTTGGTAGGAAGGAAGTCATTCGAATAACATCTTTGTTGTGCTTCAAAAATTAGCAACTAAATTTTCTGTGCAAACATTGTACGTTTTCTAGAAGTGTACTTATTAATGTCCTTATTTACTTCATTATTTACATGTACACTTCATTGGGATACTTCAACAAACATAGAAAAAATAAAAGCCAGATCGAGAAACTAAATTAGCTGAAATCACTAACGAATTTGCAATAGATTACACTAAGGAGCTAGTTTTTTGTCCCCGAAACAAAATAGGCTAATTCTTATGCAAAACGACTCGCTGATTCCAAAAATGGCCCTGAAAATGCTGTATCACGTAACGTTTTTGAGATATTCTTATTTTTTTATATAAAATTACAGAAATGAGGTATGGTACCAACTCATACTGGCTTAATTTAAAGTAATAGCCATTGACTCTTCTAAATACAGCTTAAAGGCAGTGTTGCTTCATAATGGCAATTTACTACCTTCAATACCTTTATTTCATGTCATAGGAATGAAGGAGACATACGATTCCATGTCCATCATTTTAGATGCTGTTAGTTATCAAAACCATGGCTGGGAAATTTGTAGTGACCTCAAGGTAGTTGCATTGCTAACGGGACTGCAGGGAGGTTGCACAAAATATTGCTGTTTTTTGTGCTTATGGGACAGTAGGGCAACTAACAAGCATTTTATAGTGAAAGCGTGGGGAAAAGGGAAGACTATACCCCTGGAGCAAGCAGTGTTAAGTATGTGCCTCCAGTAGACCCAAACGAAGTTCTTCTCCCCCCACTTCACATAAAGCTCGGGTTAATGAAGAATTTTGTTAAAGGTTTGGACAAAAGTGGAACTGCATTTGAGTATTTAAGAAGTATCTTTCCCAAAATAAGTGAATCTAAATTGAAGGAAGGTATATTTATCGGTCCTCAAGTAAGACTACTTCTTAAAGACAGTGTTTTTGAATCAAAGCTTAAACGTGTTGAACTGGCAGCATGGAAATCATTTAAATCAGTGGTGGAAGGCTTCCTGGGCAATAACAAAGAAGAAAATTACGAAACTTTAGTCTCAGAACTATTAAGGAGCTGCAAAGAAATGGGTTGCCGTATGTCACTTAAAATCCACTTTTTGCACTCTCACCTTGATAGTTTCCCTACAAACCTAGGAGCTGTAGTAAGTGATGAGCAAGGTGAGCGTTTTCACCAGGACATTTCTGAGATGGAAACACGTTACCAGGGTATCGCTAGGATTCAGCCATGTTGGGAGACTATTGTTGGTTCCTCAAACGGGAGAGTCAATACAAAAAAAAAATCAACAGTGAAACACTTCTGAGATAATTCAGGTATTGGTTTTCATCATTATCTTGTGTTCATTTTAATAATAATAACTAATAATAATTATTATTTTCAATGTTATTTGGCAATAAAATACCTATTACTTTCAATTAATCAAATATGAGTTTTCACGTCACATTTCTATGAATGCCTAAAAAACGTTACGTGATACAGCATTTTGAGGGGCATTTTTGGAATCAGCAGATCAGTTTACATAAGAATTTGCCTATTTTGTTTCGGGTATATGATTTTTTTTTGTTCCCCAGTGTTATCAATCAACTAAATCTCGTTTTACGGGACATCGGGTGAGGGTTTTTTTAAGGTTTCAGAGGTTCATTATTGTTTTAGTAATACGGCCGCAGATGAGTAAATATGTAGTAAAATTCCGGCGTTGTCATTTTCTCCAGTAAGGGTCTTCAGACATTTTAGAAATTACTTTTATAATTTGGATATTATTTTACATTCCATCAGGAAATGTTACAACCCGCGTTATAATTGCTTGGGTGTTGCCACAATGTGCCTATTTAAATAATGAGATCATCCGGAGACAAACCGGTATGTATTGTACGAATCAAGGAATGTTTTCTTTTGCAGATGACAAGCAAATGGGGAGAGTGTTGGGCGCAAAAAGTAAGGGAACTGATGGAACAGATAGGTATGGGACATATTTGGAGAAACGAGGAGTATTATTATAGGGGCTTTTGGAAAGAGGTAGAATTAAGGCTGGAAGATTTAGATAGCCAAGTTATATTTACCAGTGTAAGAGAGAAAAGATCATTGACGACATTTAGGGAAATAAGGACAGTGTGGGGGAGGGAGAAGTACGTAGATGTGTGTAATAAGTCAGGGCGAGAAGGATTTGCCTGGGCAAGGACAACAGTTAGAAATTTGAAAGGTATTAGATATGATAAGGATACAGGGAAATGCCCAATGTGTGGAGAACAGGATACAAATTGGCATAGTATACTTTATTGCAAACAAACAAAGATATGGAGAGAACAAATTTGGCAACAAACGTGGGAGAGTTTTAGGGATGGGGGAGAGGTATTAATAATAAAGAAAATGTTATTGGTAAAAGGAGAAAATAATGTAAGAATTATAGGTGAATATCTGGGGAAAGTTAGAGAGAAATGGTTAAGATTGATGAAGAATAAATAAAAATTAAGGCTGGAGAATTAGAAGAAGGGATACAAGGGAGAGGAGGGTCATCAATACACGGAAAACCAGGAGTTATGTGTATTGAGACCGAGACTTGGGGCAAACAGGTAGGAAGGATATGTTAAATGTGAACAAGTGAAGGAAACGTTACAAATGTGAATGTATCAATGAAATTGTATGTAGAGGAAAGATGAGAAATAAATACAATACACTAGATATAAAATGTAAATATATAAGAATTTTTTGTCGTACATAATGATATAAATAAAAGTGCATTTAGGAATGTCTCGTAAGTCACTTTTTTCTCTGGAGAACCGGTTTCAATGCCTCTCCGCGGTTCGCTCTTATCTATGACTTGTCTGGATGCCGGGAGAGGGTCGGTCACAACCTGCATAGGGAACGGCAAGCAATACGAACTTCCTAGCTCTGATAATGAGCAATTTTTTGTACAGAAAAACAGTTATTTGATATGTGTTTTCACATGTTGACATGCAATTTACTAATTTTTAAACTATAAACCATTAGATTCTATTATCTTGAGCCATCATTCAGTGAGACTAATTATCCCACTAAGGTGCAAGCCTTTGGCTTTTGATATGAACATTTTGGTCATCCTTTCTTAATATTATTTTAACCATTAAAATCGAAGACCTAACTGTCACTTGTAATCTAAGCCAGAAGTCTATAGAAGGTTAACAATGACGTTCCAAACATGTATAACTCGTGTCACCACTCCATGGGGACAATAACAGCTGTACTGATGTGACGTGACAATAAACAATGGACCATGCTGCCAGTGACCGGAAATTAACTGCACTTTTGTTTAACTCGCATTTTATATCAAAGCTACAATGTGAACTATTCTATTCTGTTAGAAAATATATTCTCTTTGTTACAGAAAATCAATTCTTCTGTAAGTGTTCACCAAAATCTCATGACATATATTATACACACATATTTACTGCTAAATCCAAATTCACGTACATCCATATAAGTATCGTATAAAACAAGGTGTGAAAATAAACAGATTTAAGCACATTTTAGGATAAAACAGATATGCTACACTCGCATGCCTTTCTCTACTCTTGTACAAACACTTATTGCTCTATCTACTTCAAGATAAACATTACCTTATTGCAGTTACAAGGGAATACAGTAGACTTTAAGTGATAGTCAAATGTTTTGGTCGTTATGTGATGTATACATGACTTTCTCTAATCTTGTACAAACACTTATTGCTCTATCTACTTCAACATAAACATTATCTTATTGTAGTTACAAGGGAATACAGTAGACTTTAAGTGATAGTCAAATGTTTTGGTCGTTATGTGATGTATACATGACTTTCTCTACTCTTGTACAAACACTTATTGCTCTATCTACTTCAACATAAACATCATCTTATTGTAGTTACAAGGGAATACAGTAAACTTTAAGAGATAGTCAAATGTTTTATACAGCTGGTTGTTATGTGATGTATACATGACTTTCTCTACTCTTGTACAAACACTTACTGCTCTATCTACTTCAAGATAAACATTATCTTATTGTAGTTACAAGGGAATACAGTAGACTTTAAGTGATAGTCAAATGTTTTGGTCGTTATGTGATGTACACATGACTTTCTCTACCCTTGTACAAACACTTATTGCTCTATCTACTTCAACATAAACATCATCTTATTGTAGTTACAAGGGAATACAGTAAACTTTAAGAGATAGTCAAATGTTTTATACAGCTGGTTGTTATGTGATGTATACATGACTTTCTCTACTCTTGTACAAACACTTACTGCTCTATCTACTTCAACATAAACATCATCTTATTGTAGTTACAAGGGAATACAGTTGACGTTAAGTGATAGTCAAATGTTTTGGTCGTTATGTGATGTACACATGACTTTCTCTACTCTTGTACAAACACTTAATGCTCTATCTACTTCAACATAAACATCATCTTATTGTAGTTACAAGGGAATACAGTAAACTTTAAGAGATAGTCAAATGTTTTATACAGCTGGTTGTTATGTGATGTATACATGACTTTCTCTACTCTTGTACAAACACTTACTGCTCTATCTACTTCAAGATAAACATTATCTTATTGTAGTTACAAGGGAATACAGTAGACTTTAAGTGATAGTCAAATGTTTTGGTCGTTATGTGATGTACACATGACTTTCTCTACCCTTGTACAAACACTTATTGCTCTATCTACTTCAACATAAACATTATCTTATTGTAGTTACAAGGGAATACAGTAGACTTTAAGTGATAGTCAAATGTTTTGGTCGTTATGTGATGTATACACGACTTTCTCTACTCTTGTACAAACACTTATTGCTCTATCTACTTCAACATAAACATCATCTTATTGTAGTTACAAGGGAATACAGTTGACGTTAAGTGATAGGCAAATGTTTTGGTCGTTATGTGATGTACACATGACTTTCTCTACTCTTGTACAAACACTTAATGCTCTATCTACTTCAACATAAACATCATCTTATTGTAGTTACAAGGGAATACAGTAAACTTTAAGAGATAGTCAAATGTTTTATACAGCTGGTTGTTATGTGATGTATACATGACTTTCTCTACTCTTGTACAAACACTTACTGCTCTATCTACTTCAAGATGAACATATGTTTAATACTGCTTGATGAAATCATGTACTGCCATGGGGGAGAGGTAAGGAAAGGTAGTGATGTGTGCATCTGTGTTACAGTTCTTGCTAATCCAGTTGCCATTTTTCTTTTAATTTGTTTAGCGTGCTATTCTTAGCACTTATCCTGAAAGATGAATGTCTGGTAACTCTAAGCTTTATGTACCCTGTACTTATTTGAACATCATTTCATTCATCGTCCGATATGACTTAACGTTGGAGGTTTTCTCTTATCCTGAAAGATGAATGTCTGGTAGCTCTAAGCTCTATGTACCCTGTACTCATTTGAACATCATTTCATTCATCGTCCGATATGACTTATCGTTGGAGGTTTTCTCTTACCCTGAAAGATGAAAGTCAGGTAACTCTAAGCTCTATATACCCTGTACTCATTTGAACATCATTTCATTCATCGTCCGATATGACTTAACGTTGGAGGTTTTCTCTTATCCTGAAAGATGAATGTCTGGTAACTCTAAGCTCTATGTACCCTGTACTCATTTGAACATCATTTCATTCATCGTCCGATATGACTTAACTTTGGAGGTTTTCTCTTATACTGAAAAATGAATGTCTGGTAACTCTAAGCTCTATTTACCCTGTACTCATTTGAACATCATTTCATTCATCGTCTGATATGACTTAACTTTGGAGGTTTTCTCTTATCCTGAAAGATGAATGTCTACTAACTGTAACTGTCACTGGTTACTGTTGACAAAATTATTATTAGAACCACTTTGGGGAAATTAAATCATGGGTATCAGTTACTCTCAGCCCACACATTGGTGTGGAAGAAGTGTGTCTGCTTAAGTTCCAAAGGTACTGAGTACGAATCTCGGTGAAGATGTGTTATCTGGATAAGGTTTTTCTTTGGTTTTTCCCTTGTCCTGAAAGATGAATAACGAGTAACTCTTAGCGCTGTCGATCCCTGTCTCATATGAGTGGTTTTCAGTCATTTCCTTTATCTCAGGTAGTTCAAAACGTGTATTTCCTATGTGCTATAGATAGTAAATTAAACAAATAGGTGTACTTAAGATAAATGTTGCAGAAAAAAGTTATTTTCTGGATTCCTTGGAACTGAAGCACGTATTAACTTCATTTATATCAAACTTTTAAATATGACGTACAGGAATGTCAGAAGTTATATATCTGGTGTTGATGTAATAAATGCCACTAAAAAGAGCGAAAACATTACATCAATTTAATCCAGCCAGGTATTCCTGATCTCACGCTCCACTACACTACTAAATATTATTTGCGGAACGTTTGCATGTTCATAAAGCTAGCATCAAAGTTTCCTTTGTGCGGAATATGTGTGCTCTGTACAGATTTCCGGAGCGTTCAAGTGAAATGAAGCATTGCATCGAACTTTACTCGTAAATCCGACATAATTAATGTTCGGCTGCATTTGTCACGACCGCGTGACGTCACCGCTTTGCTCGAAAAATAACAACACACTGCCTGTTTCCAACAATTGGTTTGAATAAACGTGAGGTAACGTCCCTGATTACAATGTTTCTGCACTGACACGCATAAATAATCGGACAGACTTTGCATTTCACTATGGAGTGCTCTATAAAGCAAGATTGGTTATGTGTATCAATCTCAAGGTACTCCTTGTGTTAAGCAAAAATCATTTGTTATGAATATCCATTTTAGAGATTGAAAATGTGGCTAAACTAAGAGCTTCCCATCAACTTGTTTACATCATGAGTTTACGACACTAAAAGAATCGGGCATTTTCGCCTGCGAAGACACATTGTGTCCACTTCCATCGTCTACGGGGTATTCACCATCCACCTGATCTTCACCCAACGGCACAAACGTTTGCCCCGCACTTGAAATTCTTAGGCCTCTATTTCGACAGAAAATTGACTTGGGAGCATCATATTCGACACCTCCGAGCCTCTTGTGATCGTTCCCTCCGGGTGCTCAAGATTTTATCTGGGGCATTTTGGACGGGGGCGATCGGACGGTGATGTTGAGGCTGTATCGCTCCCTGGTCCGATCTAAGCTGGACTACGGCTGTTTTATTTATGGCGCAGCGACCGCCTCTAAACTTCGCCTTTTAGACACCATACATCATACAGGTATCCGCCTTGCCACAGGAGCTTTCCGCACAACTCGCGTCGACTGCTTGTATGCCGACTGCGGCGAGCCTCCACTTTCTATTCGTCGCTCGACACTGCTCTGTTCATACGTTGCGAAGTTGGCAAGTTACCCAAACCATCCATGTTTTAAACCAGTTCTGCATCCCGATTTAGCCCACCATTATATGCACCCTGGTTCTCGGACACGCCCAACCGGAATAAGATTCCGGGAACTCTCCCATACACATGACCTCCGAATGCCTCGCGTGGAGCGGTCGTCCCTGGGTCGTTATCCCGCATGGCAGCTCCAGCGTGCGCGGTTCGATCTCGCTCTTTCCGCCAACTCGAGACTAGCTACCCCACATTCGGTATTTTAACAACTTTTTACAGAACTACTGGGCCGTTACCCTAATTATGTTCCGGGCTTTACAGATGGTTCCCAGTTAGGTAACACTACGGGTTGCGCCTTCGTCATTAACGGTGAGGCTCATAAATTTCGCCTTCTGGACTTCACCTCTGTTTTTTCTGCAGAACTGTATGCCATCCTCTATCTGCTGCTTTTTATTTGTAAGTTAGTTCCTGGCAATTTTATCGTTTGCACTGACTCTCTAAGCGCTCTTCAGGTCTTGCAACAGCACATTGCCGCTCACACGCTCGTTTTAAAAATTCAGGCCTTGATCTCGCAAATGCTTAGTTGACGATACCATTTTGTTTTTACTTGGACCCCAGGCCATGTGGGCATTTCCGGGAACGAGGAGGCGGACGCGGCTGCTAAGTCCGCATGCCGTTTGCCCCGGAGTTTAACAACTACGGTGCCATACTCCTATCGTCGCCAACTCCTATCTGCTTGGCAGCACTCCTGGACAGCTTTGGAAGGCACACAACTCCGGGCGATAGAGGAGAGCGTAAAACCCTGGCCAAATTCCTGCAGGGATAACCGGCTAGCCGAGGGGATACTCACCCGGCTGAGAATTGGGCACACACGAGCGACTCATGGTGATTTGTTAAGAGGGGAACCGGCCCCTGTGTGTGCTCCGTGTGCTGTACGCCTTACTGTGCGGCATGTATTGCTCGATTACCCGCAGTACGCCCGCGTTCGCCAGTCTTAGGGCTTGGGGACCAACTTGTTCGGTGTTTTAAGGGATGACCCAGTGGCCGTGGTCACGGCACTGCGGTTTGTTGGTGAAATTTGTTTTAATAAACAAGTCTGACTTGAATTTTATGTTTTTTACTTTTAGAGATTTTAATTTAATAGTCTGGTGATTGGTTGGTCTTTTTCTAGCATTTTACTCTATTTGTCGTGCGTTTTATTTTATATTTTTTTTAACCTTTGGAGTACCTTTGTTGGGTGCTTTTATTTTATTTCATCTGTTAGATTAGTTTGTGTGGCTTTTAGCTATTAGGGTTAACTTCGGGCCCAAATGACGTCGTTGTCCACGGGCCCTAAGACCCACTAATCTAATCTAATAACCTTTTTGTTTTGTTTTCTTAAATTTACATCCTCCAACCTTAAGTCATATCGGACGATGTATGAAATGGGTGAAATGATGCTCAAATGAGCCCGGGGTCCATAGAGCTTAGAGTTACCTGACATTCGTCTTTCAGGATAAGGGAAAACCCCGGAAAATCCCTTATCCAGGTAACTCACTCTGACCGAGATTCGAACTCGAGACCTCTTGAACGTGAGGCAGACACTCTACCACCACGCTACCGAGGCGGGCAGGGCATTACAAATGAAATGCAATACAAAAGAGTAGATGAAATCTGTCAGTAGACAAAACAACATCGTAGAAGAAGTACGTCAACTGTGCACCAAGAAGAAGGCAAGAAATAAGTATTGTCACAAATGACTGCATTAATTACACTCTAGTGACTTGAGTAGTATATGTGACGTCACTCCCTCCCCTCCTTTATGACTGGATGAATGTGTAAGCGATAGACGCTCTCTCTTGAACTAGCTCTTGGTTGGGTAACATGTATCTGTAGGCAACTCCACTGAGTTAGATGCACCACCCAAGTTTTTTGGAGCACTACTCACTGTAGATGTCTGTTAGTCGAAGTAGACCACTGATCTTGCTGGTTTCCACGATTAGTCTGTTGTAATCAGTGGAACCATTTCCCAGACACGATTATAGCACGTAAGCTGGTGTCGGCCCTTACTCGGCTAACACTTATTGTATGTGTCCACTGGAACCTGTGGTGAGGGGAAAACACCTCCGCCACCCGACGATTGTGTGTGTGCTGTAGAGAATGACCATACTTGGTACACAGGTTGCTAGCAAACCTGCCAGGATGTTAGGGGGTTCTTGGAGTTGCACCAAATAGTGGCTCAGTGTATCCGTTGATCTTTGGGGAAGCGAGGGAGAGATGTCACAAATGACTGCATTAACTATACTGTGGTGACTTGAGTAGTATGTGTGACGTTACTCCCTCCCCTCCTTTATGACTGGATGAGTAATGTGTAAGCGATAGACGCTCTCTCTTGAACTAGCTCTTGGCTGGGTAACATGTATCTGTAGGCTGAGGCGGTCCTTGCCCGTTAAGCACCTCGTTGAGCCCTCCCGGCACTCAACACCTCATATGATACGTGATGGGTGAGGACCACGGTTGGGAGGTTTCCAACAGGTCGGCGGTTTTCTTACGGTAGATCAGCATGAATTTTCTCTTTTGAGTTTCAGGGAGTGGGTGCGTCCTGACACTGTGTGGGTATTGTCACTCAATTAGCGGAAAGCACAACCAACGACAGCTGAGTAAGGGGCCAGAGGCAGCCAAGCCACACCCACCCATTAGTCTCTGTCACTAACTGAGGGGTTGATTAGGGAAGTGTCACTTGTCGCTGGCCGCCTCTTTCCCCTTCTCCTGTCCTCTGGAATTTTCGCGGTGATTCACTGAAACCAGAGACTTCTAGAAAACAGTGATATTCCTATTAAAAGGGCAATAATGTAATGAGTGAGGACAGTCAGTTCTTGGCGAGCTGTGAGGAGCGCCCAGTGAGGGGACGGACTGCATACGTGCGTCGGAGGAGTTAACGTAATTGCGAGTGCAAGTGGAACTGTAACGGACGAACTGGTGAATTGTAATTTTGTGCACTACGTAATTCTGTGTAATTGGCAAGTGTTCAACTGTAAGTCGGTGGAAATAAAGAACATCTTTGAGTGGTGCAATTGGACTTTTCATTTCAGGAACCCACAAAGTCACAATATTATCACATAGAAGACACCACGACCGTTGAATGTAAAGTTTATTGATACAAGTAGTCCTCTCTACTCGTCACTGTTGTCTTGATTTTATTCGCACATTAGGCGCGAGATTTGAGATTCGCCCGTTGTGCGCATGGCACGACGAGTGTTCTGCGTAGCTGTGTACGCGTTGTTCGTGAACGTCGAGGGCATTACTTCGCACAACATAGTATTTCCGGAGGATTATTCGAAAACGGAGTTTGGTGAAATCTTAATGATGTTGTAATGTGTGCAGTTTCTCTCATTCGCTAACACAGGGTGTTCAATAACCACCTAATGTGTGTTACTCCGTCCATTCGCGAACACGGGCTTTGATGAGCTTTCAGTACTTATTGCCCCTTTTCACTCGCCGAAACAGAGTGTCTTTCCTAGCAAACATCAAACGTCGCCATTGCACAAGTTTCCTCCTCCTTTCGCCGAATTTTGAACACTTTAGGGGTCATGTGACCCGTTGCTTGTTCCTTATAGGTTGTGTTTCATCCCTACTCTTAAATTTAATAGCAATTTCTAGCGTCTGAGGCATGTATTCCACGGAAATTTCACCTTCCCACAGTCCAGCTAATTAATGCATAAGCATGTTTGAAAATGTGTATCTTAAATCCCGATGTCTATTCTCTCATCACGTATCATGTGCAGACCAAAACATGGGCTGGCGACGAGGATCTAGCCTTGAACAATGCCACCTTTGTCGGCTAGAAACACAAGGAAAATACCTGTGAGGGAAAGTGTTCATTTTTACTCGCTCTCTTAACACGTTTGGTTCTCGTGCTTTCAATAATATATATTGGGATTGCCTGTTTAGTTTCTGTACTTGTATGTTTAATCATTATCCGCTGTATTTGTTATAAGCTTGTTGAATTCATATTGTGGTACTTATCCGCCCTTAATTATGCATTTAGTAAGACTTTCGCGCTTATTATGACAATGATAGGCCTAACAGGGAAGGTGTCAAGGCAACTCCACTTCTGGACAGGTAAATGGCCGCTATGGCCGCCTTTGTAATCTGTTTGTTGTAGTAAATATTTTTATTAAGTGAATTCCACATTTAATTAGCCTAACCCTACCTTTATAGAAAAAAACCCAACCTCTCGCCAAAGCATGTAGTTCTACTCTGATGCCCGATTTCACCAACAGATGTTAAATTCCACGTTAACAAATGTAACGTAACAATTGTCACAGAAATGTTAAATTTCTTTATTTCACCAACCTGTTTTCTTAAAACGTTAAGAAACCTGTGTTAATACCAAGAAACTTGAAAATATCAGAGCTATAGAAGGCTATGGTTGATTTTCTGAACCTACTCCGATGCGGTTTTGTTTCCATCTTCGTCTGCACAAATGGCGGATGAACAAAATCATAAATTAAGCCGTGAGACAAATTTCTCATCGACGGAGAAAGAATTGTTAATTGAAATGGTGACGAAGTGTAAGGATATCGCGGAAAATAAGAATGTAAATGAGAAAGATGTCACGGGGAAAATATTGGAAACGAATTTAATTCAAATGCATGTGTCACCACTACAAGCACCAACATAATTGTCAGTATTATGTAAATTTAAAACGAGGTGCGAAGGACAAGTGACTTAAACGTGTCAAGACGGGAGGTGAACAATGTATTATCCACATAATTCAGTGAATTATAAAATCGCAAGTTTATTGATACTTGAAGCTAAGGCGAGATAGTCATATTCCTTTCGATGTAAGTTCTAACTCAGTATTACGTAAATTTAAAACGAGGAGCGAAGAAGGACAAGTGACGAGTGATTTGAACGTTTCAAGACGGGAGGTGGACAGTGTATTATACACATAATTTAGTGAATTGTAAAATCGCAAAGTTATTAATACTTTACGCAAAGGCGACATCGCCATATTCCTTTCGATGCATGTTCTAACTCAGTATTACGTAAATTAAAACGAGGTGCGAAGGACAAGTGACGAGTGACTTGAACGTTTCACGACGGGAGGTGAACAATGTATTATCCACATAATTCAGTGAATTATAAAATCGCAAAGTTATGAATACTTTACGCAAAGGCCAGATCGGCATATTCCTTTCGATGTAAGTTCTAACTCAGTATTACGTAAATTTAAAACGAGGAGCGAAGAAGGACAAGTGACGAGTGACTTGAACGTTTCAAGACGGGAGGTGAACAATGTATTATCCACATAATTCAGTGAATTATAAAATCGCAAAGTTATGAATACTTTACGCAAAGGCCAGATCGGCATATTCCTTTCGATGTAAGTTCTAACTCAGTATTACGTAAATTTAAAACGAGGAGCGAAGAAGGACAAGTGACGAGTGACTTGAACGTTTCAAGACGGGAGGTGAACAATGTATTATCCACATAATTCAGTGAATTATAAAATCGCAAGGTTATTGATACTTGAAGCTAAGGCGAGATAGTCATATTCCTTTCGATGTAAGTTCTAACTCAGTATTACGTAAATTTAAAACGAGGAGCGAAGAAGGACAAGTGACGAGTGATTTGAACGTTTCAAGACGGGAGGTGGACAGTGTATTATACACATAATTTAGTGAATTGTAAAATCGCAAAGTTATTAATACTTGAAGCAAAGGCGACATCGCCATATTCCTTTCGATGCATGTTCTAACTCAGTATTACGTAAATTAAAACGAGGTGCGAAGGACAAGTGACGAGTGACTTGAACGTTTCAAGACGGAAGGTGGACAGTGTATTATCCATATAATTCAGTGAATTATAAAATCGCAAAGTTATTAATACTTGAAGCAAAGGCGAGATCGGCATATTCCTTTCGATGTATGTTCTAACCTCTGTGGTACTTCCACAGTAACCTTCATAACAACATGTTTCGACAGTCTATACCTCCGTAAAATAGTTTTCTTCGGATAGTTCCTCAAATTCATTTCTCCTCATAGGCCGTACTCCATTACGAATACCATTTAGACGGTCTTAAATACAGAAAATTCGACATTAACAGCTCAGTTCATGCTCGCCATCTTGACTATTTACAATTGCTAAGGACTTAACATTAGAAATTCGGCGTGTTAGTTTAACATGAGATTTAACACTTGTGTTACGCTAACACTTGTTGGTGAAATGCAATTTTTGTTTTAACTATTGCTAAACTCGTGTTAAGTCTTAACATTTGTTGGTGAAATCGGGCATGAGTGTTTGCCCCCATGTTCGACCTGACCACGTGTTCCTTAATTTTCAAAAACTAATATCAGGTCGTCACAGTATGGGGCCCAGAGGTAAGCAGAGTACCTTTGAGCAGAGGCAGTTAGTGATCTGACACTATGAAAAGAACAAAATATACCGGGAAATAGCTGAGATTGTGAATCTTAGCAAAAGTAAGTTAGTGACATAATTCACCGGTAATAAGTATGAAGACAGAATTGATTCTAGAGCAAAGCCAGGGCGACCAAAACTTCTTACCATAGGCAGGAGTCTTATATTATGCGGAAGGTAAAACGGAATCCGCGTATAAGTGCTCTGGTGATTTGTGCTGAGATTCAGGAAGAACTGGGACTGACGGTTAGCCCTGAAACAGTCAGAAGGGTCATGTGAAAAGATTTTAATGGTAGCAAAGCCAGAAGAAAGCCATACATTTTCAGCAAGAATAAAAGGAAGCGATTAAAATTTTCCAGCCTTTGTTAACAAGACACCGATTGGTGGGACAAAGTTATTATTTGTGACAAAAGCAAATATAACATTGTTGGTTCCGATGGCTGGGTGGTTGTGTGGAGGAAACCAAACACGGAGCTGGAAGAGCGCACTTTACAAGGCACATTCAAACACGGCGGAGGGAGTGTAATGGTATGGGGCTGTATTTCCTCTACGGGAATGAGAAAGCTGGTGTCATAGACACAACCATGAACAAGGAAGTCTATCTAGACTATTACAGCAACAATTAAAACAAAGTGCAGAAATGATGGATATTTTGGACAGCTTCTCATTTTATCAGGATAATGATCCGAAGCACACGTCCCACATTGTGTAGCCATGGTTACGCTACAACTGTCCTCATGTACTGCATCCACCCCCTCTGTCCCTGGATCTTAATCGCATAGAAGCGGTATGGGATAAACTGGAGGAGGCCGTGCGGAAGACCCCATCACCTCCAAGCAGCACTTGAAGGAGAGGTTACAAGAGGAATGGAGCAAACTTTCTACAGCCTACCTGAAAAACCTGGTTCACAGCATAGCAATAGGTTGCAAGAAGAAGTGAAAAGAATAGTCACAAAGTACTAAGCCGTATTTTGTATCACACTTAAGTTGTAATATCCGATTGCTTTTGAGGGCCAAAAACTACATTTCTTTTTTATTATTAGAAATGCATGAATTATATAATTTTGATGTGAAATAACATTTGTTTTCTTACAAGAAGGAACCATGTAACTGTCGATTATCATTTATTTCAATAAAACAGCACATCAAATGTTGATGTTCACTTTAAAACTTAGTACACTGCTTTGTCGGATTATTTATGGTTGTCTCTTTATATTCGAATAACAAAACCATATGCAGTTATTTGACAAGCATATTGTCACCTAATTATGGAAGGCCCGACCAGCTAGCAGCCGGGTAGGCGACAGTAGGCAATGAGACCACGCCTACCCATTTATCTTGTAGCGCCAACAATGTCTGGAACAGTCGGGAACATTCACTGAACCGCGATACTTCCAGAAAGGGCGATCCTCCCTATATAAGTCCTGCAGTTGGCGAGTGAGTTCAGTCATCAGTGAGTGAGATCACCAGTTTGGTTTTCGTCATGGACACTCCACGACCCTACAGCTACTGCGTCTGGCCGAGAGGACAGCCCTGGGATTCCAGGAAAACCTCAAGACAGTCGCGGTGCTGCTAGACGTAGAGAAAGCCTTTGCCACAACCTGGCACCAAGGCCTACTGTACAAACTCAGGGAGGCCAACGTACCTTCTCCCTATCTCGCCCTGATTAATAGTTTCCTCAGAGACCGCACATTCAGGGTGAGAGTGGAAGGACGGATGTCATCTATCAGACCAATAGCCGCGGGAGTCCCGGAGGGCAGTGTACCCGTTACTCTTTGCGGCCTACTTGTCTGACTTCCCCTTAGAACCACAGACTGTTACGTGCCAATATGCCGACGACGTCCTCATAATGGCACGTAACAAAAACCTAAGATACTGTCATCTTCCGCAGCAGCGCCAGCTCCGAGCCATTGGCCGTTGGAGTGAGAAGTGGAGGATGGCCATTAGCCCCGAGAAGAGCTCTGTTTTTCTCCTGGCTAAGGTCTGAGCTGGGCGACCGGATTGGTCGCTGATGTTGTTGGGTTCCCTCTTGGGAATACCTTGGCGTCCACCTCGATCGCGGTCTCACCTACGCACCTCACGTCCGGGTCAAAGCCGGACAAGGGCATGCAGCGCTAACGCAGTTATACCCAATTCTCAAATCCACCATGCCAACGCACCTCAAACTACGCCTGTAAAAACGAGTGGGAATAAACATCACTAGCCATCTCTTTCACCCTCTGTGATGTCTGGAACAGTCGAGAAGATTCACTGAACCGCGATACTTCCAGAAACGGCTATCTTCCCTATATAAGGCCTGTAGTTGGCGAATGAGTTTAGATCTGTCAGAGGTGGAGTTTCCGAAGGCTCTGTACTATCCCCCACACTTTTAGTGTGTTCATGGTAGATTTTCCAACTCAACCACAGGTCGAAATGGCACAGTACGCTGACGACGTGTTGTTCTGCAAAAACAGACATATACTCAGAGTCTTCAACCCAATCCAGAGACATCTCCGTCTCACACAAGAGTGGTGTAGGCGTTGGCCGATGTCCGTAAATCCGGACAAAAGCCACGCCATTCTTTTTACAAAGCGCCACACCCCGGCTGACTGTTCCAACTTCCACTTTAGAGGCCGTAGGATAGAGTGGACTAATTACATCAAGTACCTGGTCGTTCAACTTGATAGAGGCCTAACTTTCTGCGGACACATCAGGGAACTATCGGCACGGGTACAGGGGCTATTGCCTCTCTGTACCCAATGCTGGCTTCGGGCTCGATGCCAGTCCGCTTAAAGCTACACCTCTTTCGAGCGTTGATAATCCCACTCATGTTGTACGCCTGTGAAATCTGGGGCATGGCTGCAGATAGCTGGATAGCATACCTTCAGCGTGCACAGAATAGAGGACTCCGATCCATCTATTCTGTGGGTCGTTCTTTCCCCGTGAGGTTGCTTCACGAAGCTTCCCTTCTCCCATACGTGGAGGACGAAATTAGACGCCGGGCAACAAAATTCTACGCTCAAATTCCAGCTCACAGAAGCGCCCTGGTTCGGTCTCTAGGAGATTACAACGCTACGGGACGCCGCTTCAGGCTTTACCGGGTTCCCCGTATGGCATGCGGGCATCCGAGGTAACAAAGGAGTTAATTCATACAGCAGCATAAGCTGAATTCAAAATATCCAAATGAGCTGTTTGGCTACAAAATTTACCCCACTTTAATAAAACAAAACACCAAGGTGTAAATAAAAAAGCGGTTTAGCATCCTGTACAAAATTAAAAAGGAGCAAAAAGCTACCTCAATAAATTTTCCCCAACAAAAATTCCCACATCATTCTGAAACCATCTAATTAACAACCTGCGGTCTGACCCAAAACCTGGGTGGGTACGCAGCAAAAACCTTCTGGCTGTTAACAGCCTGTCAGTATACGACTTGGATTTGGACTTGGTGAGTTCAGTTCCTGGCGAGCAGCGTGAGCAGCGCCGTGCTAGTGAACTGACTGGAAGACTGTGTACGTGTATCCGAGGAACTGTACGTAATTGTGAGTGTAGAGTGAACCTGTGACAGACGAACTGGCGAATTGTAATTGTGTGCGCTACGTAATTCTGTGTAATCGGCAAGTGTTCCAACTGTAATTCGCTGAAAATAAAGAACATTTTGAGTTTGTGCAATTGGAATTTTAATTTCACGAACCCACAGTCACAATATGTTATACAAAAAAGCTTTCGAAAATTTCCAATAAAATTTTAAATTATTTTCAAGACAACAATATAGACAAACCACAATCATTTTAATGGGTTACGAAGGTCTAAAACATCCGCCTCGATAGCGTGGTGGTAGCATGTCTACTTCACGTTCAAGAAGTACCGAGTTTGAATCTCGGTCAGGGTGAGCTACCTGGATAATGCTTTTTGCAGGAATTTCCTTTATCCTGAAGGACCAATGTCGGGTAACTCTAATCTCTATGGACCCTGGGCTCATCTGAGCATCATTTCACCCATTCCATTCATCGTCTGATATGACTTAACTTTGGAGGACATAACTTATAAGAAAAAAAAAAAAGAAAGTCTACAACAAGAACCGAAAGCAAGACTTCCCAAATGTGGGCCACAGCTGCCACTGACTGAACCGCCCCGCTGGATGGAGACAACTTAAACTAAGCGTGTACTTATAGAATATAGAAATGAAAGGTGGCGGGTAAGACATAAAATCTGACATTAACATTTGAAACAACACAGCAGGGTTCAATGTTTGCCCTCGCGCCGAACAGGCAATCAGCGTTGCGCGCGGCCGGGAATCAAAAATTTACGTGTTCAAATGAAGTTCCACATACCATACTGCGAGACAGAGAGAGAGGGGGGGGGGGGGGGTACAACACACCGTCCGGGGAGAACACAGATCCAGAATTCAATGAAACCAACATATAGGACGTCATATTTAAATAACTGACGGCTGTTTTTGTATCATTCAGCTTTTAAAATTGAATTACGTCGGTCTGTATTAGATACACGACTACGCTGTAACAGGCACGACTTTGAACAAACATTCACAACAGCGCAATTCACACGTTTCTTAAGTTTTATGGAATCCAAAGCTGTTGCAACGTCTAGATCAAATAGGAGTTCTCTTTCTACACCCTCTACGACATAGAGTGGCTAGGAAAGTATTGTATTCCACCCCGAACTACATATTTTGGAACCATATGAAAATTATAACTTAGAAAAAACCAAATATGGTATATATATGTATAAAACATGTATACCACACGTCCGCCTCTGCAGCTTAGCTGGTAGCAAGTTTCCCCCACGTTCAAGAGGTCCTGAGTTCGAAATTCCGCCAGAGCTATTTACTGCATAAGACATTTTCTGGTGTTTCTCTTATACTGAAAGATGGTCAGGTAGATCTGAGCTCCATAGACCCTCTACTCATTTAAACATCATTTCATGCACCGTCCCATATGACTGGTAGCTTTTCCTTACCCAGAATGTTGACTGTCTGGTAACTGTAAGCTCTATGTACACTGTACTCATTTGAACCTCATTTCATTTGTTATCCCATATAACTTAACGTTGCAGGTTTTCCCTTATCCTGAAAGATGAATGTCTGGTAACTCTAAGCTCTATGTATTCTGTACTCATTTGAACATCATTTCATTCATCGTCCGATATGACTTAACGTTGGAGGTTTTCTCTTATCATGAAAGTTGAATGTCTGGTAACTCTAAGCTCTATGTACCCTGTACTCATTTATACATAATTTCATTCATCGTCCGATGTGACTTAACGTTGGAGATTTTCTCTTATCCTGAAAGAGGAATATCTGGCAACTTTAAGCTCCATGTACCCTGTACTCATTTGAACATCATTTCATTCATCGTCCGATATGACTTAACGTTGGAGGTTTTCTCTTATCCTGAAAGATGTATGTCTGGTAACTCTAAGCTCTACGTACCCTGTACTCATTTGAACATCATTTCATTCATCGTCCGATATGACTTAACGTTGGAGGTTTTCTCTTATCCTGAAAGATGAATGATAACTCCAAGCTCTATGTACCATGTACTTATTTGAACATCATTTCATTCATCGTCCGATATGACTTAACGTTGGAGGTTTTCTCTTATCCTGGAAGATGAATGTCTGGTAACTCTAAGCTCTACGTACCCTGTACTTATTTGAACATCATTTCATTCATCGTCCGATATGACTTAACGTTGGAGGTTTTCTCTTATCCTGAAAGATGAATGTCTGGTAACTCTAAGCTCTACGTACCCTGTACTTATTTGAACATCATTTCATTCATCGTCCGATATGAATTAACGTTGGAGGTTTTCTCTTATCCTGAAAGATGAATGTCTGGTAACTCTAAGCTCTACGTACCCTGTACTTATTTGAACATCATTTCATTCATCGTCCGATATGACTTAACGTTGGAGGTTTTCTCTTATCCTGAAAGATGAATGTCTGGTAACTCTAAGCTCTATGTACCCTGTACTCATTTGAACATCATTTCATTCATCGTCCGATATGACTTAACGTTGGAGGTTATCTCTTATCCTGAACGATGAATCAGCGGTAAACCTAAGCTCTATGTCCCTTGTACTCATTTGAACATCATTTCATTCATCGTCCGATATGACTTAACGTTGGATTATACCAAGTATTTTAAATTCCCTTGAAATTGTTCAAGTTGTTCTCGGGAAGCAAGTCAGATGATAATACTATCAGAAATCAACGTTTCGGGAGTGTGCATCTCTCTCATCATCAGGATATTTATTAAATGTTAGAACTACAAATGAAATACGGGATATAACACAAATATTAACGACAAAATATTATTAAAATTCGCATTACTGAATAGAAGACTGTTTTCAGTAAATTAAAAGCTGGGTCACGAGATGGCGTGAGTATAGAAAATTGTGTCAAAGGAACGTAATTACTTAACTTGATCATCAAGCTGTATAGATCTGTGCTCCTTAAGTCAAGGGATTTCCATTTTGAAGGCCGGTTTCCAAGAGCAGCTGCACTGAAATGCATCATCATGATTAAGCCTTGAAAGTGGAAATCCGTTTGCTTAAGAAGTGCAGATCTATAGAGCTCGATCATGAAGTTAATTAGTTACGTTTATTTGACCCAATTAATTTTTTCTATTCATGCCATTTCCTGACCTGGCATTTAATTTACTGAAAACAGTTTTTTGTTCAGTGATGCGAGTATTGATAGTGTTTTGTCTTTTTTGATATTTTTGTTATGTCCAGTGATACATTTGTGGCTATAACATTTCTTAAAAACATCCTGATGATGGGAGATATTTACACTCCCGACACGTCGATTTCTGATCGTCTTATCACCTGACTTGCTTCCCGAGAAGAGGTTGAACATATTCTGTTCTTATTTTCCTTTGAAATTTTTATTAGCATTACTTTTTTAAAGGCTGGCCCCGTAGCTCACTCGGTAGAGCACCTGCCTGCCGTGCTAGGGGTCCCGGGTTCGATTCCCGGCGGAGGGGTTGGGGTTTTATCTCTGACCAAGATAATTCCTCATCTTCCCCAGAGTCTGGAAGTATGAATGTGAGTGTGCATGTGTGCGTGAACTAATGATTAAAACCAAAGATAACGAGTTAACGCCTTCGATATGTTCCAAAGGAGAACGGCCGCCGATATGACCATTGTAGTTAAAGGCGAGGTATAAATGTGTACGTGATCTAATGATTAAAACCCAACGAATACGAGTTAACACCTTCGATATGTTCCAAAGGAGAACGGCCGCCGATATGACCATTGTAGTTAAAGGCGAGGTATAAATGTGTACGTGATCTAATGATTAAAACCCAACGAATACGAGTTAACACCTTCGATATGTTCCAAAGGAGAACGGCCGCCGATATGACCATTGTAGTTAAAGGCGAGGTATAAATGTGTACGTGATCTAATGATTAAAACCCAACGAATACGAGTTAACACCTTCGATATGTTCTAAAGGAGAACGGTCGCCGATATGACCATTGTAGTTAAAGGCGAGGTATAAATGTGTACGTGCTCTAATGATTAAAACCCATAGAAAACGAGTTAACACCTTCGATATGTTCCAAAGGAGAACGGCCGCCGATATGACCATTGTAGTTAAAGGCGGGGTATAAATGTGTACGTGATCTAATGATTAAAACCCAACGAATACGAGTTAACACCTTCGATATGTTCCAAAGGAGAACGGCCGCCGATATGACCATTGTAGTTAAAGGCGGGGTATAAATGTGTACGTGATCTAATGATTAAAACCCAACGAATACGAGTTAACACCTTCGATATGTTCCAAAGGAGAACGGCCGCCGATATGACCATTGCAGTTAAAGGCGAGGTATAAACGTGTACGTGATATAATGACTAAAACCCAAGGAATACGAGTTAACACTTTCGATATGTTCTAAAGGAGAACGGCCGCCGATATGACCATTGTATTTAAAGGCGAGGTATAAATGTGTACGTGATCTAATGATTAAAACCCAACGAATACGAGTTAACACCTTCGATATGTTCCAAAGGAGAACGGCCGCCGATATGACCATTGTAGTTAAAGGCGGGATATAAATGTGTACGTGATCTAATGACTAAAACCCAACGAATACGAGTTAACACCTTCGATATGTTCCAAAGGAGAACGGCCGCCGATATGACCATAGTAGTTAAAGGCGGGGTATAAATGTGTACGTGATGTAATGACTAAAACCCAACGAATACGAGTTAACACCTTCGATATGTTATAAAGGAGAACGGCCACCGATATGACCATTGTAGTTAAAGGCGGGATATAAATGTGTACGTGATCTAATGACTAAAACCCAAGGAATACGAGTTAACACCTTCGATATGTTCTAAAGGAGAACGGCCACCGATATGACCATTGTAGTTTAAGGCGGGATATAAATGTGTACGTGATCTAATGATTAAAACCCAACGAATACGAGTTAACACCTTCGATATGTTTCAAAGGAGAACGGCCGCCGATATGACCATTGTAGTTAAAGGCGGGATATAAATGTGTACGTGATCTAATGATTAAAACCCAACGAATACGAGTTAACACTTTCGATATGTTCCAAAGGAGAACGGCCGCCGATATGACCATTACAGTTAAAAGCGGAGGTATAAATGTGTACGTGATGTAATGACTAAAACCCAACAAATACGAGTTAACACCTTCGACATGTTCCAAAGGAGAACGGCCGCCGATATGACCATTGTAGTTAAAGGCGAGGTATAAATGTGTACGTGACCTAATGATTAAAACCCAACGAATACGAGTTAACACTTTCGATATGTTCCAAAGGAGAACGGCCGCCGATATGACCATTACAGTTAAAGGCGGGGGTATAAATGTGTACGTGATGTAATGACTAAAACCCAACGAATACGAGTTAACACCTTCGATATGTTCCAAAGGAGAACGGCCGCCGATATGACCATTGTAGTTAAAGGCGCGGTATAAATGTGTACGTGATCTAATGACTAAAACCCAACGAATACGAGTTAACACCTTCGATATGTTCCAAAGGAGAACGGCGACCGATATGACCATTGTAGTTAAAGGCGGGGTATAAATGTGTACGTGATCTAATGATTAAAACCCAACGAATACGAGTTAACACCTTCGATATGTTCCAAAGGAGAACGGCCGCCGATATGACCATTGTAGTTAAAGGCGGGGTATAAATGTGTACGTGATCTAATGATTAAAACCCAAGGAATACGAGTTAACACCTTCGATATGTTCCAAAGGAGAACGGCCGCCGATATGACCATTGTAGTTAAAGGCGAGGTATAAATGTGTACGTGATCTAATGATTAAAACCCAACGAATACGAGTTAACACCTTCGATATGTTCCAAAAGAGAACGGCCGTCGATATGACCATTGTAGTTAAAGGCGAGGTATAAATGTGTACGTGATCTAATGACTAAAACCCAACGAATACGAGTTAACACCTTCGATATGTTCCAAAGGAGAACGGCCGCCGATATGACCATAGTAGTTAAAGGCGGGGTATAAATGTGTACGTGATGTATTGACTAAAACCCAACGAATACGAGTTAACACCTTCGATATGTTCTAAAGGAGAACGGCCACCGATATGACCATTGTAGTTAAAGGCGGGATATAAATGTGTACGTGATCTAATGACTAAAACCCAACGGATACGAGTTAACACCTTCGATATGTTCTAAAGGAGAACGGCCACCGATATGACCATTGTAGTTAAAGGCGGGATATAAATGTGTACGTGATCTAGTGATTAAAACCCAACGAATACGAGTTAACACCTTCGATATGTTTCAAAGGAGAACGGCCGCCGATATGACCATTGTAGTTAAAGGCGGGATATAAATGTGTACGTGATCTAATGATTAAAACCCAACGAATACGAGTTAACACTTTCGATATGTTCCAAAGGAGAACGGCCGCCGATATGACCATTTCAGTTAAAGGCGGGGGTATAAATGTGTACGTGATGTAATGACTAAAACCCAACAAATGCGAGTTAACACCTTCGATATGTTCCAAAGGAGAACGGCCGCCGATATGACCATTGTAGTTAAAGGCGAGGTATAAATGTGTACGTGATCTAATGATCAAAACCCAACGAATACGAGTTAACACTTTCGATATGTTCCAAAGGAGAACGGCCGCCGATATGACCATTACAGTTAAAGGCGGGGTATAAATGTGTACGTGATCTAATGATTTAAACCCAACGAATACGAGTTAACACCTTCGATATGTACCAAAGGAGAACGGTCGCCGATATGACCATTGGAGTTAAAGGCGAGGTATAAATGTGTACGTGATCTAATGATTAAAACCCAACGATTACGAGTTAACACCTTCGATATGTTCCAAAGGAGAACGGCCGCCGATATGACCATTGCAGTTAAATACGGGGTATAAATGTGTACGTGATGTAATGACTAAAACCTAACGAATACGAGTTAACACCTTCGATATGTTCCAAAGGAGAACGGCCGCCGATATGACCATTGTAGTTAAAGGCGAGGTATAAATGTGTACGTGATCTAACGATTAAAACCCAACGAATACGAGTTAACACCTTCGATATGTTCCAAAGGAGAACGGCCGCCGATATGACCATTGTAGTTAAAGACGGGGTATAAGTGTGTACGTGAACTAATGATTAAAACCCAACGAATGCGAGTTAACACCTTCGATATGTTCCAAAGGAGAACGGCCGGCGATATGACCATTGTAGTTAAAGGCGGGGTATAAATGTGTACGTGATCTAATGATTAAAACCCAACGAATACGAGTTAACACCTTCGATATGTTCTAAAGGAGAACGGTCGCCGATATGACCATTGTAGTTAAAGGCGAGGTATAAATGTGTACGTGAACTAATGATTAAAACCCAGCGAATACGAGTTAACACCTTCGATATGTTCCAAAGGAGAACAGCCGCCGATATGACCATTGTAGTTAAAGGTGGGGTATAAATGTGTACGTGATCTAATGATTAAAATCCAACGAATACGAGTTAACACCTTCGATATGTTCCAAAGGATAACGGCAGCCGATATAACCCCTGTAGTTAAAGGCGAGGTATAAATGTGTACGTGATCTAATGATTAAAACCCAACGAATACGAGTTAACATCTTCGATATGTTACAAAGGAGAACGGCCGCCGATATGACCATTGTAGTTAAAGGCGGGGTATAAATGTGTACGTGATCTAATGATTAAAACCCAACGAATACGAGTTAACATCTTCGATATGTTCCAAAGAAGAACGGCCGCCGATATGACCATAGCAGTTAAAGGCGAGGTATAAATATGTACTTGATCTAATGATTGAAACCCAACGAATATGAGTTAACACCTTCGATATGTTCCAAAGGAGAACGGCCGCCGATATGACCATTGTAGTTAAAGGCGGGGTATAAATATGTACGTGATGTAATGATTAAAACCCAACGAATACGAGTTAACACCTTCGATATGTTCCGAAGGAGAACGGCCGCCGATATGACCATTGGAGTTAAATGCGTGGTATAAATGGTTACGTGATCTAATGATTAAAAACCAAAGATAACGAGTTAACACCTTCCGTATGTTCCAAAGGAGAACGGCCGCCGATATGACCATTGGAGTTAAATGCGTGGTATAAATGGTTACGTGATCTAATGATTAAAAACCAAAGATAACGAGTTAACACCTT
The DNA here is from genome assembly GCA_030765055.1 of Mantis religiosa. Lineage (NCBI taxonomy): Eukaryota > Metazoa > Arthropoda > Insecta > Mantodea > Mantidae > Mantis > Mantis religiosa. Next base: position 13,781,577 of record CM060954.1, on the reverse strand, counting down.
CCGTATGTTCCAAAGGAGAACTGCCACCGATATGACCATTACAGTTAAAGGTGAGGTATAAATAGGACAAGGAAAAAAAGAACTATTTTAAAGTAATATAACCATCTTTTGTTTGTACTCATGATATGCCATCTGTATATCTTTAACGTTCTCATCGGTTAGTGTGTTCAACGATAGAGGCTTTGCACTAACTTGTGTAAGGTTAAGTAAACAAAGTCAGTTCTAACCGCTTGACTCTGCGGCTGTCTCTACCAAAAACTTTCTTTCCCAAGTCTGAGATGACAGATAAGTTGAAGCATTTTTAAACACGCGAGTGTAGGCGTGTGGTGGACATCCCTCTCCGGGCTACGCATTGTGTCTCTTTGTAGGCAATTCGATAACTTCTGTGCTTCCAAATTTAAAAGTCAAGATAAAACTTTTGGTATCGCAAGGTTGTCGTCTGTTTGCCTTGCAATCCGTCACTTTTATTAAAATGACATGAAGGTGGAAATAAAATGTAAGTTACGTAATATGTCTCTATGACGTGGTTCAAAGGTGGGATAGCAAAACCGCCTTACAGAAGTACTTTTGTATCTCTATCCCTGTCTTACGTCCCTGGGAGGGAAAGGTGAGGTTGGAGAGTACTAAGTGAAGCGGGACAATATCACAGAGCACATTCCTATCACTTACACACTGAACTCGCTTGGGTAGCGTGGTGGTAGCGTGTTTGCTTCACGTTCAACAGGCCCCAAGTTCAAATCTCGGTCAGGGTGAGTTGCCAGAATAAGGTTTTATCCGGGGTTTCCCCTTATCCCAAAAGACGAATGTCGGGTAAGTCTAAGCTCTATCTAGGCTGTTCCCTAATGCGAAAGATTGTATCTCCCGTGGCTGCGTGCAGCATCACACGTCGATCAACTGGTATTGGATGTGCGTTTGTCCATGGGGCCGAACCTTTTACATTCGGTCTCCATGGCAGTACTTCTACTTTTAACGCAGAGCTCTATGCAATATACCGAGCCATTTTATATGTTCACGGCAGAAGTCTGAGTAACTGCCGTATCCTAAGTGATTTCCTCAGCGCACTCCAGAGCCTGCGTGAGCTGTACAACCACCATCCACTTGTACAGCGCTTCCAGGACGCCCTCCACATTTTACACGCCAGCGGCGCTAACGTGGTGTGTGCTTGGGTTCCTGGTCACGTGGGTTTGCGGGGGAATGAACGGGCGGATGCGGCAGCTAAGATGGCCACCCTAGTACCCAACGTTAACATCCCCTTCGTTATTGCGGAAGACCTTGGGCTTGTCCGTAGAGCGGCGCTCTCGTGCTGGCGCGATGAGTGGTCTGCTCTGCGTGGCAACAGGCTTAGAACGGTTAAGGCGCTTCCGATTCCATGGGCGACCTCCTGTCGAGTATCCCGGCGGGAGGAAGTGGTTTTGGCTCGGTTGCGCATTGGGCACTGCTATTTTAGCCACAGTTATTTACTGAACCAATTTGCCCACTGGGCAGTGCTGAGCTGACGGTCAGACACCTACTTTTAGACTGTTTTAGCTTAACTCGTCTCCGGCGGTCTCTCCAGCTGCCGGCCAGTTTGGCATAGATACTCGCGGATGACGAGATGGCGGTGGGCAAATTTTTAGCTCTGTTTTTAAACACGACATTTAGAATTTAGATTTTACACACTTAGGGAATTTTAGAACTCTCAACCTATCAGAGCTTTTAGATTTTATGGTTTAAGCCTTTTTAGTCTTTGCCACACCGTTTTTACCTTTATTTTATTTGTCCTTTAGCCTTTTAGCCTTTTTTCCTGTTTAGTTTTTTAATCTGCACTGGCTTGTTACGGGCGCTGATGACCTGGAAGTTGAGCGCACTTAAAACACAATCATCATCATCATCATCATCTAAACTCTATGTACCCTGTACTCATTTGAACATCATTTCATTCATCGTCCGATATGACTTAACGTTGGAGGTTTTCTCTTATCCTGAAAGATGAATGTCTGGTATCTCTAAGCTCTATGTATCCTGTACTCATTTGAACATCATTTCATTCATCGTCCGATATGACTTAACGTTGGAGGTTCTCTCTTATCCTGAAAGATGAAAGTCTGGTAACTCTAAGCTCTATGTACCCTGTACTTATTTGAACATCATTTCATTCCTCGTCCGATATGACTTAATGTTGGAGGTTTTCTCTTATCCTGAAAGATAAATGTCTGGTATCTCTAAGCTCTATGTATCCTGTACTCATTTGAACATCATTTCATTCATCGTCCGATATGACTTAACGTTGGAGGTTTTCTCTTTTCCTGAAAGATGAATGTCTGGTAACTCTAAGCTCTATGTACCCTGTACTTATTTGAACATCATTTCATTCATCGTCCGATATGACTTAACGTTGGAGGTTTTCTCTTATCCTGAAAGATGAATGTCTGGCAACTCTAAGCTCTATGTACCCTGTACTTATTTGAACATCATTTCATTCATCGTCCGATATGACTTAACGTTGGAGGTTTTCTCTTATCCTGAAAGATGAATGCCTGGTATCTCTAAGCTCTATGTACCCTGTACTTATTTGAACATCATTTCATTCATCGTCCGATATGACTTAACGTTGGAGGTTTTCTCTTATCCTGAAAGATGAATGTCTGGCAACTCTAAGCTCTATGTACCCTGTACTTATTTGAACATCATTTCATTCATCGTCCGATATGACTTAACGTTGGAGGTTTTCTCTTATCCTGAAAGATGAATGCCTGGTATCTCTAAGCTCTATGTACCCTGTACTTATTTGAACATCATTTCATTCATCGTCCGATATGACTTAACGTTGGAGGTTTTCTCTTATCCTGAAAGATGAATGCCTGGTATCTCTAAGCTCTATGTACCCTGTACTCATTTGAACATCATTTCATTCATCGTCCGATATGACCTAACGTTGGAGGTTTTCTCTTATCCTGAAAGATGAATGTCTGGCAACTCTAAGCTCTATGTACCCTGTACTTATTTGAACATCATTTCATTCATCGTCCGATATGACTTAACGTTGGAGGTTTTCTCTTATCCTGAAAGATGAATGCCTGGTATCTCTAAGCTCTATGTACCCTGTACTTATTTGAACATCATTTCATTCATCGTCCGATTTGACTTAACGTTGGAGGTTTTCTCTTATCCTGAAAGATGAATGCCTGGTATCACTAAGCTCTATGTACCCTGTACTCATTTGATCATCATTTCATTCATCGTCCGATATGACTTAACGTTGGAGGTTTTCTCTTATCCTGAAAGATGAATGTCTGGTGACCCTAAGCTCTATGTACCCTGTACTCATTTGAACATCATTTCATTCATCGTCCGATATGACTTAACGTTGGACGTTTTCCCTTATCCTAAAAGCTGAATGTCTGGTAACTCTAAGCTCTATGTACCCTGTACTCATTTGAACATCATTTCATTCATCGTCCGATATGACTTAACGTTGGAGGTTTTCTCTTATCCTGAAAGATGAATGCTTGGTATCTCTAAGCTCTATGTACCCTGTACTCATTTGAACATCATTTCATTCATCGTCCGATATGACTTAACGTTGGACGTTTTCCCTTATCCTAAAAGATGAATGCCTGGTATCTCTAAGCTCTATGTACCCTGTACTCATTTGAACATCATTTCATTCATCGTCCGATATGACTTAACGTTGGACGTTTTCCCTTATCCTAAAAGATGAATGCCTGGTATCTCTAAGCTCTATGTACCCTATACTCATTTGAACATCATTTCTTTCATCGTCCGATATGACTTAACTTTGGACGTTTTCCCTTATCCTGAAAGATGAATGCCTGGTATCTCTAAGCTCTATGTACCCTGTACTCATTTGAACATCATTTCATTCATCGTCCGATATGACTTACCGTCGGACGTTTTCCCTTATCCTAAAAGATGAATGCCTGGTATCTCTAAGCTCTATGTACCCTGTACTCATTTGAACATCATTTCATTCATCGTCCGATATGACTTAACGTTGGACGTTTTCCCTTATCCTAAAAGATGAATGCCAGGTATCTCTAAGCTCTATGTACCCTGTACTCATTTGAACATCATTTCATTCATCGTCGGATATGACTTAACGTTGGAGGTTTTCTCTTATTCTGAAAGAAAAATGTCCGGTAACTCTAAGCTCTATGGACCCTGTACTCATTTGATACCCCTTCTAATATAATTTAACGTTAAAGGACGTACATTTAAAGAAAATTTAAAAAAACAACTATTTATTTCACACGTCATTTTTGTGGAGGCAACCATGTTCCCGAGTTCCAATCTCGGTCAGGGAGACGTGATAACGTCTTTCTCAAGTTGTCCCTTAACCTGACAGAAAATCACCGGGTAACGGTAAGCTCTATGGAGCTTCTGGTACTTTGAACATCATTCATCGTTTGGTCTAAAATAACTTGGAATGACGTTAACAAAAAGAAGATTCTAGATAGCTCTTCTCGTTTGTCTCAATTTTCTAATACTTACCCTTTTCTCAAATGGGATAAAAGTTATTCATTTTTTATCCCTTGATCATGCAAAGGGAACGTAAATTTCATGGATATCGCATTGCAACCAGTTTTAAAACATTTATTACTTAAAGTCTACTGTATTTCCTTGTAACTACAATAAGATAATGTTTATCTTGAAGTAGATAGAGCAATAAGTGTTTGTAGAAGAGTAGAGAAAGTCATGTATACATCACATAACGACCAGCTGTTTAAAACATTTGATTATCACTTAAAGTCTACTGTATTCCCTTGTAACTACAATAAGATAATGTTTATCTTGAAGTAGATAGAGCAATAAGTGTTTGTATAAGAGTAGAGAAAGTCATGTATACATCGCATAACGACCAGCTGTTTAAAACATTTGACTATCACTTAAAGTCTACTGTATTCCCTTGTAACTACAATAAGATAATGTTTATCTTGAAGTATATAGAGCAATAAGTGTTTGTACAAGAGCAGAGAAAGTCATGTGTACATCACATAACGACCAGCTGTTTAAAACATTTGACTATCACTTAAAGTCTACTGTATTCCCTTGTAATTACAATAAGAGAATGTTTATCTTGATGTAGGTAGAGCAATACGTGTGTGAAATACTATTTTGTACCAGAGCAAGGAGTGAAAGTAATATGAGTGTAAAAATGAGGTGTTTTGCCAACGTTACCGTACTCGGTAATTATGTAAATATTGGATGCCTAGTATTTTTAGTGGAATGTTTCTCTAAAGCCGATACTGTACAAAAGCATACTGCACGTAAAGAGATTTTGTAAATCCCGGGGAATTAAGTGGCTCTTTGTTCCGGTCCCTGGAATTCCCCTGCCTTCCTCAAAGGACACACGTATTGATTCCTGCTGGACTGTCTGTCTTACCTTAAAGATCACTGGACTAATTGCGGACCAGCGTCCCCATTAAGCTGGCAGCCTGCGTACGTGACTTAATATGTTGGCACAGCTGCAGCTGTACTTGTCATTACTGCAGGGTGCGGTTCGTGTCACATCTACATCATTTCCCCTACCCATTCTTGGGATGTTTTTTGTTTTCTCTATCAGAAACGGAATAAATAGAGAAGACAGTCTATTCCGTGTGAAAATACAATGTTCAAGATTCACTGAAAATATGATTTTTGAGGCATTTGAGTGAAAAAAAAAGGATTTTTTCCACAAAAAAAGCCTTTTTGCGTGTGTATATGAAACACAAATAAACATCACAATGTCAGATGGTTCTTGTTCACTTCTACTTCTTCCTCTTCTTCTTCTTTGTTTGTTTGTTTGTTTGTTTGTATACCTCGTATGCAGCATTTAGAAGTGGATGCTTGTAGTCAAATTTCTGTCGAGAAACATACAGACCCTGGGCAAAAGGCGACGAAGATGTTAGAAAATTTGGCGAAATGGATGGAAAGAAAGGTGATGTTGAAGCAGGTGGAGGAAACCGGACAAAACTCAAGTCAGACATTCTTTGTCCATGAAAACTCACATTTAAAGCTATTTAGAATCGAACGCAAAACCCCCGCCCTTCCAAGACCGTCACGGCAGCGTAGTGGCACCGTGTCTGTCTCTCGTTCAAGAGCTTCCGAGTTCGAATAATTGGTTAGGGGGAGTTACATGGCTAAGGCTTTTTCCAAGGTTTTCCCTTAACCTGATAGACGTATGTCGGGTAGCTCTAAGCTCTAAGTACCCTAGGCCCATTTGAGCATCGTTTCACCCGTTTCATTCACCGTCCGATGTGACTTAATGTTGGAGGGCGTAAAAGTACAACAACCAACAATATCCACGTGACAGCCTTGGCCTTCGGAATAACCTCGCCACACCACGTGATGTCCGGAAACCACTTCTCAGGTGGAGGTGCCCAAAGGGGGTACCCATTCTCTCCAATGGTAGCGTGATAGTGGAGATGACGGTGGCGCGAGAGGACCTACAGCTTATACCGTGGACTACGAACCACGTTGGGCATAAGGGACACTTCACGCTAGATAGAGGTGAAGGCGTGGATAGCGTCAACTAAAAATCGCCACCCTAGACCCAGGCATCGAACTTGGAACCCTTTGCAGTGGAGCCGCGAACGAAACCAGTTCGCTACCCCAGCGCCCATACTGATTGTACATTGTATTTAAAATTCCTATTTATATGAACATAAAACGTATATCACGTATTATTTTCTATGAACAGCTCCTGAAACCTCTGCATTCTGTGTACTTTACTTTGTAAAGGTTATCAAATAAACAAAATCAAAATATATAACATGTATGCATCTTTAAAACACATACTTCATTATGAATAACATGTGTAGCCCTAACTATTTCCAAGTAATTAGCTATTATTGATAAATGTCTCATCGCCGCTAACACTATTTTAATGTGCGATGGGTGTTTTTCTGTTTTTTAGTCAATGTCGTGGTAAGAAATATGAAACACACTAGGTTCTCCCCAAGGTTTCTGGTATAACTCCGAATGAGCTACTCCCATGGTGGAATTGAGTTTATTTAAGTACTTAAAACCCGAGCTTTATAGTTAACCACTATTAGGTAAATTAATGGAAATTAATTGTTCTTTCACACTGTAAAGTACTAGCAGCATAGTAAGTCGCCATTAAGGTAGTTGTCTCATGTGTTTATGAGAACTCCTAGTGGTTTACCGGGAAAAACACGAGTCAGTTGTACCTAATAGTGGTCCGAACTGTAAAGCCCGGGCCTTAAAGTACTTACAGCATAGTAAGTCGTCATTAAGGTAGTTGTCTCATGTGTTTATGAGAACTCCTAGTGGTTTACCGGGAAAAACACGAGTCAGTTGTACCTAATAGTGGTCCGAACTGTAAAGCCCGGGCCTTAAAGTACTTACAGCATAGTAAGTCGCCATTAAGGTAGTTGTCTCATGTGTTTATGAGAACTCCTAGTGGTTTACCGGGAAAAACACGAGTCAGTTGTACCTAATAGTGGTCCGAACTGTAAAGCCCGGGCCTTAAAGTACTTACAGCATAGTAAGTCGTCATTAAGGTAGTTGTCTCATGTGTTTATGAGAACTCCTAGTGGTTTACCGGGAAAAACACGAGTCAGTTGTACCTAATACTGGTCCGAACTGTAAAGCCCGGGCCTTAAAGTACTTACAGCATAGTAAGTCGCCATTAAGGTAGTTGTCTCATGTGTTTATGAGAACTCCTAGTGGTTTACCGGGAAAAACACGAGTCAGTTGTACCTAATAGTGGTTCGAACTATAAAGCCCGGGCCTTAAAGTACTTACAGCATAGTAAGTCGCCATTAAGGTAGTTGTCTCATGTGTTTATGAGAACTCCTAGTGGTTTACCGGGAAAAACACGAGTCAGTTGTACCTAATAGTGGTCCGAACTGTAAAGCCCGGGCCTTAAAGTACTTACAGCATAGTAAGTCGTCATTAAGGTAGTTGTCTTATTTGTTTATGAGAACTCCTAGTGGTTTACCGGGAAAAACACGAGTCAGTTGTACCTAATAGTGGGCCGTACTATAAAGCCCGGGTCTTAAAGTACTTACAGCATAGTAAGTCGCCATTAAGGTAGTTGTCTCGTGTGTTTATGAGAACTCCTAGTGGTTTATCGGGAAAAACACGAGTCAGTTGTACCTAATAGTGGGCCGTACTATAAAGCCCGGGTCTTAAAGTACTTACAGCATAGTAAGTCGTCATTAAAGTAGTTGTCTCATGTGTTTATGAGAACTCCTAGTGGTTTATCGGGAAAAACACGAGTCAGTTGTACCTAATAGTGGTCCGAACTATAAAGCCCGGGTCTTAAAGTACTTACAGCATAGTAAGTCGTCATTAAAGTAGTTGTCTCATGTGTTTATGAGAACTCCTAGTGGTTTACCGGGAAAAACACGAGTCAGTTGTTCCTAATAGTGGTCCGAACTATAAAGCCCGGGCCTTAAAGTACTTACAGCATAGTAAGTCGCCATTAAGGTAGTTATCTCATGTGTTTATGAGAACTCCTAGTGGTTTATCGGGAAAAACACGAGTCAGTTGTTCCTAATAGTGGTCCGAACTATAAAGCCCGGGCCTTAAAGTACTTACAGCATAGTAAGTCGCCATTAAGGTAGTTGTCTCATGTGTTTATGAGAACTCCTAGTGGTTTATCGGGAAAAACACGAGTCAGTTGTTCCTAATAGTGGTCCGAACTATAAAGCCCGGGCCTTAAAGTACTTACAGCATAGTAAGTCGCCATTAAGGTAGTTGTCTCATGTGTTTATGAGAACTCCTAGTGGTTTATCGGGAAAAACACGAGTCAGTTGTTCCTAATAGTGGTCCGAACTATAAAGCCCGGGTCTTAAAGTACTTACAGCATAGTAAGTCGCCATTAAGGTAGTTGTCTCGTGTGTTTATGAGAACTCCTAGTGGTTTATCGGGAAAAACACGAGTCAGTTGTTCCTAATAGTGGTCCGAACTATAAAGCCCGGGTCTTAAAGTACTTACAGCATAGTAAGTCGTCATTAAGGTAGTTGTCTCATGTGTTTATGAGAACTCCTAGTGGTTTACCGGGAAAACACGAGTCAGTTGTACCTAATAGTGGTCCGAACTGTAAAGCCCGGGCCTTAAAGTACTTACAGCATAGTAAGTCGTCATTAAAGTAGTTGTCTCATGTGTTTATGAGAACTCCTAGTGGTTTATCGGGAAAAACACGAGTCAGTTGTACCTAATAGTGGGCCGTACTATAAAGCCCGGGTCTTAAAGTACTTACAGCATAGTAAGTCGCCATTAAGGTAGTTGTCTCATGTGTTTATGAGAACTCCTAGTGGTTTACCGGGAAAAACACGAGTCAGTTGTTCCTAATAGTGGTCCGAACTATAAAGCCCGGGCCTTAAAGTACTTACAGCATAGTAAGTCGTCATTAAGGTAGTTGTCTCGTGTGTTTATGAGAACTCCTAGTGGTTTACCGGGAAAAACACGAGTCATTTGGAGAATTTAATGTCATGTTAGCATGTTGGCCATAGTAGCTTAAGTGTTTAGAGCGGCTGGACGGAGACCAGGAGATCTGTGATTCAAATCCCGGCTACGGCATTGAATATTTCAATCTGGCTCTACCCTTTCATAGTACGTCCTACACACGGCTAGTTTCCATTTACTGAAATAGTTTCATTAATAGACTTTTAATTTGAATTCCAGCATTCGCCTACCGATCCAGGCAACCCAGAAGAAAACTAAGTCGGTCGCTTCGAACCAGTGCCAACCTACAAACGTTACGGCCTCCCCGATAAATGTTAGCTAAATATTGTTGAAAAAGCATGCTCAGGTGTAAATTTCAACTTTAGAGTGACGTAGGTGCTGGCACGAAAGTTGACACTATTTCAGGGGATTAACAGAAACTCATAAAGAAAGACATATTTCGAAAAAAGTTGTATCAGAGGAATGCAACTCTCCATTGGAACTGAAATTGATGTCATTTTATCTGCGAACCCATGACCAGCACAACAAAGCCAAGTCTGTGAATTATAGGCGACAACCAGGGGGCGATACTAGTGATTTGTGACAAAACTGGTCCGCTGGACAGACAATAATTTATACCTTTTGTGTCCCGCCCGACCTGCAGGGGGCGTGCGAACTTTTCTTAAAGCTCACACAAATAAACTTGTGACAAATAATATATGGCGACTGGGTGCGAGGTTTGGTTTAGAGAGTTGCCAGGTTCGATACCCTCCGATATACGTACAGCAAGTAGGTATTCAGGCCAAAATGTCTGTGCCCATAGATCACTAGAAATACGTATTCTGTGAGAATCCCTCAAACAAAACGGGAAGAACTTTTAGAAAAGAGATTTGTGTGTGCTTAAGACCACACGACAGAAGTAAAAACATAAAAACTATTCATTATAAATCATTCTTTAAAATTATTTTCAAAAATGTAATGCTGTCACTCATTGTTGGACAGAGAGGACAGTTGCGAGGAAAACATTTGATGCCTTACGTTAAGTGTACTCTGAAACAAGTGAATGACGACGGACTTGCGACCGTGCGAATAGGGTTATACATGAACGATGTATAAAGGAAGTAAAATCAAATCACATAATATACTTTTTTACATGCATTTTATTTTTATATTAAAATACATGCTATTTCATCATCATTTTTAATATTTTGTTTCTTGCTGATACACATATTTCATTTCATTTTTATTTTTAATACAAATACATGTTCATACATATCTCATAATTATATGATATTCATTTGCTTATTTGTATATTTGGAAGTGTCTGGTTACGTATACATTTTACATATGTTATTACATATCCGTACATATACTCATTACTCCATATTTTACTACACGTGCTTACATATTTTCATATATATTTTATTACATGTCATTCATTTCAAATGTTTTGTCATAGTTGATTCTTATATAAATACATTTTCAATTCAATACCATTTTTCAGTTTTATAACTGTTTTATTCTCCAAAAAGAAAAATACAGTACAATTTGAAAATAAGGAAAACGCAGTACAACATAACAAACAAGGAAATAAGATTATGCAATATATAAATGTAAAACCAGAAGACAAAACATAAACGCTAAACCTAAATTTAATGCCAGATAACTTTATTATTCTGTGCGCTTCAATAAAGAATGATCACAATTTTTTTTTTGACAACTTACCTTTACTCACCCTCATAATTTTGATGGTCCTACTCAAAATAGTCTCCCCTGAATGCGATGCACTTGTCCCAGCGTTTCTGCCAGTCTTCAAAGACATGCTGGAAACCATTTTGTGAGAGATCCTTCAAAATCGCCTCCGCAGCCTTCACCACTGCTTCTGATGAAGGATAATGCATCCTACGAAGGTGTTTCTTCAAGTTAGGGAAAAGAAAAAAGTCACATAGGGCTAAATCCGGACTATTCGGAGGGTGAGCTATCCACTTCACTTTGATTTTTGCAAGATATTCAGCAACAACATTGGCAATATGCGGCCGTGCATTATCGTGGTGCAGCATCCAGCCTGCTTCACGGAAATGTGGTCTTTTGCGCCTGATATGGACTTGCAATGTTTTCAGGACATCCCTGTAGTATTGTCCAGTTACTGATGTGTGTGCAGGTACAACATACTGATAAACCATTCCAAGAATATCAAAAAATGGGATGCCTTCCCCAGTAGCGTAGATAGTAGCGTGTCTGCCTCACGTTCAGCAGGTCCCGAGTTCGAAATCGGTCAGGGTGAGTTACCTGGATAAGGTTCTTTCCGGGTTTTTGCCTTATCCTTAAAGACGAATGTCGGGTAACTCTAAAGCTCTATGGATCCCGGGCTCATTTGAGCATCATATCACCCATTTCATTCATCGACCGATATGACAACTTTTGAGGTCTTCCCTTATCCTGAAAGATGAATGATTGTCCGATAGAGCAATAAAAATTTGTACAACAGTAGAGATGTGTACATCACATAAGAACCAAAACATTTGACTATCACTTAAAGTCTACTGTATTCCCTTGTAACTACAATAAGATAATGTTTATCTTGAAGCAGATAGAGCAATAAGTGTTTGTACAAGAGTAGAGAAAGTCATGTCTACATCACATAACGACCAACTGTTTAAAACATTTGACTATCACTTAAAGTCTACTGTATTCCCTTGTAACTACAATAATATAATGTTTATCTTGAAGTAGATAGAGCAATAAGTGTTTGTACAAGAGTAGAGAAAGCCATGTGTACATCGCATAACGACCAAAATATTTGAATATCACTTAAAGTCTACTGTATTCCATAGTAGCTACAATGGTTTTTCGTACTGTTAAACCTTTGGGCTTAATTTTTATACCGAGTAAAGAAGAATTGATAACTTCTTAGTTTGTTTTAAGTTGGCAGTTACCTCCATCGTTATGTTGCCATGCAAGAAGGTTACCGTGGTGTTCATTTCTTGGTCTGATGGAATACCAACACCCTTGCACTGCGGTTCGCATTAACCAGTGGATTATAAAGCGATACTGTAGTTAATCTTCTGGTATCGTTTAGCTATATTTCCGGTCAACTATCTGACCTTCCTAAAGCCCGAGAGCTTTATCCCTGTGTGTCGTGCCCTATTCAGAAAACTGCGCTTGCTGGGTTGATTCAAAATTAAATCTTTCCCTCCCATTTACAATATATTCCAATTTGAGTTTTCATGGGCTTCGAATGAAAAAATAAAATAATTCTGCAATTCATATGAATCTGTATAAACAAAACGTTAATTAAATTGATTCTCCGGACGTGGTGCGGAGCTCGACACAAAACAAATAACAAATTAATTGAGTTTTAAATTTGCTAAATGGAATATTTCATATTACTGCAGGAATGCATCAAGGAATTACTTAGTTACCATAGAATGCATTTAAAATATTCCATTTATAGATAGGTCTATTCAGAATGAATGTTTCGTTATATTAGTGATATGAATAGCTTGTATTGTAAATCAGGCTTCGGGGCTGACCTTGCTCTGCGGAAGCCTAGCTCAGGTTATAAATATTAAAGGCAGAAACATTATTAACAGTGAAGTATTCTTCATATTTTAGTTTGATTTGTCAGTCACTATGTTTACACTCAACTTCACTTACTTGTTGTTGTATAATTGAAACGTTTTCAAGATCATTCGATCTCATCCTCAGCTGTTTGGTGACTAAATGAACCTTACTCTTCTTCCACTACTAAAATTGGCAATATAGAAAATTCACCTACCATACATGGGCTTTTAGAAAATTTGAACGAATCTTCAAAAGACTAAACTTAAAACTAGCACCCCAAAACAAATTCAGACTGAGGAACCTGCTAAATAAACCACTGAAAAATACAATCCCCAACAATTTGAAATCAGGAATTTATCAGATTAATTGTGAAACCTGTGAAAGAAGCTACATAGGAAAAACTAAGAGAAACTTGTTAACCAGGCAAAAAGAACACCAGAGGAACATTAAGTTGAAACAAACAGAAAAATCTGCAGTTTCACACCATTTTTGAACAGAAAACCACAACATTGGCCACAACATTAAACTGTTAAAATCTTTAAGTACACCCATAGAATTGGATATTTGGGAAAAAAATATTCATAAACAAAAACCGTGATAAAGTTATAAATTTTGAAATCCCGGCATTAAATGAAGTATTAAAACTTAGTGGCCCTAACACCAGATGGCAGAGTGATCGGAGCTCCGTAGTAGTGGAAGAAGAAGAATGTTCATTTAGTCACCAAACAGCTGAGGATGAGATCGAATGATCTTGAAAACGTTTCAATTATACAACAAGTAAGTGAAGTTTGAGTGTAAACATATTGACTCATAAATCAAACTCAAATACTAGCTCACGTTGTTTCGCATCGTACATAATATGTCACTTTGGCGACCCGGAACCTGTTTTGAAGGGCAACCTAGCCGCCATCGAGAAGAAGCGGGAGTAGCGGTGTGTGGTGTTTACGCAACGGCACCTTCGGCGGTAACACTGATGATGCATTAAATTAGGATAGAGTGGAATGAGTTTGCGGTGGAAACCGTAGATTTCGGAGAGAACCCGCCATAGGGCTTTCTTGTCCTCTACAAATCTTACTTTGAAGTTGCCTAGGCTCTAATCCGGGCCGCCTTATGCAAGAGTAAGGGAAGCGTCACCGAGCGGGATGCCTGAGGCGGTTTCGTCTGTTTCCCGCATTCGGGATGCAAGGGTTCGACTCCCGTGGCCGACCGACATTACCCATGGGTTTCTCGTTGGTCTTTCCGGGTGACCAGGGGAACGCTGGGTAAGTTATTTACATTCCCCGAAATTCCTGTACCTCCATTATCATATTATATCATCTCGCATCTGGTGGTTTCTTTTAGGGTAAAAGTGTTGGCGGGAGTCTCGGCGATGTATGGCAGATTGATATGCTCTGAGGAAAACTACTTCCTTCTCCGGTAGTCGGTTGCCGGTCTCTGCTCCTCTGCTGGGACCATTTCGTGACTGCCAGCCAGGACCTTTGGGGCCCGGATCACCTGACTGTTACCTTTGTGGCTAGGACCGCCTGCCTGGGACCTTTGGGGCTCGGACCGCCAGCCAAAGACCTTTGGACAGGGTATCGCCGTCTGGAACCATTAGGGCTCGGGTGCTGGGCTCGTTGTCGTCCCGCTGTAGGGGAGCGAGCTCGTTGTCCTGGCTTGTAGAGGGAAGACTCAATCCAAGTAAACTGTAGGGACCTTTGGGGCTCGGATCGCCTGACTGGTACCATTAGGGCTCGGCTGCTGGGCTCGTTGTCGTCCCGCTGTAGGGGAGCGAGCTCGTTGTCCTGGCTTGTAGGGGGAAGACTCAATCCAAGTAAACTGTAGGGAATTTGGGGCTCGTGTTGCCAGCCTGGGATCATTAGGGCTCGGCTGCTAGGCTCGTTGTCGTCCCGCTGTAGGGGAGCGAGTTCGTTGTTCTGACCTGTCGAGGGAAGTCTCTATCCAAGTAAACTGAAGGGACCTTTGGGGCTCGGATCGCCTGGCTGGTACCATTAGGGCTCGGCTGCTGGGCTCGTTGTCGTTGTCGTTGTTGTTATGAGTGACGTGATCGGGCGGAAACGGAACTGTTACTACTACAAAAAGTCCTTTCTAGAAGTTGTTTTGTTGTTTCTATTTACCGAAAGATTCACTGTCACATATTGTGTCAAAACGACACTGAATGATTATAGCCGTTTTGTAGTTTATAACTTAACTAGTTGTAATTTCGGTGTCGCAGTCCTTTTGTTAAAATGATATGCATCATTTAATATTTGTGATTAGGCGGCGTGGGAACCACTGGTGTGCGAAAGTCAAAGGTTGTTAATGGTACTTACCGGTCAGGAAAACATAAGCATTTCTACTTGTTTACCAATGACCCTAACCTCACTTTCAGGTAATGGGACAAAGGGCAGTTACATGTGAAAGTCAATAATGACCCGGAGAGTTGTAAATTTGCTCATTTTGCTATGATCTTAATTGTACAATACTTTCAACTAGTTACTGTATATATCAACAGCTTCCTTTAAAGTTACAAATGTTATATCTAGTATTATTAAGCATAGCGAAATAAAATGCACATCTCATTGCAAAAGATATTTATTTTTAGTTAACTTTATCTACAATTCAATGATTACATCCTCAACTTCAATAAAATTAACTTCCCTCTAAAAGGTATAAGTTGTATATGTCCATCAGCTTATTTGTCATTAGGACTGCTGTAACGGAATGCCGGAACACGTTAAACACTCCTAAACAAATGACTAAAGAATAACTTCTTTATTGCGGTTTCATAAACCAGAGAAATTCCTAACAGTAGCAAGCAACCGTGGAGTACGGAAAGGTGGCATTGAATGGTATAAAAATATGCAAATTAGAAATGATGCACTAGTGGAATCCAAAATGTATGCAGTAGAGATCTCGGGGGCACAGAAGTAAACAAAACTATGGACCAAAACTACAGAGGGTTTTGTAAAGAGCTACTAGGCTTACCAAGATCAGCACCTAGGGAAGTAAATGTGTAGTGTTTAACGCCCGCTTTCACTACATATGGCACCGCAGGCGGTGACTCCGATGGTACATGAGATGAAGATGGAGTATCGGTGGAATGGGATGGCGGGGGAAACCGGAGGTCCCTGAGAAAACCCGCCCCAGCGCCGTGTTGTCCACCACCAATCTCACTTTGCGGTCGCCTGGGATCGAACCCGGGCCGCCTTGGTGAGAGCCAAACGGTCTAACCACTGAGCCACGGTGCGGCCCCTAGGGAAGTAGGTTTAGTAGAATTATCAAAGACAAGAAGAAATGGAATAATAATGGAAAGAATAATAACATTCTGGTATAGGTACTTGGCCAAAGAATAAGGGAAATTATGCAATTATGCGTGACACAGCAAAAAATATTAGAGAACTCAAATAGTTGATGGACCGAGATAGGAGGAATAATGACAAAAAATAGAAATGGGAGGTATATTAAGATATGAGGAAAGGAATACATTCGATGTGGGTAAATTAGTAAAATGCAGAATAGAAGATGTAGAAAGACAGGAAATATGAGGAAGTCTAGCAAATATGAAATCATTCCAATTTTACAAGCAAATCTGAAGAAATTGGGGACGAGAAGCATATGTAGATTACTGCAACAGAAAAGAGAGAGAAGGGTTAGCTAGGATGAGAATAGGAACAATATTTCTAAGAGGAATAAGAGGTAGGGAAAAGGGAATTTGTGAATTGTGTGGGGGAAAAAGAGCATAGCACACTATGTAACAGAATGCGAGGAGGTTGAAATGTGGAGAAAAATAGGTTTGAGAGGAAAACTGGGAGAAAGTAGAGAAGAGGATAGTAGCTATAGAAATGTTAGCAGGCAAGGAGGAAAAGAAGATAAGAAGTTTTGGTGACTTCTTGCAGAAAGTAAAAGAAAAATGGACAAGAAATGTAAAGAATATAAGAAGGGAAGATAGAGAGGAAGAAAGGGACTAATTAATTAACAAGGAGGCATGGAGGTTAAAAGCAGAAGATCAGGGTGTCATGTAAGTCAAGGTAGCAACAAGGTAAAGACAAATAAATGTAAATAATATAAGAAAGGAAGATGGAGGGGATAAAAGGGGCTAATTAAGTAACAAGGAGGTATGGAGGTTTAGAGCTACCTGACCGAGCAGAAGACCAGGGTGTCATGTAAGACAAGGCAGCAACAAGGTAAAGACAAATACACATAAAGAATATAAAAAAGGAAGATGAGGGGAAAGAATGGGACTAATTAAGTAACAAGGAGACATGGACGTTAAGAGCTACCTGACAGAGCAGAAGACCAGGGTGTCAGCTAAGACAAGGTAGCAACAAGGTAAAGACAAATAAATATAAAGAATATAAGAAAGGAAGATGAGGGGGAAGAAAGGGACTAATTAAGTAACAAGGAGACATGGACGTTTAGAGCTACCTGACCGAGCAGAAGACCAGGGTGTCATGTAAGACAAGGCAGCAACAAGGTAAAGACAAATAAATATAAAGAATATAAGAAAGGAAGATGGTGGGGAAGAAAGGGGCTAATTAAGTAACAAGGAGACATGGAGGTTTAGAGCTACCTGACCGAGCAGAAGACCAGGGTGTCATGTAAGACAAGGTAGCAACAAGGTAAAGACAAATAAATATAAAGAATATAAGAAAGGAAGATGGTGGGGAAGAAAGGGGCTAGTTAAGTAACAAGGAGACATGGAGGTTTAGAGCTACCTGACCGAGCAGAAGACCAGGGTGTCATGTAAGACAAGGCAGCAACAAGGTAAAGACAAATACACATAAAGAATATAAAAAAGGAAGATGAGGGGAAAGAATGGGACTAATTAAGTAACAAGGAGACATGGACGTTAAGAGCTACCTGACAGAGCAGAAGACCAGGGTGTCAGCTAAGACAAGGTAGCAACAAGGTAAAGACAAATAAATATAAAGAATATAAGAAAGGAAGATGAGGGGGAAGAAAGGGACTAATTAAGTAACAAGGAGACATGGACGTTAAGAGCTACCTGACAGAGTAGAAGACCAGGGTGTCATGTAAGCTAAAGTAGCAACAAGGTAAAGACGAATAAATGTAAATAATATAAGAAAGGAAGATGGAGGGGATAAAAGGGGCTCATTACCTAATAAGGAGACATGGAGGTTGAGAGATACCTGACAAAGCAGATCAGCGAGTCATGTAAACCAAGGTGGCAACAAGGTAAAGATAAATAAATGTAGCCTAAAGTTTTAAGTTGTAAAATTTTGGAATATGCAGAGAAAATAGTATAATCTAAAAAAAAAATAAAGAAATAGGTTTCCACCTTCTTGCTTGTTCTGCTTTAAACTCTAGGATTTCATATTTATTTTTAAAATTTAAATAATTCTTTTTCGTTAAAAACCTTTTCCCTGATTCTTACTTTTTTGACGTTTTATTTTTTGGCACCTCCAATTCTCTCGCTCTTCGAAACTGCCGCTTTGGTCCATTGCCCAGTTGGCATATGTCTAAATCAGGGCGTGACTACTACATATATAGGTGGTAGAGAAATAAAAGTTGAGATAATGCTATTAAGATAATGGGATAATATAACAGGAGCCAATTGCTTTGTTAAATGTGGCATTTTCGAGGCAGAATTCCATTGTAATATTTAGCAAGCCGAGGCAACATTGCCTTTATATCCTCGGTTGCCATGGAAACCAACAGCAGGTGCTGACAGATGGATGCTGTAAACGTTTTTCTCTTTATGCAGAGATTAAGGAATGGGCGTGGTAACACAGTAATCGCCGTCTTAAGGGATTCTGACCACGTAATATCTCCACTAACTCAATTTCGTCGGCAGAATGACCGCATGGCTGAGAGCTCGCAGTAAATATGGCAGGGAAACGTTCCTTTGAAGACTGCGGCGTACACAAGGCAGTGCGTACCAAAGTCATTAGTGGCGCTACACATTGGCCCACCGCCAGGAATCACTGCAAACCCAAGTACTTACTTCCTGCACATCTCTCATCAAATCTCCATTTTTGCTTTCACAAAATGTGCTATGCTAAATGTTCCGGCCAAATTAGCTGGAAATTTATTTTTGATGTTGCCTTATGTATAAATAATACATGAATCAAAACATTATAAAGTTAACTTTTAATGACCTATAATAAAATCTCATTCACCTACAGTGTGACCCATATAAATCTGAACCAATTTAATAGGCCATAACTTTTGAACCTATAACTGGACACACGTGCAACTCTGGGAGAATATAATATACAATTGGGAGATTACATTACACTATTTACATCTCAGAGAAAATGTTGGAAGTGTCCTCCACCAGCATCTATACATGTTTGTACTCGTCTCACCATATTCTCTCAAGTTTTACGGAGAGTATCCTCGCAGATGTTACTTATTTCGGTTTGAATGGATTCCTTGAGAACATCAATTGTCCGTGGCCTATTCTGTATACCCTATTTTTTAGATACCCCCACAAGAAAATATCTGGTGAGGTTAGGTCAGGGGATCTGGGGGGCCACACAACTTTTGAGATTATTCAATTATCAAAGTAACTGGTTACAAGTTCCAAAGTGTCATTAGATGTATGGCACGTCGCTTCATCTTGCTGGAAATAATCTTCTCTCAATTCGATATCATCCAGCTACTCCACAAATGTGTTGAAGATACTCATATAAACTTCAATGTCCCAGAGCCAGTGAGATCATTAAAACAAATTTATACATTCTACGAGCTTTCAAAGGGAAATTATGATCTGTTGAAATGGTTCAGGTTTATTTGGATCACAATGTATAACGCCCAAACGTGTCATGCAATTTAGTTTTATTGACCTGCCACTGAAGTAAATAATCTTTAAATTCTCTCGATTAAAATTTAGAGCGTTTTCAAAAGAATTATACTGCTTTAAAAATTAGTAACACGAGCATCGTCCAGGAGGAAAAGAAATTATATGATAAATTATTAAAATTATTAAAACAAGTTATATGTGGGAGTGTACCGCATTCCCTGTGAATGTGGGACACCATATATAGGACAAACCGGAAGGAACATCGCTACCACAATAATCGAACATGAACGGAGCATTCGTTTAATGCAACCTGAGAAGTCTGAACTGGCAGAGCATTGCTTTGATAACAACCATAGAGCCAACTTTCGGGAGACGACCATCTTGGCAATATGCAACAGCTACTGGGAGCGGAGAATTAAGGAAGCTTTGGCGATTTCCTCTGAAAGGAGCACGATAATCATGATGCTGGGTTTTAGTTCAGCTCCTCTTAGAAACCGGCCTTAAAACGGAAATCCGTCGAATTAAGAAGCAAACATCAATACAACTTGATAATCAAGCTAAGTAGTTACGTTTCTTTGACACAATTTTCTATACTGTGACTGTGGGTTCGTGAAATTAAAAGTCCAATTGCACAAACTCAAAATGTTCTTTATTTCCAGCGAATTACAGTTGGTACACTTGCCGATTACACAGAATTACGTAATGCAAACAATTACAATTCGTCAGTTGGTCTGTCACAAGTCCATTACACGCTCACAATCACGTACAACTCCTCTGATACACGTACATTGTGTTCCAGTCCTTTTTCTCACTCGGCGCTCCTCTCAGCTGCTCGCAAAGAGCTCAACTCACTCGCCAACTGCAGCGCCCCTTTTCATTGGAATATCGCTGTTTCTGGAAGTCTCGCGTTTCAGTGAATCATCGCGAAGGTTCTAGACGGCAGGGGATGGGGAAAGATGTTTTTCCAACCATCTCTTCTTTAGCGCTATAAGACAAATGGGTAGGCGTTGCCAAATGACTATCGGCCCTCACCCAGCCGCCATTTGGTCGCGCGTTCCGGTAATTGGGTGACAATACTCACGCCATCTCCTGACCTGGCATTTAATTAATTTACTGAAAACAGTCTTTTGTTCAGTAATGCGAATTTTGATAGTGTCTTGTCTTTGTTTATAGTTGTGTTATATCCTGCGGCAAACCCGCATAAATTAAATTGATTGGGTTCTAATTGAAGCTATGAGTTCTCTTATCCTAAGGTGAATGGTTGTAGGAAATGGATTTTGGTGGTTGCTGGCTACTCGGTTGTATTAATAACACTTTGTTTGCTGCAGAATTATTTGGTTTAATTCCTAATAAGTTTGCTTATCGACTTGGATCGGTGACCACCTGTTAGTAAAATTCCTAACATAAATTCAATTTTACTTGAAACCCTGGATTACTTGTTTAAAGTTACTTCCGCGCGGTTTCTATTTCTTCTTTAAACGGCGACTACTTTGCTCTAATAAACTTCTAATACAATGGTGCTTCCACTTACGCTGGTTGCGTTATTCTTAACTTCCCTACATTTCAGACTTATAAATCTACGCTTCTCTTCTTAACGCGCATGAACACGTCCTTCCTGTCGTAGTATCACCTTTTAAGTAAATTTTTCTTACTTCACGATTCAGTTCGAACTTTATTCTGATCCCCTCTCTAACTTTATCACATGACCAACCTAGCTCACCCTTCTCAAATGTTACATTATTATTGGTTTCGCATTTGTTTCGAATTTTCGCATTGGTTTTGGGGCACGTCGGGACGTTGGGTGAGTATTGCCGCGCAGTTCGGCTCAATTATGTGGCAGGGGTTGGACTCCTTGGGTCGTCAGCATCGCCAGTGATAATTTGAAAATATCGTTGTCCTCGGCTGCTCTCGGCGTTATCCTAATATTCATGAATATAGGATCTGTGGCAAGGATCTCTTGATTCAGCGCGTTCTGGGTGGATCAATTAGGATACTTGGAAAGAAACACAGGTTAATTCTCTTATGACGATCGGTTGTATTTCAATTACTCTCGAAATACATGTTAATTAGGCGAACTGTGAATGGTAGGCTTCGCGCTGGCGTGGTTGTACTCCCGTGTCTATAACACGACTCGTCAGATTAGCACCCAGCTAGTAACTACCTTCAACTGAACGCGATTTATTTAGCTTACTCGTCCGTTCAGTTTAGCCTACAGAAGCCAAAATAACCTTAATGAACGCGATTTCTGTCTGGGTGCTGTCGCACGACGGTTCAGCTCGGTTCTCAGCCACCGACTGCTTTAATGAACGCTATTTCTGTACGGGTGCTGTCGCACGACGGTTCAGCTCGGCTCTCAGCCACCGACTGCTTTAATGAACGCGATTTCTGTCCGGGTGCTGTCGTACGACGGTTCAGCTCGGTTCTCAGTCACCGACTGCTTTAATGAACGCTATTTCTGTACGGGTGCTGTCGCACGACGGTTCAGCTCGGCTCTCAGCCACCGACTGCGTTAATGAACGCGATTTATGTCTTCATGCTGTCGCACAACGGTTCAGCTCGGCTCTCAGCCACCGACTGCTTTAATGAACGCGATTTCTGTCCGGGTGCTGTCGCACGACGGTTCAGCTTGGCTCTCAGCCACCGACTACTTTAATGAACGCGATTTCTGACCGGGTGCTGTCGCACGACGGTTCAGCTTGGCTCTCAGCCACCGACTGCTTTAATGAACGCGATTTATGTCTTCGTGCTGTCGCACAACGGTTCAGCTCGGCTCTCAGCCACCGACTACTTTAATGAACGCGATTTCTGACCGGGTGCTGTCGCACGACGGTTCAGCTCGGCTCTCAGCCACCGACTGCTTTAATGAACGCGATTTATGTCTTCATGCTGTCGCACGACGGTTCAGCTCGGCTCTCAGCCACCGACTGCTTTAATGAACGCGATTTCTGTCTTCGTACTCTCGCACGACGGTCTAGCTCGATCCCCAGCTACCGACTGAACTTTAGATATATATTTGTTCCCAGATAGTTCAAATGACACTTCGCTTCCCCCTTCAGTTCATTATTTTTAGTTTGTCGGAAGAAGACATATGGTGTCCCAGTTACGAGAACCTCCTCTAGACCACCCAAAATGTCCCCTTTCTGTCAAACTATGTTTGAAACTAAACGCCAGGTGCGACCCTTCATTTTTATGTTTGCCGTCAGCTTTCCTAGGGGAGAAAAAATCCCACCGATTCAGAGTCCGTAACAAACTTGACACTGCACACAAGATATTTGTTTCAATACA
This sequence comes from Mantis religiosa, assembly GCA_030765055.1. Taxonomy (NCBI): domain Eukaryota; kingdom Metazoa; phylum Arthropoda; class Insecta; order Mantodea; family Mantidae; genus Mantis; species Mantis religiosa. The sequence continues at coordinate 13,758,587 of CM060954.1, read as the reverse complement.
TGTATATATTCCTTTAACATTCAATTAATCTTCTATATGTTCCTTAACAGTTAATTAATCAACTCGAGGAAGAGAGTACCGTTTAAGTTTGCAGAACTCATGTAGCTCATTGACGTACAGCCGACCCTGAGTTGGGGAACGCCTACTCTGAGTTGTTTGTAACAGTATACATCGTTATCAAATCAGCGAAGTAAATCCTTTTAGCGTTCATGCTCAACTGTATTTTGAAAGCCCTTTGTCCCAACACGTTCCTGCCTGGAAGTACTCTATAGTTCTCAGACATTGAACTTTTCCTAACTGCAAGAAGGTAAAGGTGCTTCCATATTTTCTCTTCATTTCCTGGATGCTAGTATATATGTTATATGAAATTATATTCTTCCCTGCTTATTCTCTAAGTCAGCCGCTATTTTAATTATTACTCTATCCATTCTAATTTCATATTATTATAACAAGATTTTTGTAATAGTTTAGCAAAGCATTTTTATTCATTTATCTTCTTTTTGATTATCTGATTTCGATTAATTCATGGCCTTGTAAACGCTGCCTGATACTGCCGTTGCAATCTAGTGATGCATTTGTGGTTATAACATTTTATAAAAATCTTGATGATGTGAGAGATGCACATTCCTGAAACGTCGATTTATAATCGTCTTTAGAGTTGGCTAGCTGCCCAAGAAGAAAGTGAGCGTATTCTCGTCAGGAAAGCTTCACGTCTTATTTTAAATTATATGAAATATCTAAATAATTTCGTTTTGGAAATATAAAACTAATATTTCATAGAAATGGTAAAAAGCATGTCGTAAGGTATATTTTGTAAATGTAATTGTGGTTAAAGAAGTAATCTTCAAAACCTGAAGTTTTAAGATGGAAAACATTTTATTCAGAACTTACAACATATTTATTTTGATAAGAAAAACATTTATTAAAGTTACATGATATAAATGTGAATTTTTGAGAGATTTGAACTAAATTACGTGGTGCATATACATAACTAAAAATAGTCATATTTATGTCAAACGCTGAGACAATATTGAATAACTTTAATAATAACAATATTAAGTAACTTAGTGCTACTTTTAACTCTAGTTTTAATAGAATTTGCATTTAGAATTTGTCTTAGATTTAAAGGTCATTTATTGTATAATTTTACTCCAAGTTACAGATGAGAATCCAGAGATTTCTGTAAGCGAAATTTAGAAGGTAACATATTACTTATACCCTCAGTATCATGTGCATGTGTATCAGAAAGAAGTGCCTCATCTGTCTTTTGAAGATAAATGAAGTTGTAACATGCAAATACATACAGAATTCTTTAAAGATACGTCCACAATGTTGGCGAGAAACACAATTTTTTATTATTCTAAGAGCCTTCTTGGGGAGCAAAAATACCTCGTTGGCTTCTCCACCGCAAACTACAACAAACAATTAATAAAATATTAGTGGAAACACACATTTTAAGACTTTTTAAGAGAAATAAAACATTTGACAACCTCTGGCATATTTCTGTTATGTGAAATTTCCAACAAAGCTTGCTGTCCAACCATATTCCAAGTAGTTTAATCCTCTGATCATGACTCTGTTTATCTTTTAAACTAATTAAAATAGTTTGAGCTTTATCTTGTTAATATGCAAACCATTTGCCCCAAACCAGTCAGAGAGCTGATCCACAGTATTCGACCAATTGAAGGTACTTGCAGAAAGATATTTTAATTTTCTTTAGTTGTCTATTATGCACTGATTTTTATCTGTTAACAAATTTCTGCCTATCCCTGTTAATTTGTACCTCTTGTTTTGATTCATTACTACCGTTTCACTAGACCTGTGTTTTCCTAACCTCACTTTTAGATATTTGTCACTTGCAAAGCGTCCCTTTTTTATTTTTCCTTTTCTCTGTTACAACATAATAACATCTTAATCCGCTTTTTAAAAGTCTTTCTTCCAATTGCCTATTATTTCCTCACAGTTGCTAATATCTCACTTCCGTTGCCCAACTCCATTATTAATCCACTTCCCTTTCTGTAATTTGCTCAGTTGTTTTAGTGTTACAGTATTTGGCAACTTTTTTAATTTTCATATCGATTACTAATTTTTGGTTGAGAAAAACAAATATAACAATGAAAACTTTTTATTAGCACTAGTTTCTATGATATACACAAGGTGGAAGAGTTACATATTAACGGATTGAGAGAAAAGGATACATTTTAATTACATACATGCTAACAACAATGAAAGTGTACGTGATGTTTTTAAACTGGTAATTACATGCTGGAAAAATACTTCGCAGATAGTCGTGTCTGAAGAGAATCATGACTTCGTCGTCTTCTAGCTTGCCTCTTGTTATGGAGTTCCGCAGAATCCCTATACAAAGACCAACAGTAATCTGCAAGCATTACTTCATTCCAACGGCCCTGATATCTTTGTTCCATAACAGAAATGTCCTGATGGAATCTCTCCCCATGTTCATCACTAACAGCTTCACAACTAGGACGGAAAAAGTCTAGGTGAGATTGGAGAAAATGGATCTTAAGGGACATGTTGCAACCAAGGTTACGGCATTTTTGCAGGAGCACTGTCATCAAATGCTTGTAGTTGTCATCTCTTTTGTTGCCTAAAAATCCATGAACAACACCCTTGAAGGCTTCCCAAGCTTCCTTTTCTTTCCCTTCCAAAATTTGGTCAAATGCAGGATCCCTTACAAGTTCTCTTATTTGTGGTCCAACAAAAATGCCTTCCTTAACTTTTGCATCACTTAATTTCCAAAATTTTTCTCTGATGGCTCAGTGGTTAGACCGCTTGGCACTCACCAAGGCAGCCCGGGTTCGATCCCAGGAGTCCGCTAAGTGAGATTTGTGGTGGACAACACGGCGCTGGGGCGTGTTTTCTCTGGGACCTCCGGTTTCCCCCGCCATCTCATTCCACCGGTGCTCCATCTTCATCTCATGTATCATCAGTGTCACCGCCTGCGGTGCCGTATGTAGTAAAAGCGGGCGTTAAACACTACAAATTGCAGGTTGCAAAATATCTGCGTCGGTGTCGTAGATCGTGACTCCTGCACTCGGTGGTGAGGCACCGTGACCCACGTGGAGCTTAGAGGTACCCGACATTCGTCTTTCAGAATAAGGGAAAACCCCGGAGTAAATCCTTATCCAGGTAACTCACCCTGACCGAGCAAACCATGTTTTGAAATCCTTTTCTGTTTATACTTTTGTTATGTTTGTTTTTCTAAGGAGGGGTTTCAATCAAATGCTGAGAACTTTTTCTGCCTCCGGTCGGCTGAGAAAGTGGGAACAGCAGACATATAAGAAATTGTATACCTCTTATTCTTCTTAATGTAACACTGCATTAAAAGAAAGAAAAAGGAAAACAAATGAATGAGCACGCCCTCTGCCGAATTATAACAGCGTTAAAGATTGTCTGTCTAAGTGAAAGGAGCATACAAATCGTAGCAGAATATGGAAAAGGACAAACAATCATTTCCCATTTCTGAAGTAGTTGTTGGAACAAAACGAATAAAAGAAAGTGAGAGAAGAAAACAAACAATTAACAAGGTACCTGGGTCGTTAACTTTAATTGTTATCTGTTTTCTACATCTCAACTAACTCTTGGGGCTTTCGATAGAATACGATGTTAGTTAAAAATCAAGGATTTGAGGCAGAATTATTGAAAAATCGTACTGTGACTTTCACCCTCTTTTGTTTCTGAGGAAATATATATTCAAATGTTTAACAAGTAAGCGTTATATCTGACCTTATAAGTACACATCACTTCCATGTAAACGTGAGAAAAAATTGAATGTCTACAGGAGTTTAAAACAATGATAAAATATTGAATAATTCTAAGTGGTCATAACGAATAACCCGAAAATGACTTACGTCGCAACTAGTTTGTTTGGAATATTCTGTTCTTTTAACAGTATTGTAAGTTTCGTCTAATGTTTAATATTTATCAGTTTACGAAATTTGTTCCTATTAAACCCAATAGTTACAGACTTGTATTATTACTGCGCCGATACCGCTGGAGACGTTCTAAATGTAATCCGAGAACATTCGACTAGAGGAAGGAATTACTGCGCCCGATAGGGCATATAAGAGCCGTTAGGAGGTCTGGTAGGTAGCTGTAACCTGTAATGGTCTAGGCCATTTTACTGGACAGGCGTAGTGCCCACTTTACCCACGCAGGAACACCAGCGGAGCAACACCTCGGAACACAACCACCAGTGAGCCCGCCGATTGGCAGCAAGCTCTTGGTTGTCTACGAGGGGAGCTTCATCGAACCAGCATCAAGCTATTCATACTCGAGGAGCTCCTGATGACTACTGTCACCGCCGTCAACAACCGTCCCCCAGCCGTGGATGTTCAGGACCTCCACTCTGAGGTCCTAAACATAAACCAGCGCCTGGGTAACATGGAGGAATCCCTAGCAGCTGCTGCCGCCCAACGCAGCACAACCAACGCCGCCCTTCAGGACATGCAAGACAGGCTGACCACGCTCTCCAGCCAACTCATGGATGGACTTACATCGTAGAAACAGCTAGTAGAGTCAATCAACACGCAGCTCCAGGACAGCGCAGTCAGGGATTGCCGCTTCTTCTATCCAAAATTGACCGCATCACCAACGCCTTCTGCGACGACCCACCCAACGACACTCTAAGCTACTGCAAGGGCAAGCTTGAAAAGATTGTTGGATACCTCAATGATACAGCACCCAACAAGAAGCTACACGAAGCCCTTCGCGAACACCAGGACCACATCACCCAGAGCATCTACGACCTCAAGATGTCCCTGGCTCTAGAGCACGGGGTCCCTCCGCCGCAATTTCTGCCACATCGAAACACCCGCACACGCAGGACGCCGCCGCCTTCAGACCGCCTCCCTCCCCGGCCATGAGCTGTTGACGGCCTTGGCCCTTCTGCATTACCGCAATCCAGTTCCCACGAGAACCTAACGACTCCATCTGATTACGCATATAACGATCACCACTGTACACAGGTCGTAGTCAGGGTCCCCTGGATCATGACTGCTACCTGATCACCACAAGCGGGTTCCCGCACAGCTAGTTTCTACCCACGAACAGCCGGATTGCTTCGGCAGTACCGGCCATCAAACTCGCCTCAACAGTCCCAACTAAATTAGCACCACAGGCCCCAATAAAAATCACCCCAGAACAACATCCCTCCCATGCCCTATCCTTCTTCCTACCCAAATACCCAATTTACCCTGTTGTTGGTTTTTCCTATACCTTTATTCCCCCCCCCCCCCAAAAGGTAGGACATGTTAAGTGTTAAACCGAGCTCTACTTCAAACATCCGAAGACGCCCATCTCTGACTCCCGGGGGACGATGGAGGACTCCGGGGTGCTTTTCGTTACGGCAATACCTAAGGTACATAAAGCCCCCCCCCCCCCCCGGCGCCACCACAGACAACGTCAAGACGCGTGGAAGTCGATACGCCACTTACGCGCAGGGAAGGCTACCGAATAACCTCGGTGGGGCCACCTGGCAATCTACCACGCCTTCTACTAGCTACCCGGGACTACTTAGGTAACCCTCTATCCCCTTCGGGCGGCCGAAGCCTGGTCGGAAAAAAATAAAAAAATAAAAAATAAATAAAATAAAACTCTGCACGTAATTTCTTAATCCGGGGTAAATACTCAGACATTTATCCATTTATTGAAACATCAAAAACATATTATAAAACATACACAATTTACAGATTATAAATAAAAAAGATAAAATAAAAAATTATAAACATTTTAATATATACTCTAATAAAACAAAGATCCACACCACATTTCTAATAAACATTACATAAAAATAAATTATATTTCAAAAATATAATTAAAAATTTAATTTATCCTAATCTATCCCTTTCAAAATTATATAAGTTGAATTTAATTTTTTTTTCACAAAAACTTCAAACATACTTAAAAATACTTCAAACAAAAAATATAATATTACTGGTTTCCAGTAACAAATAACTGGTAATCCAGTTATTAGCTTACCTATATTTTAAAATTCCCCATAGTAAAATATTGCCGCCGTAGCCGTAAATGGGACATAAAGGTATAGGTCAAGAGAGGGAGATAGATAAATGTCCATTGTGTGGAGAAGAGAATGTAGACTTCCATTGTATATTAAATTGTAGTCAAACAAAGGTATGGAGAGAGCAGGCTTGGCTACGTAAATGGGACAGAAAGGTATAGGTCAAGAGAGGGAGCTAGATAAATGTCCATTGTGTGGAGAAGAGAATGTAGACTTCCATTGTATATTATATTGTAGTCAAACAAAGGTATGGAGAGAGCAGGCTTGTCTACGTAAATGGGACAGAAAGGTATAGGTCAAGAGAGGGAGCTAGATAAATGTCCATTGTGTGGAGAAGAGAATGTAGACTTCCATTGTATATTATATTGTAGTCAAACAAAGATATGGAGAGAGCAGGCTTGGCTGCGTAAATGGGACAATTTGGGGGGTGAAGTAGTAATTAGAAAAATGTTGTCAGTAAAAGGAGAAAAGTACAGGAGAAATATAGGGAATTATTTAGGGAAAGTTAAAGAGAGATGGCTAAGAATAATTAAGAGAAAAATGTAGAGTGGGATAGGTGAAATGGCAGAAAGTGTAAAAGGGAGCAGAGGGCCTCCAATACACAAAAACCTAAGGTTAGGTGTATGGGGACCGAATTATTATTCAATGGTGGGCAACATGATAACATGATAGGATTTTCAGGATTTAGGAATGTATGGCATATTTCAGTATGGATTTTATAATTTGTAATCTTGATTTTGTATTTCCATTTGTTGATGTAAAAGGAAATAAATTACTATTACTATAACTATGTAACAGAATGCGAGGGGGTTGCAATGTGGATAAAAAAGGTTTGGGAGGAAAAATGGGAGAAAGTAAAGAAGACTATAGTAGCTATAAAAATGTTAACAGGAATTAATATTACTGACAGTCAACACCCATACATTTTGTTGTTGTAATTTACGTACTCCAACGTTAAGTCATATCAGACGGTGAATCCACTGGGTGAACTGATGCTCAAATGAGTCCAGGGTCCACGGAGCTTAGAGCTACCCGACATTCGTCTTGTAGGATAACGGAAAACCCCGGAAAAACCTTATCCGGATACCTCACCCTGACCGAGAGTCGAACTCGGGACCTATTGAACGTGAGGCAGACATGCTACCATCTACGCTACCGATGCGGGCAACACCCATACAGAGACTTTCTTCTAAAGATGTATGTCTTTGTGAGGAAGCTGTGGTCATATACTAGTTCTTCCTATCAAACCTCGGGATTGAAGTTTCTGGCGAAGTGCCACAGTCTTCCTGCCTGTTAAATATACTACAAAAAGTGAAAAGGGCGCCGTCATCATGAAAGGCATTCAAACTTCCAACTCCAAGGTTTTGTGCAAGATCTGAATAAACAGCTCTGTCTGCTTTGGTAAGTTAGAACTGTATACCCGTGATATTTACGATATTCATGTAAACTGGCGTTTCCGTGAACAGGACCATAGCCGATGTGGAGGAAGTGCTGTTCCGATCCTTAACAAAGGGCACCGAGTCCAGTCTGACATCTCCATAGCCTACGGGAGGATACGGAAATTTGTGCGCGCCTGCCTCCTTTGCCGGATATCTGGATGTCACCCGGAGCGCCTGCGTTTCCGAGCAACGTTCAAGCCACCTTTGTGGTATCTCGGAAATTTCACGCTTAATTAACACGACCTGACAGAACACCTCAACCGAACAGTTCATTGTTCTTTATCCGCTCATCAACACTCTGCATTCCGTATGGTCTTATTTGTATTATTATTAAAGGTATGCACAGTATTACACCTGACACCAAATATTTATGTGTAGCTCTCACATGACTTTCTCTACTCTTGTACAAACATTTATTGCTCTATCTACTTCAAGATAAACATTATCTTATTGTAGTTACAAGGGAATACAGTAGACTTTAAGTGATAGTCAAATGTTTTAAACAACTGGCCGTTATGTGATGTATACATGACTTTCTCTACTCTTGTACAAACACTTATTGCTCTATCTACTTCTAGATAAACATTATCTTATTGTAGTTACAAGGGAATACAGTAGACTTTAAGTGATAGTCATATGTCTTAAACAGCTGGTCATGTGATGTACACATGACTTTCTCTACTGTTGTGCAAACACTTATTGCTCTATCTACTTCAAGATAAACATTATCTTATTGTAGTTACAAGGGAATACAGTAGACCTTAACTGATAGTCAAGTGTTTTAAACAGCTGGTCGTTATGTGATGTATACATGACTTTCTCTACTCTTGTACAAACACTTATTGCTCTATCTACTTCAAGATAAACATTATCTTATTGTAGTTACAAGGGAATACAGTAGACTTTAAGTGATAGTCAAATATTTTAAACAGCTGGTCGCTCTGTCATGTAGAACAAAGGCTTTTGAGATTGTGACATTGAAGAGTGTGTAGTAATGTCCATGTGAGTGTATACCGAAAACCATTGATTCATTTCCTGTTTCACTATCAGTCGTAGGAATTGGTGGTTACCGCACTTGATGTATACCAGACGTGCTGTGGTCTATTCCAATGGCCGATTTGAGTGACACATTCCCCGGTTACCTGAGTTACCCATTCTCTATGTGGAATGTCAGAACGTTTATTTTTGCTAAGAGGCCTGCTTAAATGTCTTTAGGTTCGTTAAAGTATCGTAAATGTATAACACTGGACCAACCGGCATTTCTTCCCTTATCATAAGCGAGCGGGATGAGACAGGTGGATTTCGGGCGTATAATGGTGTATCTAAGTTTCATCTACAGTAATTAATCGGCGCCAAAAATCGGATTCATTGCGTCTAAACTGCGACAACATAGCGTTGGAAATGTTCATTCGAACACATTTTTGGTCTAACGTAAACAAACGCGGCACCCAACGCGCGGACAGCTTTCTCATGTCTAAATGTTGATTTAATATGTGACAAAAACGTTCTTTTGACATGTACATAGCCTCTGCTATCTCTCTCAGTTTAATTCGGCAGTCATGTAACACCAGTTGTTGAACTTTGGCGATGTTTTCGTCGGTAGTAGCAGTATTTAGACGTCCCGAAGTTCATCGTCTCCCAAGCGCTTACACCACGTTTAAATTCAGTTGCCCAAAATTCCACTGTGGTAAATGATGGTGCAGAGTCCCCATATAAAAAATTCAACTCATCTTTGATTTGCGTAGGTGCATTGCCTTTCAAAAACAAATGAGTGCTCGATACTCGATTTTGCCTATTTTCATAAAGACACTCACATCAACTCACTCAAACGACTGTTACATAACAACTGAGCGTCGAAGATGGCTGAAACTTTGATGAGTAACTGTCAACAGATAAATAACGAAAGTCACTAGCTTCTACTTATGGCTGCTGACATCGTCATGTTGAAGTCGGAAACTTTTCAGACCACCCTCGTAAGAGTGTCTTTTTGTGAATGTCTTAGAATAATTCTATTTATGTGGTATATACAAAACATATATGCATTTAAAGCTTTAAAGAACAGAATTTAGAATTTTTAGCTAAAAATGAAGACTATGGCGCAAATGTTCACGCTACAGAAATATTATTTGATATGAACTTTAGGTTTCAAATAATCGTGCAGTAACATTTTGACTGCATCTTAAGGTTTATTAATGCATTCACAATAAAGAGGTCTTTGGAGCATATTATCATAAATTGAAGATATACATTTTATTTGCTGGGTTAATAAAAACTTTGAAGTGATTTATGAAAAAAAAATACCCCTTTCATGTAAAAAGTGGTTTGGAGGAGGTATTTTATTTTACTGGATTTACGGAGCCACTGCAGATAAATTACGATATCGAATTTTTGTGGGAATGACAGAGAAGAGAAACGAGAAATGAGGTAAATTGGAAGACAGAAAATTTCGGAGATGTAATTAGTCTACCTGGGAAAAGCTCCCGTGTTCGTACGATCAAACCTCAAGAGAGCGATGGACACAAAATTGTTAGCAAGAATTTCATCGTAAGTGACAGAACTGCACTACGCTAGGAAGAGTCCCAAAAGTGGCATCCCCCGGAGGAAGGATGAGGGAAGACGAGACAGGTACCAGCCGTCTCAAGGAGCCACGACAGTGCAGAGGACCTGGTTCATACGACCAGGGCTGTTCAATAAAGAATGATCATAATTTTTTACGCTAATAACTTTTCGCAATAAAATTCAATGTTATTATATTCTGTTAGCTTAATATGAAACAAACATGCCGTAGAAGTTTCATTGTTGGTGCTCCTGGTTCCCGCCTGTAAGCACCAGGCAAGTTCAGACATATGCGGCTCTGAAATTCTGCTTTCGTCTCAACAAATCTTCAGTTGACGCCTATACAATATTACAGGAGGCCTATGGAGAGTCTATTCTTCCCCACAGCACAGCTCGAAGGTGGTTTAAAATGTTTAAAGAGGGGAGACAATCAATTTCAAAGGGACGTTAAACCGAAACTCCAGTTACTGCTCTTACTGAAGAAAACAATAACACTGCTGTTTGTACGATTTACAGAGATACAGAGATAGGAACATCGCTGGGAGAAGTGTGTAGAGTTAAAAGGAGACTATGTTGAAAAACGCCGAGTACTATTTGGACGGGTTATAGACATGGGAACATCGCTGAGAGAAGTGTGTAGAGTCACAAGGAGACTATGTTGAAAAACGCCGAGTACTATTTGGACGGGTTACAGAGATGGGAACATCGCTAGGAGATGTGTGTAGAGTTACAAGGAGACTATGTTGAAAAACGTCGAGTACTATTTGGACGTGTTACAGAGATGGGAACATCGCTGGGAGAAGTGTGTAGAGTTACAAGGAGACTATGTTGAAAAACGCCGAGTACTATTTGGACGGGTTACAGAGATGGGAACATCGCTGGGAGAAGTGTGTAGAGTTACAAGGAGACTATGTTGAAAAACCCCGAGTACTACTTGTACGGGTTACAGAGATGGGAACATCGCTGGGAGAAGTGTGTAGAGTTACAAGGAGACTATGTTGAAAAACCCCGAGTACTATTTGGACGGGTTACAGAGATGGGAACATCGCTGGGAGAAGTGTGTAGAGTTACAAGGAGACTATGTTGAAAAACGTCGAGTACTATTTGGACGTGTTACAGAGATGGGAACATCGCTGGGAGAAGTGTGTAGAGTTAAAAGGAGACTATGTTGAAAAACGCCGAGTACTATTTGGACGGGTTACAGAGATGGGAACATCGCTGGGAGAAGTGTGTAGAGTTACAAGGAGACTATGTTGAGAAACGCCGAGTACTATTTGGACGTGTTACAGAGATGAGAACATCGCTGGGAGAAGTGTGTAGAGTTACAAGGAGACTATGTTGAAAAACGTCGAGTACTATTTGGACGTGTTACAGAGATGGGAACATCGCTGGGAGAAGTGTGTAGAGTTACAAGGAGACTATGTTGAGAAACGCCGAGTACTATTTGGACGTGTTACAGAGATGAGAACATCGCTGGGAGAAGTGTGTAGAGTTACAAGGAGACTATTTTGAAAAACGCCGAGTAATATTTGGACGTGTTACAGAGCTGGGAGCATCGCTGGGAGAAGTGTAGCTACAAGGAGGCTATGTTGAAAAACGCCGAGTACTATTTGGACGGGTTACAGAGATGAGAGCATCGCTGGGAGAAGTGTGTGGAGTTACAAGGAGACTATGTTGAAAAACGCCGAGTACTACAGAGATGAGAGCATCGCTGGGAGAAGTGTGTAGAGTTACAAGTAAATTATGTTGAAAACAATTGTGAAATTATTTATTGTATTTTAGTCCATCTATGTATTGCGTAAACCTCTTGCATATTTGATACGAGAAATGTATACAAATATTGCAAAGAGAGAAATTTGTGCCTCTGTGTATGCCACTTGATATTTGTGTATTACTATTTCGCAGTATTCATCAGAGATTAAAAGGGATTTGTAGAGCGATTTTACTTGAATGTTGTGCCATTGGAACTATAAAAGAACATGCTTATGAAAAGAACACTTGAATGTTACTTAAAAATGCCATAAAGTAGCAAATGTTTTGTTTTACTTCAGACAAATGCTACACGTATTTAATCCCATGGAATCCATATGTAGATGGCCATGATGAGCAACTAAGGCACAACAAAACAAGAGAGTCGAATCGATTTATAACGCAAATGTACGTGTGCGATGCAATGCACAAATATTTTAATAGGCTCTATATAAGAAGGCTCTCGTTTTACTTAATTTGCACCATGTAATCAAGTTCATTAGCAGACATTAAAGAGAGAAAGATTCTGTCATTGGAAATCAATGTATAATTATTTTACAATTAACAACCGATATTATTTTCTTTTTGGATCGTTACAAACTGCGTATCATCCAGAAGGATACGTTGGCCGACTGTTGTGTGGAATCTTCTTATCACCACACCAGCTTCACTATGTATGTTAAGCGTCTTTGTGGACATTTTGAAGATTTTACTATGTTAAATAGCTACAGAGTCGAAGAAAAATTACAGAAAAATGTTGAAGGTAAAATTCTGTAAAATTCAGGTAAAAATTTTCACATATTTCAAATATTTAGAGGCATCAAATTGAAAATATGTTTACCTTATATATTATAAACCTCTATTAAGATAATGTGTTATATATCAAAAATAAAACCTTTTTATCTATTTGAAATATTTGAAAATTTGATTTTCTTTAACTGAATATTCGAAAATGTTCTAGAGGTACACTTTTTATGCAATTTTTGTTAAGTTTCACGTAGGCTAAAGGCAATTTAGCTGAGAAGGCGCTGCCTATGTTCGCAATGCTCCATGATTTTGGGTGCACATTACTATGAAATTATTGTTAATATGTACACGAAAGTGTTCAGGAATGTTTTTAAAACCTTTATCTTGAATAATACCTATTAGTACTTGAAACGTTTGTAATGATAATTCGTTATAATTTTTTTAAAAGCACCTGAAATTGCAGATAGTTTTATTTCTTTAAACAACTACTATAAACCTCAGAGGAACATTCTTTCTTATTATTATTTTTATAAGTCTGCTTAATACACACACAAAAATCGTATGTTTTGGTTGAAGAGTATTTTCTAAAAACATTGCTGCTGCATAGTCTTGACTCTCTGTATTCACTTGTTGTTTTCAAGTTGCTCTTCATTTGTCTTGCCTTCTTGGTCAGTTCTTCAACTGTTTTATCTGCTTTCAGGACTCGCAGCTCATCAATTTCTGTATATAACTACTATCATGATTAGCACATGTATTGTGTGAACTGCGCCTACTAACCTCAATATTACACGTGGTTTCATTGTCTATTCTATTTATATTTTCTACATTTACTTTTCTATGTTTATTAAAACGATTGACTATAAGCCTTCTCTTTCCAAATGTTTTTGGCTACCCATATCATATATTCACCAATAACTAGTACAAAATATTATTCAAAACATATAACTGTTCACATACACAGCCAAAGACAAAAGAAAAACTAGCATTATTGGAGTTACAGTGGCACCAGCAGAAAGCTTGAAAGATCTCTTACAAAACAAGGATTAGTTCAGAAATATCTGTTCAGTATTACAGAAGTTATGATCGACTTTCTGAAAGCTTACGAAAAGGGGCGTGGCGAAAACTTAACACACACTAATATAATTAGCAAATTAGGTATAAAGTATTGCTTCAATAGACTTTTTAACTATATATTTGTAATCTAGAGGGATGAAATTATAATAAAATATGAAATTAAAAAAGTGTATTTAAGCCCCAAGTGAAGTACCCCCTCACCTTAAATATCTGATATTAGGTTTTCTTATAAGCAAAGTCGGTTTTCTGATGTTGGTGTCTTAAAAATGTATTTGGTTTCTTTGTTTTGCTAATGCTATTTGGGGGATGCTATGGTTAGTATTGGGCGCATTGTAGGAATATATGAGTCTTCATTTGTTGATAAACAATCACAAAATGGAGATAAAGTTTGAATATCCATTATGTGTAACATTTTCCGAATGTTTTGGCTCTTCGAAGTAATGTTATTTAAAATTATAAATAAATATTCTATCTTTAATTTTCTGGCAACACACAGAAAGCAACTTTTAAAATATTTACGTTGCTTACATAAAGAATACATATTAATCTAAATAAAAATAGAGTAAAGGGTTATCACATATTTACAGTTTATATCTTCAGTTTGACGTTACATTAACAAAATGAATTTTATGTGTTGAAGTCCCTTGACTTTCTCTACTCATGTATAAGCTCTTCTTAGAAATGTTGGATATTCCCTTAGCTTCTTCATGTTCATTTTCAGGAATTGTCTCATTGGTAATTTTCTTGTAGGTAGGTGCAAGGGAATATGAAAAGGTAATAAACCTTAATGGATAGTCAATAATTTTAAGAGCTGGTTTCTATCCGTTGGCTTTGAAACTTCATTATCTTTTCATGGTTAGGAAATAAAAGAAGAAATATGGAATTCCTAATTAAAAAAAAGCGTAACTACTTAAAAGCTCGGATAAATAACAAGGAATATCACTGGCCTTTTTCATTCTATGAGAAAGAAAAGGGTCATAAGTTGCGTGTTTTAATGAGATAATTACAGTTTTTTCCCTTGAGAAATGTTCGGCGTCTAGAAGTAGGAATGTGTGGGCAAGTATACACTTTATTGGTGTCTATATTTCGGGGCGTGTTTCTGACATCAAAAAGTAAAGAAAAGTTCATATGTATGTGGATCTGAAAATCAATTGTCTCACAGTTATTAGGTTGTCTCGTAAGACAACTTTTATTTTTATGTTGCTGTTTCGGAAAATTTGTTCGATTTCCTTAGTTTTGCAGTGCTATTTACAGGAGGCCATGGCCAGCGTTGTGTACACTGCAAGCATGTATCAGTCTTCAGTTGTTAATAAACAATGACAAAATGGAGATAACAAAGTTTGAACTTGGAGTATTTCTAAAACAAGATTATAAATTCGCTGCCGCAGCACGAAGCATATGTGAAGTGGAAGGAGAAGATGTCGTTACTGAGTTCCAACGTTTCAACAATGGAGACGTTTAGCACGTTCTGAAACTCTAAATATGGCATATCGAGAACATACACAAACTTTTGCATGGAAATCCGCATAAAAGTACCTGTAGACCTTCAGAAGAACTTGGTACATCAGAAGATACCATACATCGCCACATTAAGACACTTAGAGCCCACCTCGGTAGCATGTCTGCCTCACGTTCAAGAGGTATCCAGTTCGAATCTTGGTCAGGGCGAGTTACCTGGATAAGGTTTTTTCCGGGTGCTTCCCTTATCCTTAAAGACGAATATCAGGTTACTGTAAGCACCAGGGACCCCGGAATTATTTGAGCATCGTTTTACAAGTTTCATTTCATCGTCCGATATGACTTAACGTTAGTTGACGTAAATTACAACAAAATGACATTTAGAAAGTCATACAAAGCTGTAGATCTGTTCCACATGAACTGACACCTCAACAGGCTGAACGTAGAGTGGAGATGTCAGCTTATCGGTTATCTCATGTATGATTTACTTTTCAGGAGAATTGTTACTTGTGATGAAAAATGGGTATATTACCGAAGCCCGGATGTCTCGAAACAGTGACCTGCTCCACGCAAAACTGCCAAAATTAACTTAAAAATATCAGTTCGATGTGGAACTAATGTTGCCTGTTTGGTGGAATTTTAAAGGTGTAATTCACTGGGCGTTTGCTCCGAACGGCGAATGATTGATGCGGATCTTTGTTCTCAACAGCTGGAACGAGCTCATGAAATGTTGTGAGAAAATGCCCAGCATTAGTTAATATAAATAGAGTTTTATTGCAATATAACATCCAATATTGCAAGAACAACCGTAGAAAATGTCCAGGAAATGGGTGGAATGGAACTGCTACCTCACCCAGCATACAGCCCTGATATAGCGCCAACACGTTTCTTCTTTTTCCCTCCATGGCCCAGTTTCTACGTGTAAGACGTTTTGACAACATTGAATCAGTGCGAGTGTGTGTCACCGAATTCTTCACATCAAAAATCACAGATGGCTTGAGGCGGTCCTTGCCCGTTAAGTACCTCGTTGAGCCCTCCTGGCACTCAACACCTCATAAGATAGGATGTGTGATAGGTGAGGACTGCGGATGGGAGGTTTCCAACAGGTCGGGTTTTTCTCAGGGTAGATCTGCATGAGTACTCGCTTTTGAGTCCAGGGGGAGGGTGCCATCCACGAACGCGGACTCTGATGAACTTTTTAGTACTTGTCGCCCCCTTCACTCGCCGAAACAGGGTGTTTTTCCTAGCAAACATTAAACGTCGCCATTGCACAAATTTCCCCTTCCTTTCCCCGAATTTTGGACACATTAGGGGTCATGTGACCTGTTGCTTGTTCCTTGTAGATTGTGTTTAATCCCTACTCTTGAACTTAATAGCAATTCCTAGTGTATGAGGTATGTATCCACGCGATTTTCTCTTACCCTCAGTCAAGCTAATTAATGCATAAGCATGTCTGAAAATGTGTATCTTAAATTCCAGTGTCTATTCTCTCGTCACGTATCATATGCTGACCAAGGCATGGGCTGGCGACGAGGGTCTAGCCTAAACAATGACACCTTTGTCGGCAAGGAACACAAAGAAATGCCTGTGAGGGAAGGTGTCCACTACTCATTTCCAGATAAACACCCTGCCATCCTACCTCAGCTGCGACTCGACAGGTGAGCACACCTCACCTTAGGGAAACTGACGTCGCCACAACATGGGAAAGAAGAAAACGAAGAAGTCTACTGCAGCGAAGCGTCAGACAGTAGAGCCGCTCCCGCCGCAGCCCTCCTCGGCCGGCTCCCGGGCGCCTACTCCAGTCTCGCTGATAGTATCGGCGGACGAGAGTGAGTCGCCCGACAGGGGCACCGACCGTTTCTGGGCCAGTCGCTCCCCACGGACGCCGCACACATCGCCGGACGCAGTATCTCAACGCCAGCTGACACCGCCGCAACCACACAGCAGCACGCGCGCCACCCAGACATCCCTCATGGATCTCACCCCAGCAGCAACCTACGCCGCCGCTGCTGCCGCAACGCAGAGGTCCTCACCATCGCCACCCGCTGAGCCCGTTCGGCGGTCGTGGAGCGCAACCGTCGTCGTCACGGGTGTGCCTCGCGACCTGCCTTGCAGGTACATCCTCACCGCAGCCCAACAGCAGTGGCCCTCAGCCCTACGGACCAGCCGCATCACTCTGCGTGGCCGCCCCACATCCTTGGTCCGCCTGCAGCTGGAAGACGAAGCCGACAAGAGCGCGGCCTTGAGGACGGGCCTGCCCTTATTAGGGCAGTGCCTCAAAATTGAGGCAAGCCGCTCTGAGCGTCCAGCACCTTGTCGCCGATGCTGCAGGTACGGGTACGCAGCCGCCACCTGCACTGCTACCCCACGGTGCCATTATTGTGGTGCCGCAACTCTCACCGGGGAATGCCAGCAGCACGATCTTCGACGCCGCCTTCGGTACTGCGCCACCTGTAACGGCTACGGCCACTTTACAGGACAGGCGCAGTGCCCCGCTCGCCAACGCCAGGACTCCAACAACATCACACCTCCAACGGCTCCCTCCGACAACACCGCCTCCTGGAGCCCGGCACTGGACTGCCTCAAGGATGAAGTGCAGAAGGTCAACCACCGGCTTCATTCTATCGAGCAGCAGCTACCGAACCCATGCACCGCCGCCAGCCAAGGGACTCCCACAGCCGAAGTTCAGGACCTCCACTCCGAGGTTCTGAATATTGGCCTTCGCCTCGGGAACCTGGAGGACTCACTCGCCGCAGACAACTCAAGACGTGACGCCACTTATGCCACAGTAACAGCCACCGTAACTGACCTCAAAGACCAACTAGTGAATTCGCACCAGCAGACTATGGACAACGTCACAACACACCTAGAGCAAGATACCTCCTCCTTCCGTTCACTTACTAACCTCATTACGCAATTGACAAAACAACTACAAGACACCTTGCAAGACTATATCGCCCAAAGCTCAATAACCTACAAGAACACTTCAACCGCTCTCTCTCGGAGTCCGGAAAGTACAACTCTGGAATCAGCCATAAGCTCCTCGAAATTCAAATCGCTGCTGCTGCTATACAACCCGACACCATTCGCGAATACTGCTCTGAAGTCCTTCAACGCATCGACCTACTTACGACGACTATTTTAAATCCCGAGCGACCGACACGACACAGTCGGCGCTTAAACTAAGCACCATCGGTGCGCAGTCACCTCAGAACAAAACCACGATCCTAATCCTTTAAATTTCCCCCGATGACTAAATAAATAAAGACGCCCAACCTATCCCGACTTTTCTCTACCAAAACCTCCGCAATATCCCGGGCTGCTGTCAGGGCCTTGGCCATGGCAGCAGGCCGAATAGCACCTCGGGCCCTTTCCTGTCAGTCTTCTACTGCCAGGAAAGGTCAAACAACGTACTGACGGGAGTGCTAAGCGGAATCCCACAACCTTCCGAACTTCCCAATCTAACCACCGCTTACTTCATAACCAATTCCCGAAAAAAAAAAAAAAGAAGGTGTCCATTCACTTCGCTACATTGATACTTTGGGGTCTCCTGCTTTCAGTAATATAATCGAGATTGCCTGTTTAGTTTCTGCACTTGTATATTTAATAATTATCCTCTAAATTTGTTATAACGTTGTTTAATTTATATTGTGGTATCTATCCGCCTTTAATTATGCGTTTAATAAGACTTTCGCGGCTATTATTACAATGTTATGCCTAACAGGGACGGTATCAGGTCAACACCATAGATTCTAATGATCTGTAATTTGAAAATTGCTTAATTACAGGTCAGAACAAATTTAAAAAGAAAACGAAGTTACTTATAAGACAGTATCTATAAATAAAATCGAAAGTTCCAAAAATTGCACTAAATGGCTTCCTCTTACTTCAACGAATGGAGTGAGCCGACGTTCCCTACTTTGGCGTACTCTTTTGAAAATGCATGCTGTGTTTTGTATTTTGTATAATACAGTTTGGATATGCTATCTCAAAATGTCAACATCAGATACAGTAGTGGCCTCCATTGAGCCTCCTACAATGGTACTCGTCTATTGTAGGAGACTCAACGTGAAGTACTACCGCGTATCTCTCTGTGCTCATGCAGGGTTCCACTGCTGGCCGTGTACATTCACTCTTCAGACAGGTTATCCAGTCTATGACAAACACTGAGTCGTTGAAAACACCCGCTTCTTTGACAAGCGGCAGCATAAATAGCGCTACTTACTTGTAGCGGAAGTTTCTGACAACAGAAGGTAGACTGACAGGCGATAGATGGCGCACGAACCTAATTACTATCTATGTAAGAATATGTCTTGATTTTTAAGCAATTTGAACAGAGAGTAGGAACAATTTTATTGGAGTTCAAATAAAAATGTACTCTTTATCTAAGAAACACCAAGGCCGAGGTGTCTCGCACAAAGACTGAATTTATTTGTAAAGAAGATATGTAATTTTAAGTTCAAAAGCCTTTAACTAGTTATATAAGTAAAAGAAGAATTCTTGGCGTTGAATAATGAATTGAGACAATAAACCTCCAAAGGCCAAATATGATTATTAAACATTTTAATGAACCATAGTCTTTCCTCTTAATCTCATTTACCGTACTGTTGTGATATTTTATGTTTGAGAGGTTCTGAAAGATTGATTATTGAATTGTCTGTCCGTAAATACGATCCAAATATGTTTCAACTGAACGGACATATGTCACATGAGGTGTTGATACCAAAGAAGGGAATTCCTCGAAAAAGGACATTATTTGATATTTATGTATAGCTTCTACCCAGGACACGGCATAAACACTTTCAAGTAACATCTCTGCTACATTATGTTTAACATTTTCACAAACATTTGGACAAATAGTTAGACTGAAAAATTCAATGCCTTGGTCGAAATTTGAACCGCGGATCACTCTAATCAATTGAGGCCCGCCTCTCGGTAGCGTGGTGGTAGCCTTTCTGCCTCACGTTCAAGAGGTCCCGACTTCGAATCTTGGTCAGGGTGAGCTACCTGGATAAGGTATTTACCGTGGTCTCCCCTTATTCTGAAAGACGAATGTCGGGTAATTCTAAGCTCCATGGACCCTGGGCTCATTTGAGCATAATTTCACCCATTCCATTCATCGTACGATATAGTAATTTAACGTTGAAGGAGGTACATTACAAAAAAAATGGCTACCATGGCCAACGTGTAGTCTTGACATTAAACTCTTCAACTGACTCATATGTTTCCCAGTAAATCACTAGGAGTTCTCATAAACAATGAGATACGAACAATTTTGTGGCGACTTACTAACTCTGCAAGTATTTAAGGACCGAGACCGGGAGATCGGTGGTTCAAATCGCGGACGTGGCATTGAATATTTCAATCTGGCTCTATCCAAATCTTAACCTACATACGGCTAGTGTACAAAAATGATTAAATTGGCTATTTTAAATTTTCTGGCAATATACTCAGAATTGTTCTTCATTGAGGATGACTTAACTGGTAAAGGTAAAAGATACAATATAAGTATACAAGAATCGCATAGACTGCTTAAGGTTATTTGATTTCTTTGTTTTGGTAATGCTATTTACAGGATGCCATGGCTAATGTTGGGTAGATTGCGAGCATGTACAGATGTATTATTTTATCTTGACAGGAATCCTGCGCGGTAGGGATGAGTAGCAGCTGTGGTGGGGAGAGTGCACTTATCGCCACAATGGGTCACACGCGTAAGATTACGAGAGGTGAGGGTGGTGCATAAGGTGTCTAAAAGCAAATTTCATTCTCGATGCCAGTTTTGCAGCTCTTATACCCTAAGTTGTAATTCTTACTATGGTAGTACTCTCCACGCTTTTGTTGGATCTTAAATAGTACATAGACATTTGGAACAAAACCCTGTTCTCCCCCAGCAGGCATGATAAACAACTGCCGGCCTTTCAATATCGCTGTAGAGTCCCTGTAACGTATTTCACTCCAGGCATATGGTCCAGTATGTGCTGTATTTATATAAGTTTCATCCATATAAACTATTTAAACTTCACTTCGATATCTCCGAATATTTCGTAAATACTTAAGCCTTTTTGCACGTATGGTGCGATTTTGGATTAAAATTTGTCTGTCACGCTTAGTGTTTCTTTTTTTGTTCAAATAATCCTAGCTGCAAAAGAACTCTTCTTAATGTTCAGACACTGCCGTGGAAGTCAGTAGAATTTTTAGCTTCATAAGCACTTTCTTCTAAGTTGGTCTTTGTTTTTCTGTGCTTCAAAAATTATTCACATTTCGCCTATTTCTGAATTAAAACATCCAAATTAGATTTTGTGCATGTTCTTAATATTTGTTTACTGGGCCTAGAGAAGGACGTTGTTGCACTATCATCAAGGGCTTTTCTTTCATTAATAACTCTCCTAAACTGCTTTCAGACACAACTGTAGCCTCAGATACCCTTCCCCAGATTTTTATATCTGACTCAGACCATTGTTCTTTTTTTATAAATCTATGGATATTGGTTATTACTTCTCGTGTGTTTAAATGTAGCACTTTATTTCCTAGTGTGCTGCTAGGAGGCATCATTTATAAATGCTCTCTTGGAACCAGGAGACAAGCACATTTTGAAACAAGCTGTAGTGTTACCGAGTAGCTCTGCACGTGTTTACTTGCTCGCAACTGGTATGCAACTGACCTGCCCTCCCCTCCAGTTGTAACCGTTTCGTGGTGGACTCGTACCACTGCGCATCGCTCTGCACTTTTCAAGATAAAAAATACATCTGTATCAGTCTTCAGTTTTTAATAAACAGTCACAAAATAGAGATAACAAAGTTTGAATTTAGAGTACTTCTAAAACTTTACTAGAAACAACATTATAAATAAAGCCATAGATTAATCAAACTTGGTAGCTTTTGGGTAAATAATGAGCTGACATCAAAGGAAACTAAAATTCCGTTATTATTGATATTTACCTTAGTGTTACATTAAGGTGGAACTAAAGTGTTTTTATAGTTTGACAAGTGGTTTAAAAGATTTTATTGATAAAGCTCCACTGTTTATAAATACTTCTATTTTATAATTTTAAATTCTTTTCTCTGTTCGTAAAACCAGAGAAAAGTTCTACACACAAAACGTTTTTCAAATCATCGAGTCCGAGCACTTTTGTATGAGGAGGAGTGTTGAACGTTTTTCTCCAGTACACTTTGGATTTTGAACCTCTTTCACTATATTAAGTACAGCTCGTTCACTGCCGTTGCTATAATATTATTTAATAGAATAATTACCTTTACATTTCTCTACTTTATAAAAGTGCAACACATATGATATTAATTTTCTACTTTGTGAGTGTATGACATTGTTTACATTTTTACTTAACTCAAACTCGTCTATTGTAGGAGACTCAACGTGATGTACTACCGCGTATCTCTCTGTGCTCACGCAGGCTTACACTGCTGGCCGTTTACATTCACTCCTCAGACAGGTTACCCAGTCTGACAAACACTGAGTCGTTCAAAACATCCGCTTCTTTGACAAGCTGCCGCATAACTAGCGCTACTTACTTGTAGCGGAAGTCTCTGACAACACAAATTGGACCGGGAGGCGATAGATGGCGCACGAACCTAATTACTACCTATATAAGAATATGTCTTGATTTTTAAGCAGTTTAATTGGAAAGTAGGAACAATTTTATTGAGAATCAAATTAAAATCTACCCTTTATCTAAGAAACACCAAGGCCGAGGTGTCTCGCACAAAGACTGAATTTATTTGTAATGAAGAGATGTAATTTTTAGTTCAAAAGCCTATAACTGGTTATATAAGTAAAAGATGAATTCTTGGCGTTGATTAATGAACCGGGACAATAAACCTCCAAATGAACCATAGTCGTTCATTTTAATCTCATTTACCTTACTGCTGAAAGATTGATTATTGAATTGTCTGTCCGTAAATACGAACCAAATATGTTTCGACTGAACGGACATAAAAGTCACATGAGTAGTTGATACCAAAGAAGGGCATTCTTGGAAAAATGACATTATTTTATATTTATATATAGCTTCTACCCAGGACACGGCATAAACACTTTCAAGGAACATCTCTGCTAAATTATGTTTAACATTTTCCGAAGATTTTGGCTCCTTCAAACATTTGAACAAATAGTCAGACTGAAAAATTCAATACCTTGGTCGAAATTTGAACCGCGGATCACTGTAAACAATTGAGGCCCGCCTCTCGGTAGCGTGGTGGTAGCCTTTCTGCCTCACGTTCAAGAGGTCCCGACTTCGAATCTCTGTCAGGGTAAGCTACCTGGATAAGGTTTTACCGCGGTTTTCCCTTATTCTGAAAGATGAATGTCGGGTAATTCTAAGCTCCATGGACCCTGGGCTCATTTGAGCATCATTTCACCCATTCCATTCATCGTACGATGTGACTTAACGTTGGAGGACGTAAATTACAGAAAATAAAGAAAAAGTGAGCTACCATGGCCAACGTACAGTCATGACATTAAATTTTCCAACTGACTCATATGTTTCCCAGTAAATCAGTAGGAACTCTCATAAACAATGAGATACGAACCATTTTGTGGCGACTTACTAACTCTGCAAGTATGTAAGGACGGAGATCAGTGGTTCAAATCGCGGACGTGGCATTGAATTTTTCAGTCCAGCTCTATCCAAATCTTAGCCTACACACGGTTACTGTACAAAAATGATTAAATTTTCAATTTTTCAAAAAAGTGGAAGTGATATCTTAATTATTCATGAATTGTCTATCTTATATTTTCTGGCATTATCCTCAAAATTCGTCTTCATTCAGGATGGCTTAAATGGTAAAGGTAAAATATACAATATAAGCAGTGGCGGCTGGTGCGTTAAATTATTGGTGGTGCACAAATGAAAAATAAAATACAGAGTAGTAATGACTCACCTATTTATACAGATTCCTTGCTGTATTCTCCTTAGACCTGGCGAATCTATCGATAGCTTTTGCGTTGAAGTCGCTGATCTTCAGAACAAAATCTCTCTCAATTGAAAGCATTGGTAATGCTGACAATCGGTCCTGTGACATTGTGTTCCTAAGGAAAGTTTTTATTCTTTTTAAAGTTGAGAAACAGCATTCTGCTTCAGCGGTACACATTGGCATAGTTAACAGTACTCGGAGGAGTTTGACATATTCGCTGAATGTAGCACATAAATTGTTTTCCTTAATGAAGTCCATCAAGCACAAAGCGCCGGACATTCCACGAAATTCCTCTCGACTGTAAATTACAGTCAGTTCTCTACGAATTTGTGTTACAATGATAAAAGGATAGAACCTTATTGTTTCTCTAAGGGAATCCTCTGGAAATGTCTTAGAAATTTTCTTGATGAAACAAAGTTGAGGCTACCAGATGTTCCGTGAAGCTAAATCTGTCCTTTTCTTCTCTAAGAATGTCACATACTTCAAGAGCTTCTCTTCTTTTCACATCATGATGTTCTATTCTTCTCCTCTTAATTGCAGTTTCTTCGTGTTCCTCGATATCCACGCTATTTCTTACCTTTTGCACTTCCCTTTCAAATGCGTTTATCTGGGCGATGGCAAATGTTATATTGCAGTCTCGTTTCTGCAGCTGATTGTACAAAATGTCCACATGTGGCACGATCTTGTAGAAGAAAGACAGACAGAATACAAAATTATAATCTTTCAAAGTGGCCATAAACCCAGAAGCCTGAACAAGTGTGGACTTGTTTAACAGAGCTCTCTTCTGAATAACCTCCATGCATTTAATTAAATTCTCCCTGTGTTCGAAAAGCAGAGCACACAGGAGCTAAGCCTGAAGGTCACGCTATAGCCGTTGCTAAGAGTAGGAGGAGCTAGGTTTATAAACCTCCATTTAAGCAATGTATAAGAAGCCACACCTAACTCTTCACCTTCCCGCAACCCCCTCAGAGAGCCTACATTTGGGCGAAATCTTAGGTTAACACCTGCAAAACTGCGGCTCCTACAGCTAATCACTGTTTATTTCGACTTCTGCGGTCATGGGTAGCTACAGACGATAAGCGTAATTGGAACATGTTTGTACATAAAACAATGCAAACAAGTACAGCTTTAATGTGCAAAATGCACCTGTTGTATATTCAGAATCAGTGAGTGGAGCGCAAACCTGCAACCTTATGGAGGAACTGCCCTGTATATAAGTATACAAGAATCGCATAGACTGCATAAGGTCTTAATTAATGTCACACAACTCGCTGTGTGATTCGTTTCTAGCGTTTGCCCTATTTGTCTTAACATTCATATACGTATAACGAAGGTCATTTGTGACTTATACCTTCTCTGGTAATTATGGTTAATAGCGGAAACATGTGAAATAATTGAATATCAAATTTATAGCTGAACGTTAAAGTCTATTTACTTATAAATTAAGGATTACACAATTAATTTATAAAATGGGAATGGCTTTATTGTGGTTCAGATTAATATGTATTCTTTAAGTAAGTAAGGTCAAACTGGAGATATACTAAACAAAGGGTAAATATGTGATAACCCTTTACTGTATGGTGGTGCCCTAGGGCTACATTAGGCTGTATTCAGCTCAAAAAATGTTGTAGTGCAGTTATTTTGTTATTATAATATTCCATTGGCGATTGCCAATTATACACACACAATTTTGAGTCCCTTGAGTTGTAAATATTATATTACTTTTACAATTCAATTGTACTATCCAAGCAGCTGCTTGCGATACTAAGACGCCATAAGCGATATATTTTGAATACCAGAGCCCCTAGTGGCTGACCGGAAAAATTATGAGTGAATTGCAGAATTTAATGTCAGAACGGCACGTAGGCCATAGTACCGTAAGAGCGACTAAATGGAAACCAGTAGGGCCGTGGTTCAGATCATGGCCATGGCACTGAATTTTTCAGGTTGAATATCTATTCAAAACTTTAGCTTATATATGGCAAGTTTGAAGAAATGCTTAATTTGCATCAATTAAAGAGCAATAAGTGTTTGTACAAGAGTAGAGTAAGTCATGTGAAACTACCAGCTGTTTAAAACATTTGACTATCACTTAAAGTCTACTATATTCCCTTGTAACTACAATAAGATAATGTTTATCTTGAAGTAGATAGAGCAATAAGTGTTTGTACAAGAGTAGAGAAAGTCATGTATACATCACATAACGACCAGCTGTTTAAAACATTTGACTATCACTTAAAGTCTACTGTATTCCCTTGTAACTACAATAAGATAATATTTATCTTGAAGTAGATAGAGCAATAAGTGTTTGTACAAGAGTAGAGAAAGTCATGTATACATCACATAACGACCAAAACATTTGACTATCACTTAAAGTCTACTGTATTCCCCTGTAACTACAATAAGATAATGTTTATCTTGAAGTAGATAGAGCAATAAGTGTTTGTACAAGAGTAGAGTAAGTCATGTGAAACTACCAGCTGTTTAAAACATTTGACTATCACTTAAAGTCTACTATATTCCCTTGTAACTACAATAAGATAATGTTTATCTTGAAGTAGATAGAGCAATAAGTGCTTGTACAAGAGTAGAGAAAGTCATGTATACATCACATAACGACCAGCTGTTTAAAACATTTGACTATCACTTAAAGTCTACTGTATTCCCTTGTAACTACAATAAGATAATGTTTATCTTGAAGTAAATAGAGCAATAAGTGTTTGTACAAGAGTAGAGAAAGTCATGTATACATCACATAACGACCAAAACATTTGACTATCACTTAAAGTCTACTGTATTCCCCTGTAACTACAATAAGATAATGTTTATCTTGAAGTAGATAGAGCAATAAGTGTTTGTACAAGAGTAGAGAAAGTCATGTGTACATCACATAACGACCAGCTGTTTAAAACTTTTGACTATCACTTAAAGTCTACTGTATTCCCTTGTAACTACAATAAGATAATGTTTATCTTGAAGTAGATAGAGCACTAAGTGTTTATACAAGAGTAGAGAAAGTCATGTATACATCACATAGCGACCAGCTGTTTAAAACTTTTGACTATCACTTAAAGTCTACTGTATTCCCTTGTAACTACAATAAGATAATGTTTATCTTGAAGTAGATAGAGCACTAAGTGTTTGTACAAGAGTAGAGAAAGTCATGTGTACATCACATAAAGACCAGCTGTTTAAAACATTTGACTATCACTTAAAGTCTACTGTATTCCCTTGTAACTACAATAAGATAATGTTTATCTTGAAGTAGATAGAGCAATAAGTGTTTGTACAAGAGTAGAGAAAGTCATGTGTACATCACATAGCGACCAGCTGTTTAAAACATTTGACTATCACTTAAAGTCTACTGTATTCCCTTGTAACTACAATAAAATAATGTTTACCTTGAAGTAGATAGATCACTAAGTGTTTGTACAAGAGTAGAGAAAGTCATGTGTACATCACATAACGACCAGCTGTTTAAAACTTTTGACTATCACTTAAAGTCTACTGTATTCCCTTGTAACTACAATAAGATAATGTTTATCTTGAAGGAGATAGAGCAATAAGAGTTTGTAAGAACAGTTCTTACGTGGCTGTATGAAGGCAGCACATCAACCTGTTGCATGCTGCACGTATTTTTCCTTCGCACGGTATGTGAAGCACAGACTGCCACGTTAATATTCTAGCAAGTCCAAGCGGTTGCCAGCGGGAAAATGTCAATACTTGGAATTTTCCACTTGTTCAGGAACGTGATTTTTTCCCAATATATCCGTCCCTATTATCGGTTTTTCCCGCTCCACGTCGCATTCCGGGGATATTTGCTTCTTGCCAATATTAGTCGTTGTTATTGTACAAGACGATCATCCGTCAGGGTCTCCCAATTAGGTCCGTGGTCATATCACTATTTGTGATAATCTTCTTACAAAATATTTGATTTCTTGTACCCGTATGACTTTCTCTACTCACATATAAAATATTTTGCCCAACGTGGTATTCAAGAATTCCGGACTAAGAATCTCGGCGAAGGCGAGTTATCATGTTAAGGTTTAATTCACTGTGATTTACCCTTATCCGGCAACATGAATGTCTAGTAACTCTAAGCCCTGTGTGTCCTGTAATCATTTGAACATCATTTCTTTCATCGTCCGATATGACTTAACGTTGGAGGTTTTCTCTTATCCTGAAAGATAAATGTCTGGTAACTCTAAGCTCTGTGTCCTGTTCTTACTTGAACATCTATAGATACTTCCTACTTCCGATATAACATAAGGTTGAACGACACATTTTAAAAAGATTTAACTTCCGAAGGGTGACAATTCTCTCACTTCGTATCTCGCTATCTCTCTCTCTCTCTCTCTCTCTCTCTCTCTCTCTCTCTCTCTCTCTCTCTCTCTCTCTGTCAATTTGTCTAATGTCTCCCCTCCACGCTAGACCAATACCAGTTTTCCAGAGCTCTTTAATTTATCAAGAATTGGCGATATGGTGTATGGTTAGATTTCCATATATGTCACATAAATTCATGCCAGATGTATTGCAAAACTATAATTCTCTCGGAATGTTTACGGAACTCCACTTACCTTTGGATGTTTATAATGGGTATTCTGTAAGAGATGGAAAATCCCTTGCTACACAATAATTGTAGATGCCATCAATCATTTTATGTCAAATGACTGAAGCATTTGAAATCTGTTTCTTCTTTTCTGCTTTAAGTATTTGAATATTTTATCTTCTAAAGTCAGTAGTCACCTTTCATGATTTATCTCTTGCACTTTCAAAGCCGACGGAATGTCAGTCATCACTAGAAAACCAGTTGTTTAAAACATTTGACTATCACTTAAAGTCTACTGTATTCCCTTGTAACTACAATAAGATAATGTTTATCTTGAAGTAGATAGAGTAATAAGTGTTTGTACAAGAGTAGAGAAAGTCATGTGTACATCACATAACCACCAGCTGTTTAAATCATTTGACTATCACTTAAAGTCTGCTGTATTCCCTTGTAACTACAATAAGATAATGTTTGTCTTGAAGTAGATAGAGCAATGTAGAGAAAGTCATGTGTACATCACATAACCACCAGCTGCTTAAAACATTTGACTATCACTTAAAGTCTACTGTATTCCCTTGTAACTACAATAAGATAATGTTTATCTTGAAGTAGATAGAGCAAAGTTGCTTATACAAGAGTAGGGAAGGTCAGGTGAGACAACATTTCGGATTCTACGTTGTAGGTTACAGAGTTTGGGAAAAGGGTTTCCGGTTTTAGATTCCCCATTTTAGTCCCATTCACGTCGGAAATATGACAGCCGTACACTTTACGTAGAGCATGTCCAGAGCGATTCAGCAGGCCATGGGTACAGAGCTAAGGAGGTACACAAATGTGTATAGTCGAGCTAGTGGTGATTTTTGTCTCCTACATTCATATGCAAGGGTTTATGACCCTGGGAAACAAGACCCGCTGTCTTTATGGGTCAGTAAAGTGAATGACGTCATTTCAGAAACAGCTGTTTTCACCAACTCGACGACGGTTGTCGACGCAGCAATAAAAGCGACGCCAAGAACTAAATCCTGAAGACGCTCTCTGGAATTACAACGTGAGGAACCACTTTATATTACAAACGTGACAGTGTTACCAACCTCGTAGTGCCGATATTGCCGTCCTCTGCGGTGAGATGATGACAATTTATTCTACAAAAGCTGGGATAGGTGTGCCTTACTATCTAGGGTTGGCCAAGCGTCCTGCAACTGCCTCTATAGCTTAGTCCGTAACAAATCTGCCTCACGTTCAAGATTTTCCAAGTTATAATCTCGGGGATGAGTTATCGGTTTAAGGCTACCTTTTCCTTGGGTTTTTCTTATCCTGAATGATGAATGCCTGGTAACTCTAAGCTCTATGTACCCTGTACTTATTTGAACATCGTTTCATTCATCGTCTGATGTGACTTAACATCGGAGGATTTCTCTTATCCTGAAAGATGAATGTCTCGTAACTCTAAGCTCTATGTGCCCTGTACTCATTTGAACATCATTTCATTCATCGACCGATATGACTTAACTTTGGAGGTTTTCTCTTAACCTGAAAGATGAATGTCTGGTAACTCTAAGCTCTATGTACCCTGTACTCATTTGAACATCATTTCATTCATCGTCTGATATGACTTAACTTTGGAGGTTTGCTCTTATCCTGTAAGATGAATGTCTGGTAACTCTAAGCTCTATGTACTCTGTACTCATTAGGACATAATTTCATTCATCGTCCGATATGACTTAACGTTGGAGGTTTTCTCTTATCCTGTAAGATGAATGTCTGGTAACTCTAAGCTCTATGTACCCTGTACTCATTTGAACGTCATTTCATTCATCGCCCGATATGACTTAGCTTTGGAGGTTTTCTCTTATCCTGAAAGATGAATGTCTGGTAACTGTAAGCGTTATGTACCCTGTACTCATTTGTACATCATTTCATTCTTTGTCTGACATGACTTAACGTTGGAGGTTTTCTCTTATCCTGAAAGATGAAATCAGCACGGTGACATCACACACTAACCTGCCTTTGGTTCGGTGGCATATTTGGCGGTTATGGTTGATGGACATGACGTCACACCGCCACTACCTGTATAAGGTGGTGAGGAAATGGGTAAGGTGATGTTCATATTGCGCAGTGTATAATTTTTTTAAAGGTTCATCGTGAAAATTCAAATAAAAACAAATCTTTCGTGATATTTAGAGATATTTTATAAAAACGTGTAATACTACGGGGAAAATGTCTTTCTTACCCTATTCATAGAAGTTCTGGTTAAATTAAACAT
>CM060954.1:13712788-13722788 GCA_030765055.1 Mantis religiosa | reverse complement strand
ACACATTTAATTTCATTTACAAACCGGAAGGACCATCGCTACTAGAATAAACGAACATCAACGGAGCATTCGTTTAGTAAAACCTGAGAAGTCTGGGCTGGCAGAGCATTGTTTTGATAACGACCTTAGAACTAACTTTCAGGAGACGACCAACTTGGCAAAATGCAACAGTTACTGGGAGCGGAGAGATAAGGAGGCTTTGGCCATTTCCCCTGAAAGGAGCACGATTTATCGTGATGCTGGAATTCAGTTCAGCTCCGGCCTTAAAATGGAAATCCGTCGACTTAAGAGACACAGATTAATGCAACTTGATAATCAAGTTAAGTAGTTACGTTTCTTTGACACAATTTTCTATACTCACGTCATCTCCTGACCTGGCATTTAATTTGCTGGAAACAGTCTTTTGTTCAGTAATGCGAGTTTTGATAGTGCTTTGTCTTTGTCTATAGTTGTGTTATA
Source organism: Mantis religiosa (assembly GCA_030765055.1). Classification (NCBI taxonomy): domain Eukaryota; kingdom Metazoa; phylum Arthropoda; class Insecta; order Mantodea; family Mantidae; genus Mantis; species Mantis religiosa. Next base: position 13,722,329 of record CM060954.1, on the reverse strand, counting down.
TCCAGTATTTCATTTGTAGTTATAACATTTAATAAATATCCTGATGATGGGAGAGATGCACACTGCCGAAACGTTGATATCTAATCATCTTTTCACCTGACTGGCTGACCGATAAGGAAAGCTTCAGGTCTTATTTTATTTGTCTCTTTTGGTTGTTCACTGAAAATCCCCTTCAGCCCGCACACGCGCGCGCGCACACACACACACACACACACACACACACACACATGGAGATAGTACTAACATATCTCTTTTCTGGAGTAAAGATACTTGAAAGGCTACACTTTAAGTGAAACTTCAGTACCGAATATTTGGATCATTATTCATAGAACAACGTAAATACGTAATTGCCTCTTAAACACCAATAAAATAGTAAAATACATACTGGTACTTAGTATTTTGTTTTAGCTTAAACAAAATATAATCGTGCCTGCGTGACTGAAAAGCCGTACAATGCATTTCTATACTCTCTAATTATTGTTGTTATTATTACTCTTTTCGTTTGTTTTAACTCAGTCGATGTATCGCATAATCGCTTGCCATGTATCGAGTTAAGCTGATTTGGTACTTTGTGTGTTTGTAGCGCTCGCCACTTGTGGATTAGCAAGCATTTCATATTCTCTCTGGCAACTTTAATTGCGAGTTCCAAAACAGGTCACATAGATGAGTTTGTTGTGGCCCCGCTCAGAGTAAAACGAAAATGTAACGTCCTACACTCACATGACTTTCTCTACTCTTGTACAAAAACTTATTCCTCTATCTACTTCAAGATAAACATTATCTTACTGTAGTTACAAGGGAATACAGTAGACTTTAAATGATAGTCAAATGTTTTGGTCGTTATGTGATGTATACATGACTTTCTCTACTCTTGTACAAACACTTATTGCTCTATCTACTTCAAGATAAACATTATCTTATTGTAGTTACAAGGGAATACAGTAGACTTTAAGTGATAGTCAAATGTTATGGTCGTTATGCGATGTACACAAGACTTTCTCTACTCTTGTACAAACACTTATTGCTCTATCTACTTCAAGATAAACGTTATCTTATTGTAGTTACAAGGGAATACAGTAGACTTTAAGTGATAGTCAAATGTTTAAAACAGCTGGTAGTTATGTGATATATACATGACTTTCTCTACTCTTGTACAAACACTTATTGCTCTATCTACTTCAAGATAAACATTATCTTATTGTAGTTACAAGAGAATACAGAAGACTTTAAGTGATAGTCAAATGTTTTGGTCGTTATGTGATGTATACATGACTTTCTCTACTCTTGTACAAACGCTTATTGCTCTATCTACTTCAAGATAAACATTATCTTATTGTAGTTACAAGAGAATACAGTAGACTTTAAGTGATAGTCAAAGGTTTTGGTCGTTATGTGATGTATACATGACTTTCTCTACTCTTGTACAAACACTTATTGCTCTATCTACTTCAAGATAAAGATTATCTTATTGAAGTTACAAGGGAATACAGTACACTTTAAGTGATAGTCAAGTGTTTTGGTTGTTATGTGATGTATACATGACTTTCTCTACTCTTGTACAAGCACTTATTGCTCTATCTACTTCAAGATAAACATTATCTTATTGTAGTTACAAGAGAATACAGTAGACTTTAAGTGATAGTCAAATGTTTTGGTCGTTATGTGATGTATACATGACTTTCTCTACTCTAGTACAAACGCTTATTGCTCTATCTACTTCAAGATAAACGTTATCTTATTGTAGTTACAAGGGAATACAGTACACTTTAAGTGATAGTCAAGTGTTTTGGTTGTTATGTGATGTATACATGACTTTCTCTACTCTTGTACAAACACTTATTGCTCTATCTACTTCAAGATAAACGTTATCTTATTGTAGTTATAAGGGAATACAGTACACTTTAAGTGATAGTCAAGTGTTTTGGTTGTTATGTGATGTATGCATGACTTTCTCTACTCTTGTACAAACACTTATTGCTCTATCTACTTCAAGATAAACGTTATCTTATTGTAGTTACAAGGGAATACAGTACACTTTAAGTGATAGTCAAGTGTTTTGGTTGTTATGTGATGTATACATGACTTTCTCTACTCTTGTACAAACACTTATTGCTCTATCTACTTCAAGATAAACGTTATCTTATTGTAGTTACAAGGGAATACAGTACACTTTAAGTGATAGTCAAATGTTTTGGTCGTTATGTGATGTATACATGACTTTCTCTACTCTTGTACAAACACTTATTGCTCTATCTACTTCAAGATAAACATTATCTTATTGTAGTTACAAGAGAATACAGTAGACTTTAAGTGATAGTCAAAGGTTTTGGTCGTTATGTGATGTATACATGACTTTCTCTACTCTTGTACAAACACTTATTGCTCTATCTACTTCAAGATAAACATTATCTTATTGAAGTTACAAGGGAATACAGTACACTTTAAGTGATAGTCAAGTGTTTTGGTTGTTATGTGATGTATACATGACTTTCTCTACTCTTGTACAAACACTTATTGCTCTATCTACTTCAAGATAAACATTATCTTATTGTAGTTACAAGAGAATACAGTAGACTTTAAGTGATAGTCAAATGTTTTGGTCGTTATGTGATGTATACATGACTTTCTCTACTCTAGTACAAACGCTTATTGCTCTATCTACTTCAAGATAAACGTTATCTTATTGTAGTTGCAAGGGAATACAGTACACTTTAAGTGATAGTCAAGTGTTTTGGTTGTTATGTGATGTATACATGACTTTCTCTACTCTTGTACAAACACTTATTGCTCTATCTACTTCAAGATAAACGTTATCTTATTGTAGTTATAAGGGAATACAGTACACTTTAAGTGATAGTCAAGTGTTTTGGTTGTTATGTGATGTATGCATGACTTTCTCTACTCTTGTACAAACACTTATTGCTCTATCTACTTCAAGATAAACGTTATCTTATTGTAGTTACAAGGGAATAGAGTACACTTTAAGTGATAGTCAAGTGTTTTGGTTGTTATGTGATGTATATATGACTTTCTCTACTCTTTTACAAACACTTATTGCTCTATCTACTTCAAGATAAACATTATCTCATTGTAGTTACAAGGGAATACAGTACACTTTAAGTGATAGTCAAATGTTTTGGTCGTTATGTGATGTATACATGACTTTCTCTACTCTTGTACAAACACTTATTGCTCTATCTACTTCAAGATAAACATTATCTTATTGTAGTTACAAGAGAATACAGTAGACTTTAAGTGATAGTCAAAGGTTTTGGTCGTTATGTGATGTATACATGACTTTCTCTACTCTTGTACAAACACTTATTGCTCTATCTACTTCAAGATAAACATTATCTTATTGAAGTTACAAGGGAATACAGTACACTTTAAGTGATAGTCAAGTGTTTTGGTTGTTATGTGATGTATACATGACTTTCTCTACTCTTGTACAAACACTTATTGCTCTATCTACTTCAAGATAAACATTATCTTATTGTAGTTACAAGAGAATACAGTAGACTTTAAGTGATAGTCAAATGTTTTGGTCGTTATGTGATGTATACATGACTTTCTCTACTCTAGTACAAACGCTTATTGCTCTATCTACTTCAAGATAAACGTTATCTTATTGTAGTTGCAAGGGAATACAGTACATTTTAAGTGATAGTCAAGTGTTTTGGTTGTTATGTGATGTATACATGACTTTCTCTACTCTTGTACAAACACTTATTGCTCTATCTACTTCAAGATAAACATTATCTTATTGAAGTTACAAGGGAATACAGTACACTTTAAGTGATAGTCAAGTGTTTTGGTCGTTATGTGATGTATACATGACTTTCTCTACTCTTGTACAAACACTTATTGCTCTATCTACTTCAAGATAAACATTATCTTATTGAAGTTACAAGCGAATACAGTACACTTTAAGTGATAGTCAAGTGTTTTGGTTGTTATGTGATGTATACATGACTTTCTCTACTCTTGTACAAACACTTATTGCTCTATCTACTTCAAGATAAACATTATCTTATTGAAGTTACAAGGGAATACAGTACACTTTAAGTGATAGTCAAGTGTTTTGGTTGTTATGTGATGTATACATGACTTTCTCTACTCTTGTACAAACACTTATTGCTCTATCTACTTCAAGATAAACATTATCTTATTGTAGTTACAAGAGAATACAGTAGACTTTAAGTGATAGTCAAATGTTTTGGTCGTTATGTGATGTACACATGACTTTCTCTACTCTTGTACAAACACTTATTTCTCTATCTACTTCAAGATAAACGTTATCTTATTGTAGTTATAAGGGAATACAGTACACTTTAAGTGATAGTCAAGTGTTTTGGTTGTTATGTGATGTACACATGACTTTCTCTACTCTTGTACAAACACTTATTTCTCTATCTACTTCAAGATAAACGTTATCTTATTGTAGTTATAAGGGAATACAGTACACTTTAAGTGATAGTCAAGTGTTTTGGTTGTTATGTGATGTATGCATGACTTTCTCTACTCTTGTACAAACACTTATTGCTCTATCTACTTCAAGATAAACATTATCTCATTGTAGTTACAAGGGAATACAGTACACTTTAGGTGATAGTCTAGTGTTTTGGTTGTTATGTGATGTATACATGACTTTCTCTACTCTTGTACAAACACTTATTGCTCTATCTACTTCAAGATAAACATTATCTTATTGTAGTTACAAGGGAATACAGTACACTTTAAGTGATAGTCAAGTGTTTTGGTTGTTATGTGATGTATTCATGACTTGCTCTACTCTTGTACAAACACTTATTGCTCTATCTACTTCAAGATAAACGTTATCTTATTGTCGTTACAAGGGAATATAGTAGACTTTAAGTAATAGTCAAGTGTTTTGGTTGCTATGTGATGTACACATGACTTTCTCTACTCTTGTACAAACACTTATTGCTCTATCTACTTCAAGATAAACATTATCTTATTGAAGTTACAAGGGAATACAGTACACTTTAAGTGATAGTCAAGTGTTTTGGTTGTTATGTGATGTATACATGACTTTCTCTACTCTTGTACAAACACTTATTCCTCTATCTACTTCAAGATAAACATTATCTTATTGTAGTTACAAGGGAATACAGTAGACTTGAAGTGATAGTGAAATGTTTTGGTCGTTATGTGATGTGTACATGACTTTCTCTACTCTTGTACAAACACTTATTACTCTATCTACTTCAAGATAAACATTATCTTATTGTAGGTACAAGGGAACACAGTAGACCGTGGTCTTGCCTTGCTGGAATCTATGCTCCTTACCTCGGTGCCAAATGCAGGAGGGAGTCGATGATGTTACTCGGCTGCTGTCTCTTTGACTTAAGTTGGCAGCAGTACTGTGCGGTCAAGCGGTGGTTCCCGAAGCGGTTCCCCAGGGCCTCCCAGATGCCTTGGACGCCGCCGCTGTCTGGACCGCGTTCAGGACTTATGCGGCCCGTCCCTGGAAGCTGGTTCTTAGCCGTGCGGCCTCCTCCTCTGGTGACCACTTATGCTTGACTACTGTATTGAATTTGCGGCGGAAGACTTTGAACTTGGACATGCCGTCGTAGTTTGGCGGTTTGATGCGCACAGATGTTATCACGTCCCGACATGTCGGCCATTAAATCTTTCATACTTCTGCCGAAGATGTCCTGCACCATGGCGTTCAGGGACCTAAGTTGGTGTCGGCCTTCCCCTCTACGTTGTTAACGCGGCTCGCCATGTCTTCGAGGGATTTGGTGTTATTGTCGGCCGCTTGTCCAGCCCGGTGATGTCATCCCTCATGCTAGCCAATGTTCTTCAAAATTTTTGGCGAGGGCCTCGTCCGCTGTCTTCGTTGCAGATAGTTTTGCCTTCATTTCCGTGGCTAGGCTGTCGTTCGCTGCTCTCATTTCCATGGTTCCAACTCCAACTCGGTACCGACAGGCTGTTAACAGCCAGGAGGTTTTTGCTGCGTACCCAGCCAAGTTTTGGGTCTCACCGCAGGTTGATAATTTTGATGATTGCAGGATGAGGTGGGATTATTTTAATAAGGAAATTTTGATGAGGCAGCTTTTTGCTCCTCCTTATTTTGTACAGGATGCCAAACCGCTTGTTTGTTTACACCTTGGTGTTTTTTTTTATTAAAGTGGGGTAAATTTTGTAGCCGAACGGCTCATTTGGAGATTTTTGAAACTCAGCTTATGCTGCTGTTTGGATAATTCCTTTGTTACTTCGGGTGCCCTCATGCCATACGTGGTACCCGGAAAAGCCTGAAGCGGCGTCTCGCAGCGTTAAAATCTCCTAGAGACCGAACAAAGACGCTTCTGTGAGCTGGAATTTGAGCGTAGAATTTTGTCGCCCGGCGCCTAATTTCGTCCTCCACGTATGAGAGAAGAGAAGCTTGGTGAAGCAACCTCACGGGGACAGGTGAGCCCGGAGGTTCTACTCCCATTGGTCTTGAACCCGTAGGAACAAGACCCGGACCTCTCAACCAGGGAGTTATCCGATCTGTCCCAAAGGGCGCTCGGCGTCCTCCGTGGGGCTTTCCATATGACAAGACCTGGGTTACTAACAACCCCCCCCATTTGGTCCTAGGACTGAAGACGGGATGGAAGTGGATACGCGACTTACGCGCGCCAACACCAAAGCTCACGGGGAAAGAACGATCCACAGAATAGATGGATCGGAGTCCTCTATTCTGTGCACGCTGAAGGTATGCTATCCAGCTATCAGCAGCCATGCCCCAGATTTCACAGGCGTACAACATAAGTGGGATTATCAGCGCTCGAAAGAGGTGTAGCTTTAAGCGGACTGACATCGAGCGCGAACCCAGCATTGGGTACAGAGAGGCAATAGACCCCTGAACCCGTGCCGATAGTTCCCTGATGTGTCCGCGGAAAGTTAGGCCTCTATCAAGTTCAACGCCCAGGTACTTGATGAAATTAGTCCACTCTATCATACGGCCTCTAGCGAGGGTTTCGTTCGCCGTTCTCATTCCTTCTGTATAATTTTGCCAATGCAGCCTCCATGTCGTAAGTCTCACTCCTCACACCAAAATTGCTCTTTATTTGTGTAGAAACACACTTTGGTCAACCTGACAAATCAGAATTACGTCAGATACACAATACAACTTGCAAGGTTATCGACCACAAAGTTCACACAGCTATTCGCGCACAAGTGTTGAATTAACATATGTCCCCCAGTAGCAGGCGGCGGCACTTTTATAGCTTACTCACTGCTCCGGAAATTTCTTTAAAAAAAAAACAGGATGACGTTAGAAGAAAGACGAACTCTCGAGAAATCCGACTACTTCCCCCACCGTTTCGGTAAGCTTTTATTTCCGCACTGCACTGTCTGTCTCTTTGAACTCGTCTTCCGGGGCGCCTGTCCTCAACAATGCGTTCGCGACAGTATGAACCCGTCCCTATTTTCTATCTATAATTAACATTAGAACATAACTTGACTTGATCATACTGCTCCTTAGCTCGGTGCCAAATATAGGAAACAGTCGATAGTGTTACTTGAAACTGATGTGCAGCTGTCTACAAAGGTCAACCTTTCTTGTACTGCAGCCACTTACCTGTCAGTTGTTCATTTGTGGTTCTTGTGAAGTTTTGCTGGGTTAATAACTCCTTGTACTTAGCCTGAACGCCACTGCATGTGGCCAACTGATTCACGGCCATATTACGTTAAGTAAATGGAGTATGGTTCTATTCACTACAACACGTTGTGACAAGAGTACGTCCGCAGAGTGAAAGCCTATTACCATTATGCACATCAGGCGTATACACAACAGGATTAGTGTCACATGCTTAGAAGATGTAGGGCTTGTGTTTTAGAGGCCTCTTTTTGGATTTAAGCTGCCTTAGAACATATATTCCTTGGTGATATTGTGACAAAATGTTGGAATGCAATATTTCTTAATAAATATATTAATAGTGGAGGGAGTAAAACTGGACTGTCTATGTTACGAATGATCACAATTCTATTTTGAGGAGCACGATGACCCCCTGTTCTGTAGAGTGATTCTAGTGATTGAATCTTAAGGCCCGCCACGGTGCCGTGGTGGTAGACTGTCTGCCTCACGTTCAAGAGGTCCGGAGTTCCATCTTGGTCAGGGTGAGTTACCTGGATAACGTTTTGCCCTGGGTTTTCCCTTATCCTGAAAGATGAACGTCAGGTAACTCTAAGCTCTATCGGCCCTGGCCTCATTTGACCATCAGGTCACCCACTCCATTCATCGTCCGATATGACTTAACGTAGGGAGACGTAATTTAAAAAAAAAATCATCTTAGGTATTTTTATTCTTGCACAAAATAATATCTGTAACATTTGGTCAATATCTCTGAGTAGATATACGAGGGGACGGGGGTCAAAACGTAATGCCTCCTATATGTTTCCTCTTATAATTGCCAAAAAAATTTAATCCAATTTACATAGCTTGAAAACTACAACATTGACGATTAATTTGTCATTATTCAATATAATCTCCGTCCTTTTTCACAGTTTTGGTCCACCTTTTAACTAGGGCATGTATTCCAGTGTGGTAAAACACACGGTCTTGCTTCCTAAGTCATTGCCGCACGGACGTTTTCACAGCCTCCTCATCTTCAAAATGAATCCCACGATGAGCTTCCTTTAGTGGCCCGAACAGATGAAAGTCTGATGGTGCCAGGTCAGGGCTGTAAGACTTGCCATCCCAATTTCTCAATTTCTGCAGTGGTGTAACGGCTGGTGTGTGGTCTTGCATTGTCATGCAAAAGAACATCCGCCATAGTTTTTGTTGGGCGAACTCGGCGAAGACATGCTTTCATCTTTTTGAGAGTTCTGACGTATTGGACAGAATTTATTTGCATCCCTGCTCCAAAAGATCAATCATAACCACACCCTCTGCATCCCAAAACACTGACGCGATAACCTCCACTGCCGACCGCTGAGTTTTGAATGTTTTCATTTCTTTGGCGACGTTGTGTGATGCCATTCCATTGACTGCCTCTTTGATTCAGGTTCAAAATAATGAAGACACATTTCGTCTCCAGTAACAATTGTTTTTCCATAAACACCTCTCCCTCCAAATTGAAGCGCTGCAAGTGTTCCGAGGCTATTGTTTTCCTTGTTTCTTTGTTTTGGGCGGTTAATATTCATAATACCCAACGTGAACAAACTTCTGAGTAACCCAGTTGTTGAATAATCGTTATCACACTTCCTTTACTGAGGGAGGTAATGCGACACAATTCACCTGTTGTTACCCGGTGATCACCACGAATGTCATCGACTGGCTGAATGTTGCATGGAGTCGCTGCCGCTTCGCTTTTCATTTGCCAATGGTGTTTGCCCTTCAGCTTCGTTACAGCGACGAACCCATCGTCTAACAGTGCTGACATCTACCGTTGCATCACCGTACACATTTGTTAGCCTTTCGTGAATGTGAATTGACGTTGCACCTTCCGCAGTCAAAAATTCAATCACAGAACGCTGACTAATACGAAAGTCGATGTCAGCCATTTTGCAAGAGGATGCAGTGCTGCCACCT
>CM060954.1:13670288-13707788 GCA_030765055.1 Mantis religiosa | reverse complement strand
ACAGGGCCAACACCCGGCATCATGGTGTGGGGAGCGATCTCCTACACTGGCCGTACACCTCTGGTGATCGTCGAGGGAACACTGAATAGTGCACGGTACATCCAAACCGTCATCGAACCCATCGTTCTACCATTCCTAGACCGACAAGGGAACTTGCTGTTCCAACAGGACAATGCACATCCGCATGTATCCCGTGCCACCCAACGTGCTCTAGATGGTGTACGTCAACTACCCTGGCCAACAAGATCTCCGGATCTGTCGCCCATTGAGCATGTTTGGGACTGGATGAAACGTCATCTCACGCGGTCTCCACGTCCAGCACGAACGCTGGTCCAACTGAGGCGCCAGCTGGAAATGGCATGGCAATCCATTCCACAGGACTACATCCAGCATCTCTACGATCGTCTCCATGGGAAAACAGCAGCCTGCATTGCTGCGAAAGGTGGATATACACGGTACTAGTGCAGCCCATTGTGCATACTCTGTTGCCTGTGTCTATGTGCCTATTGTTCTGTCAGTGTGACCATGTGATGTATCTGACCCCAGGAATGTGTCAATAAAGTTTCTCCTTCCTGGAATAATGAATTCACTGTGTTCTTATTTCAATTTCCAGGAGTGTATATCTGGCAGTTTACTGTAGCATGATCTTATCAATCTCATGGCCATCTTAACTTTTGTTACAGACATCTTTTTTCTTTTGTAAGGATAACACTGATAATATACTGAATATTCTCAAATACATAGAAGCACTTTCATGGCAGTAAAAAGTTAATTTTTTTTCACGACAATACCAAAACTCCAACCTCTTGCCACTTTACACAACAAACCCTCATTTATCCGCAACACGAGTGATATTTTCCAAACATTGTGCTCCGTCTTAATGAGTTCAGCTACCTCGTTTTCCGATTTAATTGGATTCCAATTAATATCTGCGACCCATGATTACGATATGAGTGGAAGTTTCCCCTGAAATTCGTATACATGTAAAGCGTAATGAAAATAAACTACCATGCGAAATTGAAAAATGTGCCCATTCCAGGGGAGAGGGGTGTGCAAGCAGCAATCAATAATTTACAGTTTCATGTATGTTCCTATAGCAAACTTGATCATTAATTTATATCGCCAATTTCTTCCTCCCCTACTGTGTAAACACAGGATTTATTGCACTTCAGTCTAAAATTCGATACCGCTGTGTGAATGCAAATACACGTTTTGAAGTTCCCTCGATAAATAAAAAAAGAACATTTTGGAAAAACTTTTCGGCATTTGTGTGAGTGTGTGTGTCGACTTAAAGACGACTTACTATGCTGTAAGTACTTTAAGGCCCGGGCTTTATAGTTCGGACCACTATTAGATACAACTGACTCGTGTTTTTCCCGGTAAACCACTAGGAGTTCTCATAAACACATGAGACAACTACCTTAATGACGACTTACTATGCTGTAAGTACTTTAAGGCCCGGGCTTTATAGTTCGGACCACTATTAGGTACAACTGACTCGTGTTTTTCCCGGTAAACCACTAGGAGTTCTCATAAATACATGAGACAACTACCTTAATGGCGACTTACTATGCTGTAAGTACTTTAAGGCCCGGGCTTTATAGTTCGGACCACTATTAGATACAACTGACTCGTGTTTATCCCGGTAAACCACAAGGAGTTCTCATAAACACATGAGACAACTACCTTAATGACGACTTACTATGCTGTAAGTACTTTAAGGCCCGGGCTTTATAGTTCGGACCACTATTAGATACAAATGACTCGTGTTTTTCCCGGTAAACCACTAGGAGTTCTCATAAACACATGAGACAACTACCTTAATGACGACTTACTATGCTGTAAGTACTTTAAGGCCCGGGCTTTATAGTTCGGACCACTATTAGATACAACTGACTCGTGTTTTTCCCGGTAAACCACTAGGAGTTCTCATAAACACATGAGACAACTACCTTAATGGCGACTTACTATGCTGTAAGTACTTTAAGGCCCGGGCTTTATAGTTCGGACCACTATTAGGTACAACTGACTCGTGTTTTTCCCGGTAAACCACTAGGAGTTCTCATAAACACATGAGACAACTACCTTAATGACGACTTACTATGTTGTAAGTACTTTAAGGCCCGGGCTTTATAGTTCGGACCACTATTAGGTACAACTAACTCGTGCTTTTCCCGGTAAATCACTAGGAGTTCTCATAAATACATGAGACAACTATCTTAATGACGACTTACTATGGTGTAAGTACTTTAAGACCCGGACTTTATAGTTCGGACCACTATTAAGTACAGCTAACTCGTGTTTTTCCCGGTAAACCACTAGGAGTTCTCATAAACACATGAGACAACTACCTTAATGACGACTTACTATGCTGTAAGTACTTTAAGGCCCGGGCTTTATAGTTCGGACCGCTATTAGGTACAACTGATTCGTGTTTTTCCTGGTAAACCACTAGGAGTTCTCATAAACACATGAGACAACTACCTTAATGACGACTTACTATGCTGTAAGTACTTTAAGGCCCGGGCTTTATAGTTCGGACCACTATTAGATACAACTGACTCGTGTTTTTCCCGGTAAACCACTAGGAGTTCTCATAAACACATGAGACAACTACCTTAATGGCGACTTACTATGCTGTAAGTACTTTAAGGCCCGGGCTTTATAGTTCGGACCACTATTAGGTACAACTGACTCGTGTTTTTTCCGGTAAACCACTAGGAGCTCTCATAAACACATGAGACAACTACCTTAACGGCGACTTACTATGCTGTAAGTACTTTAAGGCCCGGGCTTTATAGTTCGGACCACTATTAGGTACAACTGACTCGTGTTTTTTCCGGTACACCACTAGGAGTTCTCATAAACACAAGAGACAACTACCTTAATGGCAACTTACTATGCTGTAAGTACTTTAAGGCTCGGGCTTTATTGTTCGGACCACTATTAGGTACAACTGTCTCGTGTTTTTCCCAGTAAACCACCAGGAGTTCTCATAAACACATGAGACAACTACCTTAATGGCGACTTACTATGCTGTAAGTACTTTAAGGCCCAGGCTTTATTGTTCGGACCACTATTAGGTACAACTGTCTCGTGTTTTTCCCAGTAAACCACCAGGAGTTCTCATAAACACATGAGACAACTACCTTAATGGCGACTTACTATGCTGTAAGTACTTTAAGGCCCGGGCTTTATAGTTCGGACCACTATTAGGTACAACTGACTCGTGTTTTTCCCGGTAAACCACTAGGAGTTCTCATAAACACATGAGACAACTACCTTAATGGCGACTTACTATGCTGTAAGTACTTTAAGGCTCGGGCTTTATTGTTCGGACCACTATTAGGTACAACTGTCTCGTGTTTTTCCCAGTAAACCACCAGGAGTTCTCATAAACACATGAGACAACTACCTTAATGGCGACTTACTATGCTGTAAGTACTTTAAGGCCCGGGCTTTACAGTTCGGACCACTATTAGGTACAACTGACTCGTGTTTTTCCCGGTAAACCACTAGGAGTTCTCATAAACACATGAGACAACTACCTTAATGGCGACTTACTATGCTGTAAGTACTTTAAGGCCCGGGCTTTATATTTCAGACCACTATTAGGTACAACTGACTCGTGTTTTTCCTGGTAAACCACTAGGAGTTCTCATAAACACATGAGACAACTACCTTAATGACGACTTACTATGCTGTAAGTACTTTAAGGCCCGGGCTTTATAGTTCGGACCACTATTAGATACAACTGACTCGTGTTTTTCCCGGTAAACCACTAGGAGTTCTCATAAACACATGAGACAACTACCTTAATGGCGACTTACTATGCTGTAAGTACTTTAAGGCCCGGGCTTTATAGTTCGGACCACTATTAGGTACCACTGACTCGTGTTTTTCCCGGTAAACCACTAGGAGTTCTCATAAACACATGAGACAACTACCTTAATGACGACTTACTATGCTGTAAGTACTTTAAGGCCCGGGCTTTATATTTCGGACCACTATTAGGTACAACTGACTCATGTTTTTCCCGGTAAACCACTAGGAGTTCTCATAAACACATGAGACAACTACCTTAATGGCGACTTACTATGCTGTAAGTACTTTAAGGCCCGGGCTTTATAGTTAAAGTCTGTTTAGTTAACGCGTGTGCAGTTTGCCTCGCAAAGGAAACGGACCCTACCGCCCCCTAATGACCGTCATTAATCTATCTCCACACTTCAGAAATGGAACACTGTCGTTGAGGACCAATAGCAACCCTGATTTTCTCGAAGTGACAGTCGCATGTCTACTCCACGTGGAGTCTCATATGCCAAAGTTCTAACTTCCAGTTGATCTGTTTCATCACGTGTAGAAATGCGTTGTGTGTCACGATATGGAGACCTTGGGAGGGAAATGCAGTGGTAAATGCAAATGAACTAGTAGATAACTTTCAGTCAAGTGAAAATAATCAAAGTGATGACAATAGTGTGAATAACTGGGCCGAGTTATATTACTGGAAAAGCCTCAAAAAACAAAGTTATAACGGGAACTGTTTCTAAGCAAAATCAAGCGTTTGTTTTGAACACATATAAATATGTGCTGACAAATAATCTTGGTAAGGGGTCGTGCAATGAACCTGATGATAAATTCTGGGTATTCACAGAAATACAGTAAGAAATATTGTGAGGAAAGGAATACCAAAGACGCCGATCAAGTGTGAAAACAAAAGGAAACGTTTCTCTATAATAGATAACTTCACATGCGATTTAATTCGTCGAGAAATTTATAGATTCTATGCAAAAGGGAGAGCGCCCACCTTAGACGAATTGGTTGCACATTAGCAAGAAATTTGTGATTTTCATTATTGGCGCTTCACTTTGCGTGGTCTCCTAAAGGAGCTGGTTTCAAATACCACACTTTGAATAAGATAAGAGTTATTATGGAATACAGTAGAATTGTAGCTTGGCGATTATATATTTGTGTGTGTGTGTGTGTGTGTGTGTGTGTGTGTGTGTGTGTGTGTGTGTGTGTGTGTGTGTGTGTGTGTGTGTGTGTGTGTGTCAAAGCTAAGGAAGTTTCGCAGTAATGGACATGAGATAATTTATTTAGACGTAACCTCGTACGATATCCATGACGTATCGAGAAAGGTGGCAACCTTGCAGAAAGAACTGGGAGAAGGAGGGTCTGTCTTTTAAAACGATTATAAGGGTTCGTCAAAGTCAGAGACCGACGTGCACACGGTCAATTAATGGAAGTTGATTGTTCTTTCACACTAGCCGTATGTAGGACGCACTATGAAAGTGTAGAGCCAGGCTGAAAATTTCAATGCAATAGCCGGGATTTGAACCACGGATGTCCTGGTTTCTGTCCAGCCGCTCTAAACCATTGAGCTACTATGGCCAACGTGCTGACATGGCATTAAATTCTCCTTCTGTGAAGAACCGTTGAGTCGTATGATGGTAGACATTTTGAAAGTCAGTTCTATTTAAACGATTACAGCCAGTAAGGGAGGGTTATTCAGATCATGGTTAGTAAGATTATCATCAGTTAGTCAGTTAGTTGGTTAGTTGGAGGGTTGGATGCTGCTGGTCTAGTCTCATGACAGAACTTGTGAATACTTCTACAAAACACAACTCCTCAAAGTGAACCTGCCAACTCTTGTTCAGAACTCTACGCCACTCTACATACAAGGGAATATTTATTTATTTATTGTGTATTAATTGCTTCAATATCCGTCTTGATTGCACCCTTTATCTCTTCAAGATAAAGGAGAGCTTTGCTTGATTTGCCTTCCCCAATCTTTAAAATATATTTGTCAAAGTCATGCACAACCCATCACTTTAATTTAACCCCAAACATGTCCCTACCCTTTGACCTGTTTAGCTCTACCATCTGCCTCCTTATCCTTTCAGTAACTACACCCCCAGTTGTAGATTAGGTTTATAAGTCCTTCACCCCTCTTACAATCCTGGTTTGCAACAATACTGAAATGAATATATTTAAATGACATATGAAAGAAATTGTCCTGATCGAATCAATGCCACGTTAAAATGTAATTTGCTTTATAAACAAATGAAAAATACATTACTCTTGTGTTTATAATGAAAACAGTCTAATTTTTTTATGTCAGTACTACATTTGGGATGTCCAGGAAACAATGAAGACATGGTATTTACAAAGTCGTTAATTAATAATAAAATGACTGATTTCCCAGTCGTAAGCCAATAGTTTTTGTTAAATAGTTCCTATTTTATTAATTACAGAGAATAATGCAGTGCTGAATATAGAAAAGCAATGCTAGCATTTCAAACATCCTCAGGCACATTGTCAACAGTTGCTCGCTAGCACAGAACACGAAATATTAATTGTAACACAAAGGTTAACAACAAGCTAACAAAATACTGATGCCTCGAAAAATAATGAAATAATAACGAACGGCATTGTCTAAAAGCGTCATAAAGGTTCTCAATATAAGATAAAACGTCAGAATAGGCCTTTAGGGTACAAAAATTCACTACATACGAGTTCTGTTTAATAAACAATGATCAGGATGATGTTTGATAACGTACCTTTACTCATCCTCATAATTTTGATGTTCCTTCTCAAAATAATCTCCCCTCAATGCGATGTACTTGTCCCAGCGTTTCTGTCAGTCTTCAAAGATATGCTGCAACCATTTTTAGAGATCCTTCAAAATAGCCTCCGCAGCCTTCACCAGTGCTTCTAATGATGGCTAATGCCTCTCATGAAGGCGTTTCTTCAAATTAGGGAAAAGAAAAAAGTCACATGGGGCTAAATCCGGACTATATGGAGGGTGAGGCATGCAACAATACGTACATGAAAATTTTCAGGCATGTTCTTAAAACCTTTATCTTTAATAATACATATTATTATTTGAAACAATTTTACTAATAATTTGTTATAATTTCTTATTTTTTGTAAAAGAAGCAATGACATTTCAGATTATTGTCGCCAGGTCATTGTTGATTGGAGGCAGCGCGGGTAACAAGATCAAAGAGACGGCAGTGCAGTGTGGAGACAAAAGCTTGCCGAAATGGTGGGCGGGAGCAGACGGATTTCGCAAGAGTTCGCCTTTGTTCTAGCCGGTATCGATTGTTTGAGGAATTTCTGGAATGTGAGAAAAACTATAAAAGGCAGCCGGCCTGCCAAAGAGAGTCAGTCAGTCGGTAATTGAACGCGTGCGGGTAAGCGGCTGTATTTGTTGAGCTTGTATGTGTGTACGAAGCGTATTTCCACGGAAATAAAGTACAATTTTTGTGTTTGTAGCCTGGAGTTTTGATTTCACGAACCCACAAAGTAACATTATTTTATTTTTTAAACAAGTATTATGAATCTTATAGAAAAATCCCTTATTATTGTTATTATTATAAGTATGCTTAATATGCGCAAAGAATTCATATATTTTGGTTGAATAGTGTTTTTAAAAAGTGTACCAGAACCTGAAAAAATGTGAAACTGAGAAAAACAGCTTAAAAGTTTATATATTGATTACTGACTCCTCACATGAGTCAGAACATTCCTGCTGCATAGTCTTGACCCTCTGTATTCTCACTTGTTCTTTTCAAGTTGCTCTTCATTTGTCTTGCCTTCTTGGCCAGTTCTTCAACTATTTTATCTGCTTTCAGGACTCGCAGCTCGTCAATTTCTGTATATTGTTGGTGTTGTTAGGTTATTTTTAAGACGCTACTGTCAGCCTATTGAGACGGCTACTGCGTCTGAATATAACGTTGAATCCAGGAAGCTCTGATTTTCGTGGTGTAAGTACATAACGGCAGTGTTATCTTACTACAGCTTCATTCTTGTCCTCGTTGTAAATCGGAATAATGCCTTGCATATTGGCCCTGAGTAAGGTATTAGTAATGATGGGAGCTGATATGGTCCCACAGGGTGAATGCGTGTTATGTCATGTAGTAATTTCAAGGTGTCGGCACGTCTTACTGGGCAGATGAAGAAGAGGTGATTAATATCACCCCTTCTTCCACATTCACATAGGTCGTTATCTCGTCGCCCTATCCGTAGGAGATACACCGGTGTTAATGCCACTTGAAATAGTATTCTGAAATATAGTGATAACGCCTTCCTTGTTAAATACGGCGTGTTAATAAAAGTACTCAAGGCGTTACTACGCTGTCCGGCTGAGCAGGTTGTATTTGTGTTATTGTGTGTCATATTCCTCGCCATGTCTGTTGGTGGTATGAGGTATTCGTTTGATACAGGTTTATTGACAGTGGCTTCTCGCACTGCCTCATCCACCCTCTCGTTTCCAAGAATTCCTGCATGGCGCGGAATCCATATAAGTTCGTTCTCTGTCGTCGGCGGTAAAAATTTCCAACAGGTTTCGTATAATTATCTCATATATGGGTCGTTTTACCCCCTTCGCTGGTCTTTGTAGTGCCGTTAGCAAGCTAAGGGAGTCGGAGTGTATAAATACTTTTGTTGATCCGTGACTTTGCACATATTTCAGTGCCCGGTATATAGCTATGGTTTCTGCCGTATAGAGGGTGTTACAAAAAGGTACGGCCAAACTTTCAGGAAATATTCCTCACACACAAAGAAAGAAAATATGTTATGCGGACATGTGTCCGGAAACGCTTAATTTCCATGTTAGAGCTCATTTTATTACTTCTCTTCAAATCACGTTAATCATGGAATGGAAACACACGACAACAGAACGTACCAGCGTGACTTCAAACACTTTATTACAGGAAATGTTCAAAATGTCCTCCGTTAGCGAGGTTACATGCATCCATCCTCCGTCGCATGGAATCCCTGATGCGCTGATGCAGCCCTGGAGAACAGCCGTCCACAATACGAGCACGAAGAGTCTCTACATTTGATACCTGGGTTGTGTAGACAAGAGCTTTCAAATGCCCGCATAAATGAAAGTCAAGAGGGTTGAGGTCAGGAGAGCGTGGAGGCCATGGAATTGGTCCGCCTCTACCAATCTATTGGTCACTGAATCTGTTGTTGAGAAGCGTACGAACACTTCGACTGAAATGTGCAGGAGTTCCATCGTGCATGCACCACAACGGGTATTTTGACAATTGTCTGCACGAATGATTTCAATTTACATTTTAAGAGAAATACTAAAATGAGCTCTAACATGGGAATTTAGCGTTTCCGGTCACATGTCCACATAACATATTTTCTTTCTTTGTGTGTGAGGAATGTATCCTGAAAGTTTGGCTGTACCTTTTTGTAACAGCCTGTATATCGATGTATCCGTATGCAGTCGCCATGTCATTTTGTGTCCTGAATTCCATATATAGATGCCTGCACTTGTACCTGTTGTCGTTTTTGATCCGTCTGTGAATATGATAACTGGCAACTGTGTACGCCTGGTAGCTAAAACTGGTGATATAAATTCCCACCATGCCTGTTCGTAATCTGTCGTTATTCTCTTAAAATACTGCGTGTCTACTTTAATGTTGGGTGGCAGTTCGTATGGTGGCTTATGTAGTAAGTATATGGGCCACGTTGGTGTCCTGTAGATATATGTTTGAGTTTGAAATGCCACTATACAACGTGTCAGTGGACGGTGAAGATGTCCATCCTCTTCCCGTTCCTGTTAGTCGAGTTCGTATGGGGAGCAGTATAACTACTATCATGACTAGCACATGTATTGTATGCACTGGGCCTACTAACCTCAATATTACATGTGGTTTCATTGTCTATTCTATTGATATTTTCTACATTTACTGTTTTGTTTTTAGTAAAACGATTGCCTATAAGTTTTCTCTTTTCAAATATTTTTGGACTACCCATATCTTATATTCACCAATAACTAGTACAACATATTATTCAGAACAAATGACTGTTCACATTCACAGCCAAAGACAAAAGAAAAACTAGCATCATTGGAGTTACAGTGGTACCAACAGAAAGCTTGAAACATTCCTTACAAAACAAGGCTTAGTTCAGAATTATTTGTACAGTATTACAGAAGTTATGATCGATTTTCTGAAAGCTTACGTAAAGGGGCGTGGCAAAAACTTAATACCCACTAATATCAAAGTATAAACTTGGAAGAAGCGTAGGGACAGTGAAGCACAAATTAGTACAAGTGAATCGAGAATATATTGACACATTGCTTCACACACACTGTTTATTCACAGGACATGTTTCAAGAGCTCTTGCTCCTATCATCAGCTGATACTCGACTAGTGCAAGTTGTAGTGGTTTCTTCTTTCTCCGTATTGTCAATAGATGGCGTGATGTACTTGTCAAAGATGTCCGGTGGTGGAGTTTCAAAATTCATGACTATGACGATTTTTGTTGATGAAGATTTTTTTCCATACGGAAAGGTCTATGGGGTGATCAACGTATTCTATTAGAGATGTTTCCAAATTGATGTCATGTCTAGTATTCAAAAAATATAAAGCCACTGCTTATTATTCTGTTTCACCATTTTTAATGTTTCTTAGATGTTCTTTAGTTCTGATGTTAATATTTCTTTTTGTTTTTCCTATATAAATTTTATTTTTGGAACTCCACTTTTTGTACTAAAAGGGTCGTTCTGGGTAACAAAGGATTATGGGACAGTACTGACTTATGTTTTGAAAGGACAGTAGTGTTTGCAACACATATCAAGTATTTGCAAAGAAGAGAATACCTTCTGCTCTTCTTAGAAACAAAAGGCAAATTTTTCAATTAGAGTATTCAATAAATCACTAATATAGAGGACAGGAATTAGAATGTGAACATACAAAATTGTTTGAATGTTGTTAACTTATATAAGCCTTTGAAGTTATGTATTCCGAAACAGAATAGTTCTTGTTGGTCTATATGAAATTATATATAAGGTTTAGTTAAACTTTACTATCACTTACATTTGCGATACGTTTTACACCACAACTAAGAAGTACTGCTCTAATTTTTTTGGACCACTTTCTTAATAACAAGACACTTTGACATATACAGAGCAATTACAACTTGGGCGACATCTAAAACATCCTACGTGTACTTCGTACTTTACGAGACTTCCCCTCTGTGTCGCTGTGATCGCCATCAATCAACAAACACGCGGGACATTACAACTGCAAGTTTGTACCGTCTGGGCTTTATTTTACAGCTAAATAATACTTTCTGTATCGCGAAATAGGAAGTTTAGGAATTGCATTATATCGAAAAATTCAATGTTGGGATTGTACTGTAACTATATAAAATTTGAGATCAGCTGTTTCGAAAAGACGGTCTTTCTATCCAAATTTAAAACTAGAAGGTCGCTCAAATACCAAACTTGTATATAACTTGAACATTTTCAAGGATGACAGACAAAAATTTTCAATAATAACCCGGTACAACTTATATAGAACATTTATCGATAATTTTCGTTTTGTAAAAAAATGCTTCAATGATTTTAATTAAAACACAATTTTAGAATAGTTTCACGACAAATTAAATGTACATGTTGAATATACATTTTGTTAATAATGTCACCCGAGCGTCGGAACACCCTATAGACTGGGCAAGCAGCAGACGGGTCGGTGTTCGCCCCGCCCCCTCGTTTGTCTTATAGCGTTAAGAAGGGATGGCTGGGACAAAAAACATCACCGCGCCGTCTCTTTCTGTTCCACCTGTGTTCTCGAAATTACGGGATATTTCATCTAATGGAGAACCTTCCAGATCGGCAAGCGGACCCTATATAAGCAACACGTCGTGCAAGAGGGGTTGGTTAGTTAGTGAGTCAGTCAGTGAGTCAGAGTTCTTGGTGTAAGAATGCAGTGCTAGTGTACGACGAGAAGACTGTGTGAGAGCATCGGAGGATTGTACGTAATTACGAGTGCGAGTGAAATTGTAACGGACGAACTGGTGAATCGTAATTGTGTGCATTACGTAATTCTGTGTAATTGGCAATAGTTTAACTGTAAGTCGGTGGAAATAAAGAACATTTTTGAGTGGTGAAATTGGACTTTTCATTTCACGAACCCACAAAGTCACAATAACTGAGACATATTGATATACACACTCCGCGACATCTGTAACTTCTTACATTTAGATCATATTTCACGAGACGTCCGCTCTGTGTCGCTGTAGTCGCCAACACGCTACACAGTCTAAAGTTTAACATAGAACTGTGGTCCGAGTTGAGCGCTACTACAACTAATAATGAAATTAAATATAAATCATAATCATTTATTATAAATAATAAATATACTTTCATTTACAAAATAGCTACATCTCCCACTTGAGTTAATATTTCGACATTATAAGATTTCAAATTCCAGTAATAAATAACTAAACAATAAGAATCATCTCAAACAAATGAAGTACTAAGTAACTTACGACTAATATTTAAAAAGATAATTAACAAAACAAATAAAAAAGCCTAAAATAAGTAATTGAGAGTAACATCTCGTGATACATAACTAATAAAACAAAAGACAAATATATCATGATCTAACACTCAAAATCATAACTTTATTTTAAACTAATTAAGTAAACTAAAACCAAATTAATACAAAATAAACAAATTTAAAGTTAATCAATGTAATATTAATGACTAGGGCCCGGATTTTGATGAAAAGTCATCTTTTATTTGTGAGTAGTCACAGACGATGCTTTTAGATACATCTATATGGCTTTTATACATCATCAAAATGTATTTTTACACATTTTAATAATAAAGTCTTTCTTAACGTTCAGATGCATTTTCCGGTCAGTTTTTGCTTTTTCACGAATTTATTGGACATTTTCATCTGTAGCCCGCATTCGGGAGGCGTGGGTTCGATTCCTGTGGCCGACCGTACCCTGACCCATGGGCTTTTTGGTTTTTTTAAATAATCTCTGATAAAAAGGTTAATTTATGTCATAATCTTTTATGAAATGGTAACTTTGTAATTGTGGTAAATATGTAATTAACACAGGTTAGGGTCCTAACAGTGCTGGTCAATTTATGACGCATCAATTCGAGGACTCGCCGATTACATCATGAAATACGTGTAGATCTCACGAGCTAGAAGTGTCGCACTAAGAAGAGTAGTTTGTGGGGTGTGTACATTTGTTGTGTTGTGGAATTGAAATGCCGAAACAAAAACAGTCAACTGGTTGTTCAAGTTGCACTAATAAATAGTATAAAGTGTTAAAACTTCGATATTCATTTACATCCTGTACCTGAAAATTCGCCCAAATTTCAAGGAAAAACCACAAAACACCTACTTCGACGAGAATAGAACACGCGACTCCCCGAATGCTCGTCTGAAAGTCAAGATCTGCTTGTTATCACGTAAATGTATTTAACATCGCTATATATTTTTTCGACGTACGTTTAAATGATGTAAATGTGTAATTGTCTGGCAAGGCGAATGCCAGTTTTAGTGGAAGCGAATGTACCACTGGCAAACGCAGCAGTGCAAACATTTTCCCGCGGAAAATGGAATACCTTAGGGCTGGGGTAAACATTGATCCCGAAGTTGGTATACCTGCACGTCATATTAAACTAGAGAAAGCGAGCGATATTTGGTTTATGATTTCGTAATTCTCAGTGAGGAGGGAATTAAACTCGCGTTATTCAAACTGCCGCAAACAATTCCAAGATCCAAACAATAACTTCAAAATAATACGTAACTTTGTGAGTGGAGAAGTTGGCAAAACTGACGCTACCCTTCTTACATCGATCAAATAGGATTCACTGCTGTAGGTATCATATTCAGAGTATGTGGGTTCAATTCCAGGCAGCTGTGTGCTATTTCTTTTTAATTACGTTCGAAATTCTTTCTCTAAACCTGAAATCATTGTTCCCTGCTTTTCCTCTTTCTTTTCGTGTTTTTTTCCCTTTATTTCATGTGCATAACAACAAAGAAAACGTGTCGATACAGATATCTCAAATTGTTGTTTAAAACATTTGACTATCACCTAGAGTCTACTGTATTCTCTTGTAACTACAATAAGGTAATGTTTATCTTGAGGTAGATAGAGCAATAAGTGTTTATGCAAGAGTAGAGAAAGTCATGTATACATCACATAACGACCAGCTGTTTAAAACATTTGACTATCACTTAAAGTCTACTGTATTCCCTTGTAACTACAATAAGATAATGTTATCTTGAAGTAGATAGAGCAATAAGTGTTTGTACAAGAGTAGAGAAAGTCATGTATACATCACATAACGACCAAAGCATTTGACTATCACTTAAAGTCTACTGTATTCTCCTGTAACTACAATGAGATAATGTTTACTTTGAAGGAGAGCAATAAGTGTTTGTACAAGAGTAGAGAAAGTCATGTGTACATCACATAATGACCAAAACATTTGACTATCACTTAAAGTCTACTGTATTCTCCTGTAACTACAACGAGATAATCTTTATCTTGAAGTAGATAGAGCAATAAGTGCTTGTACAAAAGTAGAGAGAGTCATGTGTACATCACATAACGACCAGCTGTTTAATATATTTGACTATAACTTAAAGTCTACTGTATTCCCTTGTAACTACAATAAGATCATGTTTATCTTGAAGTAGATAGAGCAATAAGTGTTTATACAAGAGTAGAGAAAGTCATGTGTACATCACATAACGACCAAAACATTTGACTGTCACTTAAAGTCTACTGTATTCCCTTCTAACTACAATAAGATAATGTTTATCTGGAAGTAGATAGAGCAATAAGTGCTTGTACAAGAGTAGAGAAAGTCATGTATACATCACATAACGACCAAAACATTTGACTATCACTTAAAGTCTACTGTATTCCCTTGTAACTACAGTAAGATAATGTTTATCTTGAAGTAGATAGAGCAATAAGTGTTTGTACAAGAGTAGAGAAAGTCATGTATACATCACATAACGACCAGCTGTTTAAAACATTTGACTATCACTTAAAGTCTACTGTATTCCCCTGTACCTACAATAAGATAATGTTTATCTTGAAGTAGATAGAGCAATAAGTGTGTGTACAAGAGTAGAGAAAGTCATGTATACATCACATAACGACCAAAACATTTGACTGTCACTTAAAGTCTACTGTATTCCCTTGTAACTACAATAAGATAATGTTTATCTTGAAGTAGATAGAGCAATAAGTGTTTGTACAAGAGTAGAGAAAGTCATGTATACATCACATAACGTCCAGCTGTTTAAAACATTTGACTATCACTTAAAGTCTACTGTATTCCCTTGTAACTACAATAAGATAATGTTTATCTTGAAGTAGATAGAGCAATAAGTGTTTGTACAAGACTAGAGAAAGTCATGTATACATCACATAACGACCAAAACATTTGACTATCACTTAAAGTCTACTGTATTCCCTTGTAACTACAATAAGATAATGCTTATCTTGAAGTAGATAGAGCAATAAGTGTTTGTACAAGAATAGAGAAAGTCATGTATACATCACATAACGACCAAAACATTTGACTATCACTTAAAGTCTACTGTATTCCCTTGTAACTACAGTAAGATAATGTTTATCTTGAAGTAGATAGAGCAATAAGTGTTTGTACAAGAGTAGAGAAAGTCATGTATACATCACATAACGACCAGCTGTTTAAAACATTTGACTATCACTTAAAGTCTACTGTATTCCCCTGTACCTACAATAAGATAATGTTTATCTTGAAGTAGATAGAGCAATAAGTGTTTGTACAAGAGTAGAGAAAGTCATGTATACATCACATAACGACCAAAACATTTGACTATCACTTAAAGTCTACTGTATTCTCTTGTAACTGCAATAAGATAATGTTTATCTTGAAGTAGATAGAGCAATAAGGGTTCGTACAAGAGTAGGGAAAGTCATGTATACATCACATAACGACCAGCTGTTTAAAACATTTGACTATCACTTAAAGTCTACTGTATTCCCTTGTAACTACAATAAGATAATGTTTATCTTGAAGTAGATAGAGCAATAAGTGTTTGTACAAGAGTAGAGAAAGTCATGTATACATCACATAACGACCAAAACATTTGACTATCGCTTAAAGTCTACTGTATTCCATAGTAGCTACAATAAGATAATGTTTATCTTGAAGTAGATAGAGCAATAAGTGTTTGTACAAGAATAGAGAAAGTCATGTATACATCACATAACGACCAAAACATTTGACTATCACTTAAAGTCTACTGTATTCTCTTGTAACTACAATAAGATAACGTTTATCTTGAAGTAGATAGAGCAATAAGTGTTTGTACAAGAGTAGGGAAAGTCATGTGTACATCACATAACGACCAAAACATTTGACTGTCACTTAAAATCTACTGTATTCCCTTGTAACTACAATAAGATAATGTTTATCTTGAAGTAGATAGAGCAATAAGTGTTTGTACAAGAATAGAGAAAGTCATGTATACATCACATAACGACCAAAACATTTGACTATCACTTAAAGTCTACTGTATTCCCTTGTAACTACAATAAGATAATGTTTATCTTGAAGTAGATAGAGCAATAGGTGTTTGTACAAGACTAGAGAAAGTCACGTATACATCACATAACGACCGGCTGTTTAAAACAGTTGACTATCACTAAAAGTCTACTGTATTCCCCTGTACCTACAATAAGATAATGTTTATCTTGAAGTAGATAGAGCAATAAGTGTTTGTACAAGACTAGAGAAAGTCATGTATACATCACATAACGACCGGCTGTTTAAAACAGTTGACTATCACTAAAAGTCTACTGTATTCCCCTGTACCTACAATAAGATAATGTTTATCTTGAAGTAGATGGAGCAATAAGTGTTTGTACAAGAGTAGAGAAAGTCATGTATACATCACATAACGACCAAAACATTTGACTATCACTTAAAGTCTACTGCATTCTCTTGTAACTACAATAAGACAATGTTTATCTTGAAGTAGATAGAGCAATAAGTGTTTGTACAAGACTAGAGAAAGTCATGTGTACATCACATAGCGACCAGCTGTTTAAAACAGTTGACTATCACTAAAAGTCTACTGTATTCCCCTGTATCTACAATAAGATAATGTTTATCTTGAAGTAGATAGAGGAATAAATGTTTGTACAAGGGTAGAGAAAGTCATGTGTACATTATATAACGATCAGCTGTTTAAAACAACTGACTATAACTTAAAGTTTACTGTATTCCCTTGTAGCTACAATAAGATAATGTTTATCTTGAAGTAGATAGAGCAATAGATTTTTGAACAATAGTCGAAAAAGTCATGTGAGTGAATCTAATAGTTTTACATAAACATGAGAGCGAGACAAGTTGGATATATCGTTTACTCACAGAGTACGTTCCGGATACTAACCCTGCTATGTTTAACACTATGCATACATGTAATAGCGAACATTATTTCCAAGTTGGCGTTTAATATTGCAGGAATGCCCGCTGCACTGCATTGCTCCCCAGTGGAGCGAGAAACCGTTGTGGTTAAGCCGGGATTTGAAAGCAGGTCACCAGGATCAAAGTCTTGCACTCGATGACAGTGGTTCGATTTCCAATGCACCAGCATTAAATTTCCACGCGTTTAAACAGATATCCGGCGACAACAGGCGTCGGCTTTTGTTTGTTCGGCGTCACCATAGCAACAGCCAGATGCCAAGTTATTAGCAGAACGCACCTGCATGGAGTTTTAAAACGTTTCGATTTCCTTTGTAATTGTTTTGTATAACCATTCTCTGCTTTGGTTCTTCATTCTGGGTACGAGATTTAACGCGTCCGTGCTGAGAAAAACTGGCGTACTAACTGGCGTGGATGCAGGACAATTTGCAAGGCTGAACACTCATACACACTTAAATATTATTTTCCCCCACATTTGTAGAAATATTCTCGCAAATAAAACCAATTTAAAGTCTGATATTGTATCCTCATGGGTTGTTATACTCCTGTACAAACACTTATTGCCAGGCACGTATTCAGAAGTCAATTTTCGGGGGGGGGGGGGGGGTCCAAAAAAACTACGTTGAATTATTTGCTTTTAATAATTAATCAGGGATGTATTTTTATTATGTTAGTAAAACTAAAAGCAGATGTAATATATTAGATTCACATTACTTTCTCCACCCAATCTTCCACAAATTGTTCTCAGAAAAGCTTGTTTTTGTTTTGTTTCCTTGGATAAAGTCTATAGAAAGACCTTTAATTGCACACTTTTGTACTTATACCTGGGATAAAGTGATATAAGCAGCAATCAGATATTTAAAAACGAATCACTAATTGATGCATTTGAAGTATTAGTTCTCCTTGAATGAAAAAGGGAGTAGGATCTTAGAAGTTAAAAATTACATACCTTTAAGTAAGTATCTGAGAATTTTAATCACTAACAAATAATATATCGGAATTAGTTAACTTTGCAATACATTATTATAATTGACATTATTTGTGTATTTTAACGAGTTACTTGTGTAGTAACTTTTCGTTTATCTGTTAGGTTTAGAATAGTTATACAAACTTCACTTTCAGTAAAGCAAACTTCAGGGTTTATCCTCAGAAAATTCACAATAGGCATTCTATTTGTTATGCAGCTATCTTAAATATGTAGTGTTTAAATTCAAATTATTGAAGCCATTTTCGGACGATTTTATTGAAGTCTTCGTTTCGCATCCTTGAAAGATAACGAAATTAAATCCTACATTTTATGTTCCTCCAATATTTGGGTTCTGGAGCGCGCCCGCAGACATTTATTTTTAAGTTTTTTTCCCCCTGTTCTGGTGTCCTGAAAACTTGCATTCCTGATGACATCTCAATATCAACTTTTTAAATGGAATGTAACACGTTTGTGCTAACTAAGCACGTGGTAGAGGCAATAAACACTGATCCCGTACTCCCGTACACTGACATGAGTCTCTCTGGTTTTCACAATTTCGCAACTCATATAAAGCACGATTGCTCCAATGCGTATCGTCATCAGGCAAACTGTTTGGTTATAAATGATTTCAACTGGAGCCCGCCTCCATAGTTTGGTGGTAGCGTGTCTGACTCCCAGTGAAGAGATCTTGGCCAACCTTGCCGGGTAAGGGGAAGGAGGGTTTACCTCCTCCCACTGTCTGCGAATATAAGACGCAACGTTCCATTATGTAGAGAGAGCGAGAAAAACGGAAATGCTTTCATGAGGAGGTAGGGTGAAGTGAAGAAAAATCCACCTTTGCTCCTATGAGCGCAATTTGGGCACCGCAGAAGCGATTTCCAATCAAGATCAAGATAGTTTTCTCAAGGTTCGGAATGACAATTCATTTGGGGGGGGGTCCGGATCACCTGGACCCCCCCCCCCTTAAATACGTCCCTGCTTACTGCCCTATCCACATCAGGATCAACTTTGTCGTGTTCTACTTAATACAACAGACTTGAAGTAACAGTCAAATGTTTTAAACAGCTGCCCCTTATGTGATGTACACAATACCTAACCATCCGAGAAGCCTGAAAGGAGCATAATTGAAGGAAAGTCATTCACGGAAATCGAAGCCAGGATATACTAATGCAAGTCGCAGCAGAGATTGCCTAATTTATCCCAGTAAAATAATTGAAGAAACAGTTATTTTAGGCTAAGAAGCTTACCTTTTAATAATTTGAAGGATTTGCGCAAATTTGAGATATATATTATTCATTCAGCAGAATTAGCAGTATTTATAACTCTATTTTGTAGTTCAAAGTTAATTCGCTTCATGTAGGACATGAAGGAAAAGATGTTTAAATGAGTACAGGGTACAGAGAGTTTAGAGTTACTAGACATCCATCTTTCAGGATAAGAGAAAACCTCCAACGTTAAGTTATATCGGACGATGAATGAAATGATGTTTAAATGAGTACAGGGTACAGAGAGCTTAGAGTTACTAGACATTCATCTTTCAGGATAAGAGAAAACCTCCAACGTTAAGTCATATCGGAGGATGAATGAAATGATGTTGAAATGAGTCCAGGGTACATAGAGCTTAGAGTTACCAGACATTCATCTTTCAGGATAAGGAAAAACCTCCAACGTTAAGTCATATCGGACGATGAATGAAATTATGTTCAAATGAGTACAGGGTACATAGAGCTTAGAGTTCGCAGACATTCATCTTTCAGGATAAGAGAAAACCTCCAAAGTTAAGTCATATAGGACGATGAACGAAATGATGTTCAAATGAGTACAGGGTACATAGAGCCTAGAGTTACCAGACATTCATCTTTCACCATAAGAGAAAACCTCCAACGTTAAGTCATATCGGACGATGAATGAAATGATGTTCAGATAAGTACAGAGTACATAAAGCTTAGAGTTACTAGACATTCGTCTTTCAGGATAAGAGAAAACCTCCAACGTTAAGTCATATCGGACGATGAATGAAATGATGTTCAAATGAGTACAGGGTACAAAGAGCTTGGATTTACCAGACATTCATCTTTTAGAATAAGAGAAGGCCTCCAACATTAAGCCATATCGGACAATGCATGAAATGATGTTCAAATGAGTACAGGGTACATAGAGCTTAGAGTTATCAGACATTCATTTTTCAGGATAAGAGAAAACCTCCAACGTTAAATCATATCGGACGATGAATGAAATGATGTTCAAATGAGTACAGGGTACATAAAGCTTAGAGTTACCAGACATTCATCTTTCAGGATAAGAGAAAGCCTCCAACATTAAGTCATATCGGACAATGCATGAAATGATGTTCAAATGAGTACAGGGTACATAGAGCTTAGAGTTACCAGACATTCATCTTTCAGGATAAGAGAAAGCCTCCAACATTAAGTCATATCGGACAATGCATGAAATGATGTTCAAATGAGTACAGGGTACATAGAGCTTAGAGTTACCAGACATTCATCTTTCAGGATAAGAGAAAGCCTCCAACATTAAGCCATATCGGACAATGCATGAAATGATGTTCAAATGAGTACAGGGTACATAGAGCTTAGAGTTATCAGACATTCATCTTTCAGGATAAGAGAAAACCTCCAACGTTAAATCATATCGGACGATGAATGAAATGATGTTCAAATGAGTACAGGGTACAAAGAGCTTGGATTTACCAGACATTCATCTTTTAGGACAAGAGAAGGCCTCCAACATTAAGTCATATCGGACAATGAATGAAATGATGTTCAAATGAGTACAGGGTACATAGAGCTTAGGGTTATCAGACATTCATCTTTCAGGATAAGAGAAAACCTCCAACGTTAAATCATATCGGACGATGAATGAAATTATGTTCAAATGAGTACAGGGTACATGGAGCTTAGAGTTACCAGACATTCATCTTTCAGGATAAGAGGAAGCCTCCAACATTAAGTCATATCGGACGCTGAATGAAATGATGTTCAAATGAGTACAGGGTACATAGAGCTTAGAGTTACCAGACATTCATCTTTCAGGATAAGAGAAAACCTCCAACGTTAAGTCATATCGGACGATGAATGAAATGTTGTTCAAATGAGTACAGAGTACATAGAGCTTAGAGTTACCAGACATTCATCTTTCAGGATAAGAGGAAGCCTCCAACATTAAGTCATATCGGACAATGAATGAAATGATGTTCAAATGAGTACAGGGTACATAGAGCTTAGTTACCAGACATTCATCTTTCAGGATAAGAGAAAACCTCCAACGTTAAGTCATATCGGACGATGAATAAAATGATGTTCAAATGAGTACAGAGTACACAGAATTTAGAGTTACCAGACATTCATCTTTCAGGATAAGAGAAAACCTCCAACGTTAAGTCATATCGCACGATGAATGAAATGATGTTCAAATGAGTACAGGGTACATAGAGCTTAGAGTTACCAGATATTCACCTTTCAGGATAAGAGAAAACCTCCAACGTTAGGTCATATCAAAACGATGAGTGAAATGATGTTCAAATGAGTACAGGGTACAAAGAGCTTGGATTTACCAGACATTCATCTTTTAGGATAAGAGAAGGCCTCCTACATTAAGTCATATCGGACAATGCATGAAATGATGTTCAAATGAATACAGGGTACATAGAGCTTAGAGTTAACAGACATTCATCTTTCAGGATAAGAGAAAACCTCCAACGTTAAATCATATCGGACGATGAATGAAATGATGGTCAATTGAGTACAGGGTACACAGAGCTTAGAGTTACCAGACATTCACCTTTCAGGATAAGAGAAAACCTCCAACGTTAAGTCATATCGGACGATGAATGAAATGATGTTCAAATGAGTACAGGGTACAAAGAGCTTGGATTTACCAGACATTCATCTTTTAGGATAAGAGAAGGCCTCCAACATTAAGTCATATCGGACAATGCATGAAATGATGTTCAAATGAGTACAGGGTACATAGAGCTTAGAGTTATCAGACATTCATCTTTCAGGATAAGAGAAAACCTCCAACGTTAAATCATATCGGACGATGAATGAAATGATGTTCAAATGAGTACAGGGTACATGGAGCTTAGAGTTACCAGACATTCATCTTTCAGGATAAGAGAAAACCTCCAACATTAAGTCATATCGGACAATGAATGAAATGATGTTCAAATGAGTACAGGGTACATAGAGCTTAGAGTTACCAGACATTCATCTTTCAGGATAAGAGAAAACCTCCAACGTTAAGTCATATCGGACGATGAATGAAATGATGTTCAAATGAGTACAGAGTACATAGAGCTTAGAGTTACCAGACATTCATCTTTCAGGATAAGAGGAAGCTTCCAACATTAAGTCATATTGGACAATGAATGAAATGATGTTCAAATGAGTACAGGGTACATAGAGCTTAGTTACCAGACATTCATCTTTCAGGATAAGAGAAAACCTCCAACGTTAAGTCATATCGGACGATGAATGAAATGATGTTCAAATGAGTACAGAGTACACAGAATTTAGAGTTACCAGACATTCATCATTCAGGATAAGAGAAAACCTCCAACGTTAAGTCATATCGGACGATGAATGAAATGATGTTCAAATGAGTACAGGGTACATAGAGCTTAGAGTTACCAGATATTCACCTTTCAGGATAAGAGAAAACCTCCAACGTTACGTCATATCAGACGATGAATGAAATGATGTTCAAATGAGTACAGGGTACAAAGAGCTTGGATTTACCAGACATTCATCTTTTAGGATAAGAGAAGGCCTCCTACATTAAGTCATATCGGACAATGCATGAAATGATGTTCAAATGAGTTCAGGGTACATAGAGCTTAGAGTTAACAGACATTCATCTTTCAGGATAAGAGAAAACCTCCAACGTTAAATCATATCGGACGATGAATGAAATGATGTTCAAATGAGTACAGGGTACATAGAGCTCATAGTTACCAGACATTCATCTTTCAGGATAAGAGAAAACCTCCAACGTTAAGTCATATCGGACGCTGAATGAAATGATGTTCAAATGAGTACAGGGTACATAGAGCTTAGAGTTACCAGACATTCATCTTTCAGGATAAGAGAAAACCTCCAACGTTAAGTCATATCGGACAATGAATGAAATGATGTTCAAATGAGTACAGGGTACATAGAGCTTAGAGTTACTAGACATACATTTTTCAGGATAAGAGAAAACCTCTAACGTTAAGTCATATCGGACTATGAATAAAATGATGTTCAAATGAGTACAGGGTACATAGAGCTTAGAGTTACTAGAAATTCATCTTTCAGAATAAGAGAAAACCTCTACCGTTAAGTCATATCGGACTATGAATAAAATGATGTTCAAATGAGTACAGCGTACGAAGGAGTTAGGGTTAGCATAAAATTTTCAGGATAAGAAATACTTTAACAATCTGACCAAGATGCGAATTCGCCATCTCTTCACACACAAGGTTGTTCTTGACCTGTGAACACACCACAAGGCTAATTTAGACATGTGGGCTTATTCATTTATTTTTACCGATGTGGAAAAGCGTTTGATTAAAATAATTAAAGTGTATGAATTAAAGCAGTTACATTTTTGTAGGTTTTTTTTTTTTTTCCGAACACTCAGTAGAGTTACGGATTTCTGAAGTTGCTCGCAAATGGAAATGGGATGGTGTTCCGAAACCGAAACTCGGCCGCCCAACACAAAGTGTCTGCGGTAAAGACAGAAAAAAAATCATTAGCGTAGATGTGGTTAACACAAGGATATCGCAGAGAGTTTGGGAAACAGCTCCCCCGAGGGTCGTAGGGGTAAAAGCATCACTTGAGTGGTGGGCCATTGTAACAGACCATTTCCTCCAAAAGTTTGTTTACATAAACATTTAGCTCAAGGTGCAGCTTCCTCCAGGTGGAGCTCCTTCTATCTAGAAAAATAAAGGCTTCGGAAACAAGT
This sequence comes from Mantis religiosa, assembly GCA_030765055.1. Classification (NCBI taxonomy): domain Eukaryota; kingdom Metazoa; phylum Arthropoda; class Insecta; order Mantodea; family Mantidae; genus Mantis; species Mantis religiosa. Next base: position 13,683,594 of record CM060954.1, on the reverse strand, counting down.
ATCTACAAGTTATCTATTTAATATTATACTTTTAGAACTATTTTCATAAAATCTTGTTTATTATCTGCTCGTTCGAGTTCCCATTACTGAAATTATAACGCAGGTACTAGCGCGTCTGCCTCATCCTCAAATCGTGTCGATTTCGAATTTAGGTCAAAGTGAATAGCTTCTTCTCGGGGTTTCTATTATCTTAAAGAATCTTTCAAATATATGCTCTATGTACCTTGTACTCATTTAAACATCATTTCATTCTTCGTCCGATATGACTTGACGTGTTAAGCCGTAATTTTTTTAACAAATGGGTCACTTTTTAAATTAATTTCTCATGAAACAATTGTAACGACGTTGTGGTGCTGAAGGAAAGACGGTGTTCTGCAGCTGGGTTTGTGGGTTAGATTCAGCCTACCGGGAAGAAGATGAGGAAGCCGAAAGTTCCTACCTCTTCTTGGTCCAGTCTGGCACTCTGATGTAAGATCTAAAATATCTCCAGATCTGCTTCAGTCTGTGCTATTTTCCGACGTGGTCGCGAGTGAAAGAATAAATTTTCTAAATAAACTTTGATACCAATAAATGATTTTGCTTAAAAATATCAAAATGTTCCCTTTAATTTGTATTATTTATACAGTTTTTCGTATATACAATTTTTCGTATGTAAAATAGTATTGTGTACGTTGATTACCATTAACAGATACAGGATATTAACTCCTTTACAAGGTTTCGTCGCGGCATTATATTCACCTCTGTTCACCATAACTCCTTCCATCAAAGCACATTTTCCTTCCTAGCTGTTTTACCAAAAATATTGATTTCTCATTCTTTTGTTGCCACCACTACCAATCAAACTTAACTTTTACTGGTCCAAATCATACGTTACATAATATCATTTGTAAAACTTCCAATTAGAAAACATTCACATCATATCACTTACACGTTCCGTCATCTCATGACCTACTGAATTTTAACAATCTCTGTTCTTATTCATTTTAACATGTCCATATCGATCATTAAAACATATTTAAACATTTTTCAACTCTCGAGCCCCAATTTAAAACAACCGTTACAGTAGATAAAACAAATTTTAAAATATTAATGGCTGTTGAATAATACTTGAAAACTAGTTTAGTGTCAAACTAAATTTCTTTTACAAAATAACAATTGAAGGAGTGGAAAATAAATATCTGTGTGCTATAATGATTATAAAAAATTTATGCTACACTCACATGACCTTCTCTACTCTTGTACAAACACTTATTGCTCTATCTACTTCAAGATAAGCATTATCTTATTGTAGTTACAAGGGAATACAGAAGACTTTAAGTGATAGTCAAATGTTTTGGTCGTTATGTGATGTACACATGACTTTCTCTACTCTTGTACAAACACTTATTGCTCTATCTACTTCAAGATAAACATTATCTTATTATAGTTACAAGGGAATACAGTAGACTTTAAGTGATAGTCAAATGTTTTGGTCGTTATGTGATGTACACATGACTTTCTCTACTCTTGTACAAACACTTATTGCTCTATCTACTTCAAGATAAACATTATCTTATTATAGTTACAAGGGAATACAGTAGACTTTAAGTGATAGTCAAATGTTTTGGTCGTTATGTGATGTACACATGACTTTCTCTACTCTTGTACAAACAGTTATTGCTCTATCTACTTCAAGATAAACATTATCTTATTGTAGTTACAAGGGAATACACTAGACTTTAAGTGATAGTCAAATGTTTTGGTCGTTATGTGATGTATACATGACTTTCTCTACTCCTGTACAAATACTTATTGCTCTATCCACTTCAAGATAAACATTATCTTATTGTAGTTACAAGGGAATACAGTAGACTTTAAGTGATAGTCAAATGTTATTAAACGTTATGTGATGTACACATGACTTTCTCTACTTTTGTACAAACACTTATTGCTCTATCTACTTCAACATAAACATTACCTTATTGTAGTTAAAAGGAAATACAGTAGACTTTAAGTGATAGTCAAATGTTTGAAACAACTGGTCGTTATGTGATTTATACACGACTTTCTCTACTCTTGTACAAACGCTTATTTCTCTATCTACTTCAAGATAAACATTATCTTATTGTAGTTACAAGGGAATACAGTAGAATTTAAGCGATAGTCAAATGTTTTAAACAGCTGGTCGGTATGTGATGTACACATGACTTTCTCTACTCTTGTACGAACACTTATTGCTCTATCTACTTCAAGATAAACATTATCTTATTGTAGTTACAAGGGAATACAGCAGACTTTAAGTGATAGTCAAGTGTTTTAATACTAGTTGTCTTGGTGGAGATCTTGAAATTTCATCCTTTGTATTGTCAAGTGTTGAACTTATGAATGTCTTTACCTTTGATAAAGATACCGACGACTTACAGTTAATGCAAAACGTATAGTTGGACTAGATTAAATGTTTAACAAATAGACTCATATAAATATTTTGTATTTTACACTTATTTAACGTTTGTTTACTAATGTAGAAATAATGCAACCGAAAAGATGAACTTGTTGTAAAATTACTTAAAGGTATAGTTTATAATATACGAACGGCTGTATCGGGTAATAATAATTAATAATGAAGGCGTGCAAAGATCGAATACGTCGCTCTGCACCAATTAACTCTGTTCTTTCTGCAGCAAGAAGTTCAAAGTAAATTAATGTGATGTAATGCACTTTTCTTCGTTAGAAGCGAGATGGTTTTTGCTAGCTACCCTTATGCGTGTTAACGGGGACATGCTGGATCAATCAGCCTGTCCTACAGTTTCTTAAATGCATCACATTCCGAATGCGGCGGCTGTCTGTTGCCAATGATTAATGGAGAAGAGCTCATGGAGTTTGTATTACCTCCTCAACGTTCCCACGGGTTTTTCTCTTAAGCCTTATCCCTAGCCAGCCCTGCGTTAGTAGAAAAACATGGAGTGAAGATAACGCGAACACCTTTACTGACAACTGCCTCCCAAAAACACCTTTCAGTTCACGCTACGCACTCTATATCATAAAAGAATTCACTGACAAATGCCTGCTTTGACGTTTTCGGAACCAAACAAGAAATTTATTTACTTATTTTCTTATTTACGTCCTCCAATGTTAAGACATATTTAAAAGTATCGTGAATTTTGTGTTATTTCAAAAAGTAGTTGTTTATTCATAAAATAATGTGTTGTCAACATTAAGAATTCAATGCCAAGGCCGGGATTTGATACAAGGATCTCCTGGTTTCCGTCCAGTTGCTCTAACACATTGAGCTACCATAGCCAACTTGCCGTCATGACATTAAATTCTCCATTCGACTCGTATATTTCCCCGATAGACCACTAGGGGATCTCACATTCGAGATACATCATATGTAGCGAACTGGGATTGGAATTGCCACCATGCTGTCCTCAAGTGGGACATCTTCGCTAGGATGGATGAGGTGAAGGAGACTGAGGAACGCTGACTCAAGGAGCCACGACAGTACTGAAGGAAGGTTCCCTACAGTTTACTTGGATAGAGACTTCCCCCGACAGCCCAGGACAACGAACTCCCTCCCCTTCAGCGGGACGGCAACGATCCCAGCAGCCGAGACATAATGGTCCCAGGCAGGCGATCCGAGCCCCAAAGGTCCCTACAGTTTACTTGGATAGAGACTTCCCCTGACAGGCCAGGACAACGAACTCCCTCCCCTTCAGCGGGACGGCAACGATCCCAGCAGCCGAGACATAATGGTCCCAGGCAGGCGATCCGAGCCACAAAGGTCCCTACAGTTTACTTGGATAGAGACTTCCCCTGACAGCCCAGGACAACGAACTCCCTCCCCTTCAGCGGGACGGCAACGATCCCAGCAGCCGAGACATAATGGTCCCAGGCAGGCGATCCGAGCCCCAAAGGTCCCTACAGTTTACTTGGATAGAGACTTCCCCTGACAGCCCAGGACAACGAACTCCCTCCCCTTCAGCGGGACGGCAACGATCCCAGCAGCCGAGACATAATGGTCCCAGGCAGGCGATCCGAGCCCCAAAGGTCCCTACAGTGTACTTGGTTAGAGACTTACCCTGACAGCCCAGGACAACGAACTCCCTCCCCTTCAGCGGGACGGCAACGATCCCAGCAGCCGAGACATAATGGTCCCAGGCAGGCGATCCGAGCCCCAAAGGTCCCTACAGTTTACTTGGATAGAGACTTCCCCTGACAGCCCAGGACAACGAACTCCCTCCCCTTCAGCGGGACGACAACGAGCCCAGCAGCCGAGCACTAATGGTACCAGGCAGGCGATCCGAGCCCCAAAGGTTCCTACAGTTTACTTGAATAGAGACTTCCCCCGACAGCCCAGGACTACGAACTCGCTCCCCTACAGCGGGATGACAACGAGCCCAGCAGCCGAGCTCTAATGGTACCAGGCAGGCGATCCGAGTCCCAACGGTCCCTACAGTTTACTTGGATAGAGACTTCTCCCGACAGACCAGAACAACGAACTCGCTCTCCTACAGAGGGACGACAACGAGCCCAGTAGCCGAGCCCTAATGGTCCCAGGCAGGCGATCTGAGCCCCAAAGGTCCCTACAGTTTACTTGGATAGAGACTTACCTCGACAGGTCAGGACAACGAACTCGCTCCCCTACAGAGCGACGGCAACGAGCCCAGTAGCCGAGCCCTAATGGTACCAGACAGGCAATCCGAGCCGCAAAGGTCCCTAGAGTTTACTTGGATAGAGACTTCCCTCGACAGACCAGAACAACGAACTCGCTGCCCTACAGCGGGACGACAAAAAGCCCAGCAGCCGAGCCCTAATGGTACCAGGCAGGCGATCCGAGCCCCAAAGGTCCCTACAGTTTACTTGGATAGAAGCTTACTCCGACAGGCCAGGACAACGAACTCGCTCCCCTACAGAGGGGCGACAACGAGCCCAGTAGCCGAGCCCTAATGGTACCAGACAGGCAATCCGAGCCGCAAAGGTCCCTACAGTTTACTTGGATAGTGACTTCGCTCGACAGACCAGAACAATGAACTCGCTCCCCTACAGAGGGACGGCAACGAGCCCAGCAGCCGAGCCCTAATGGTACCAGGCAGGCGATCTGAGCCCCAAAGGTCCCTGCAGTTTACTTGGATAGAGACTTCCTCCGACAGACCAGGACAATGAACTCGCTCCCTTACAGCGGGACGGCAACGAGCCCAGCAGCCGAGCCCTAATGGTCCTAGGCAGGCGATCCGAGCCCCAAAGTTCCCTACAGTTTACTTGGATAGTGACTTCCCTCGACAGACCAGAACAGCGAACTCGCTCCCCTACAGAGGGACGGCAACGAGCCCAGCAACCGAGCCTTAATGGTACCAGGCAGGCGATCTGAGCCCCAAAGGTCCCTACAGTTTACTTGGGTAGAGACTTCCTCCGACAGACCAGGACAACGAACTCGCTCCCCTACAGCGAGACGGCAACGAGCCCAGCAGCCGAGCCCTAATGGTACCCAGGCAGGCGATCCGAGCCCCAAAGGTCCCTACAGTTTACTTGGATAGAGGCTTACCCCGACAGACCAGGACAAGGAACTCGCTCCCCTACAGCGGGACGACAACAAGCCCAGCAGCCGAGCCCTACTGGTCCCAGGCAGGCGATCCGAGCCCTAAAGATCCGTACAGTTTACTTGGGTAGAGACCTCCCCCGACATGCCAGTACAACGGACATTGAATACATTGCAAGTTCATATCAGGCGCTAAAGACCAAATTTCCGTGAAGCAGGCTGGATGCTGCAAAACGATAATGCGCGGCCGCATATTGCCAATGTTGTTGCTGAATATCTTGCATCCCTCACGCTCCCTATAGTCCAGATTTAGCCTCATGTGATTTTTCTCTATTCCCTAACTTGAAGAAACGCTTTCGTGGGAGACATTATCCATCATCAGAAGAGCCCGCCTCGGTAGCGTAGATGGTAGCATGTCTGCCTCACGTTCAAGAGGTTCCGAGTTCGAATCTCGGTCAGGGTGAGTTACCTGGATAAGGTTTTTCTGGGGTTTTTCCCTTATCCTGAAAGACGAATGTCGGGTAACTCTAAGCTCTATGGACCCCGGGCTCATTGAGCATCATTTCACCCATTCCATCCAACGTCCGATATGATTTAACGTTGGAGAACGTAAATTACAAAAAAAAAAAAAGAATCATCAGAAGCGAGTGAGTGTGTAGTGTTTTAGGGCCAGTCGACAACAAGGTCATTTGGGCCCGAAGTCAATTCTAAAAACTAAAAGCGACACAAAGTTAAAAAGTAAGATAAAATAAAAACACTCAGCTATTAAAAGCACATAAAAAACTCATCCCGGTACTAAAAATTTGAAATCTCTAAAATTAATAAATATAAAATACAAGTCAGACTTGTTTATTAAAACCGATTTTAAAAACAAACCACAGAGCCTTATCCACGGCCACTGGGTCGTCCCCTAAAACACCGAGCAAGTTAGTCCCCAAGCCCAAAGACTGGCGAACGCGGGAGTACTGCGGGCAATCCAGCAATACATGCCGCACAGTAAGGCGTACTGCACACGGAGCACACACAGGGGCCGGTTCCCCTCTTACCAGATGGCCATGAGTCGCTCGTGTGTGCCCAATTCTCAGCCGGGTGAGTATCACCTCGGCCCGCCGGTTATCCCTACAGGAAGTTGGCCAGGGTTGTACGCTCTCCTGTATACCCCGGAGTTGTGTGCCTTCCAAAGCTGTCCAGGAGTGCTGCCAAGCAGATAGGAGTTGGCGACGGAAAAAACGTTGCACATCCTGGTATGGCACCGTAGTTGTTAAACTCCGGGGCAAACGGCAAGCGGACTTAGCAGCCGCATCCGCCTCCTCGTTCCCGGAAATCCCAACATGGACTGGGGTCCAAGTAAAAACAAAATGATATCCGCGACTGAGCATTTGCGAGATCAAGGCCTGTATTTTTAAAACAAGTGCGTGAGCTGCAGTGTGCTGTTGCAAGGCCTGAAGAACACTTAGAGAGTCAGTGCAGACAATAAAAGAGCCAGGAGCTAACTTGCAAATAAAATGGAGCAAATAGAAGATGGCGTACAGCTCTGCAGAGAAAACCGAAGTGGAGTCCAGAAGGCGAAATTTATGAGCCTCACCGTTAATGAAGAACGTGCAACCTGTAGTGTTGCCTAACTGAGAACCGTCTGTAAAGGCCGGAACATAGGGTAACGGCTCAGTAGTTCGGCAAAAAGTTGTTGGAACACCGAATGTGGAGTAGCGAGTCTAGAGTTGTTTGATAGAGCGAGATCGAACCGCGCACGATTGAGCTGCCATGCAGGGTAAGGACAGATGGACGACCTCTCCACGCGAGGCATTCGGAGGCCATGCGAATGTAGCAGATCCCGAAATCTTATTCCCATGGGGCGTGTCCGAGAACCAGGGCGCATATAACGGTGGACTAAATCTGGACACATAACTGGTTTAAAACAAGGATGATTGGGATAACTTGCCAACTTCGAGACGTATGAGCAAAGTATCAGAAGCAGTGGTGAAGGTTGCGGAGGCGATTTTGAAGGATCTCTCAAAAAATGGTATCCAGCATGTCTTTGACCGGCACAAACCCTGGAAGAAGTACATCGCTTTCAGAGGAGACTATTTTGAGAAGGGCCATCAAAATTATGATTATGAGTAAAGGTGCGAGGTCGAAAAAGATTGTGACCTTTCTTTATTGAACAGCTCCCGTATATATAAGCTAAACTAAGTTCTGAGAATCATTAACTAACCACATAACTACAAATACTACGTCAGACCTAATCTAACCTATCCTAGCAGTTTAATCTTTCGTAATTCATAAACATGAGGCTATATAGAACTGGAATATCAGATAAATATTCTGATAATTAAAGATAGAATATTTGTTGGTCCACAGACAAGGAAGTTGATTTCTGATATTCTTTTTGAAGAAACAATGACAGATACTGAAAAACAAACATGGATTGAAGGCATATTGGACGATTAATAATGCTCAAATGAGTCCGGGGTCCATGGAGCTTAGAGTTACTCGAAAATTGCAATCTCAGGATAAGGTAAATTCCCGGAAGAAGCCTTATCCAGGTAACTCGGCCTGACGGAGATTCTATCTCGGGACCTCTTGAATGTGAGGCAGACAGGTTGTCAACCACGCTATCGAGACAAGCATGTGGTTGGTAATAATTAGATAAGGTTCTAACAGAAATAGAGGAATTGACAAGGAACTCATGAAAATCCAATGCGTCAACGTTTTATATATAGTTATTAGAGAAGTGTTGCTTTCTCAAATAGAATTACTTATTCGTTTTGTATTGTCTCAATTTACAGTTTACCCAATCCTTATCTAGATGTAGTAAAATATAATCAAATCTGAGGTATGCCTTAGGAATATATTTACACTTCTTTATAGTATTTCATGAACTATTGCAAAATTTCTTCTCCGCGAAAAAATATGACTTGTACTGCCATCTATGAACAGCCGGACGCGTTGTTGCTATTTCATATATTTTCAATCAGAACACGTCTCCTCGGGTAAATCAATATAACTAAAAAGAGACATTTACATAATATATGTAGGTACTTGACATCACTCATACTGCTTTTCCACCGCACTCTTCTACAAAGACTTTTTTATCTATCTGCGCCAAGTTTAAGCTAAATTCACGTAGAAATTTATATATTGGATATTTTCTTCAAATTGTTAGTTTCTTGTGAAAAACTTCTATCACAATTTTGTGCCTGTGAAGGATAGTTTCTGTAGTACGAATCTTGGATCCTTGTACACGTATTTGGGATTTGTTTATAATATTTAAGTAATTTATGTATTAATTAATTTAACATGTTTGAGTTACAAGGTTAATAGCGAGATGATGATGATCATGATGATGATGATGTTGTTTATATAAGGGCGCTGAACTACAATATCATCAACTCCCTTTAAAGAACCGAATCATGGCAACAGCCAGAGATAAAGGCACAAGGACCGCTCTCATTATTAAATTCCATAACAAAGCATGAGAAAACAATTTTAAAACTGCCTTCCACTTCCAACCATCTTGTGTTTTCGGACCAGATGGGGGGGGGGGGGAGGGCTTGTTAGCCTTTAGGTGTTGCCCTGTGGAAAGTCCCACGGAGGTGCCGGGCGCCCTTCGTGGACAGCTCGGTAATTACCTGTTTTGAAAGGGAGGTCAGCGAGAGCTGTCTTACGTAGATCGCTATTGTTAACGTTAATGTCTACTTCCCTAATACGATATTGCATAAAGAGCCTGCTAACCTTAACGTTCTCATTGTATTTTACAATATATAAACGTGAGCTTTCCCGAAGTGTCAGCAGTTTTGTTAGTGTTTTTTCCCAGCTCCTTCAGTCCGACACATTCATGTTCCTGATGACACACACGCACACACACACACACACACACACACACACACACATCATGCTGGCAGGCAGTTTGGAACAGCCCGAATGGGGGTCAAATCGTGTACCTGCTCTGGAAAGAGCTTAACCACGCAGTGAAGGAATGTGGATGTTGCAGGATGGAGGGTGAAAATTAAGTGGGTGTTGAGAAGGGAGGTAGCTTGTTGCTCCTCGAAGGACGTTGAACCGGGTGCTACAGTTGAGTTGAGTCCAGAGCTTCTACTCCCATTAGTCTTGAACCCGTAGGAACTCAGGGAGTATCCGAGTTGTCCCAAAGGGCGTTCGGCGTCCTCCGTGGTGCTTTCCATAGGACAAGACCTGGGTTACAAACAAGCCCCCCCCCATCTGGTCCAAGGACAAAAGACGGGATGAAAGTGGATATGCTACTTAGGCGCGCCAACACCAAAGGTGAAGGCTACCGATATGACCTCGGTGTGGCCACCTGACGATCTAGCACAGCTTCTGCTAGGGGGAGAATTAACGGCTTCCGTCAACCCCGTCCTTAGACGTACCCGATTCCCACGGGTATCGGGAACCACTGCCTCCTCGAGACCATTCCAATCCGAACAACTACCGAAGGAGGTGCTACAGTCAATCCCACTGGTGAATAAGTTAATGAACTTGGAAGAAGATAGGTAGAAGTTTGAGTTATCCAGACTAAATATTGGGTAGCTGTAATTTAGTTTAGGCAGGAATTGGGATCATATGGTTACTGGTAATGACCGCAAGACATGCGGGGTAACCGGTGTCGCTTTATGCGACGTTCACGAAGTAGATAGTCCCCAAAGGATCTGACTAGGGGCTCTAATGATGAGGCAAACTCTCGAAACATTTGGTGGCCCGGCGCCTAATTTCGTCCACCACATAGCGTAGGGATGAAGCCCCTTGAAGTAATCTCACGGGGAACCTTGTGCTTACATAATAAATAATCCGAAGACATTTATTCTGTGCACGTTGTAGTAGTATGAGATTTGAGCCTGCGGCCATACCCCAGACTTCACACACGAGGACTAGAGCCATAAAGAGGCGCAACTTTAGGGGAACAGACATAGCAGACTTAAGCACAGGGTAAAGTGATGCCGCGACACCGCACGTCCGATGCGCTCGCTCCCGGATGTGTTCTCGGAAAGTTAGGCCCTTGTCCAGCTTAACTCCCAAATATTTGATGGAATTCTCCCACCTAATCCTTTGCCCCATCCTGATACCAACGAGTCTTAAATGTCCTGTTATATTTTGGAGATACTGTGCCACAGTTGTTTTTCTAAACATAGCACTGTGGCTGCCTAGCGACATTTACCACGACGCGTTTGTCATCTTTTTTCTATAAAGAGAAGAGTGTTTGGAGACACGCGAAGTCGGGTGTTGGAGTCAATGTAAAGGGGAGAGCGCTGTACCTAGGGACAATGTCTTAAAACAAATTTTTCACTTTTTAAATTTAAGTTCACAGCAATAATGGCTGTCACTTAACTAACGTTCATCTATTAGCTAAAAGGTAGAATATTATTTGCGGACATTTTGTTGCACATTGAGTGTTAAAAGCAACATTTGTAATATTCTGCAAGCTGTCTCGTGCTGTACCAAGCGATACAACATTCTCCAATAAGATGCACTTGCAACATCTGATTACTTTAGTTATTTGTCGGAAATTAATTATTTCTCCACACTAGCCGTATATATTGTCACCCAACTATCGGAAAGCCCGACCAACGACAGCTGAGAAGGGACCAGAGGCATCCGAGCCACACCCACCCATTAAGCTCAGTCACTAACTGAGGGGATGATTAGCGAAGTGTCACTTGTCGCTGGCCGCCTCTTACCCCCCTTCCCTGCCGTCTGGAACCTTCGCGGTGATTCACTGGAACTAGAGGCTTCGAGAAAACGGCGACATTCCTATAAAAAGGGCTGCAGTGAGTGAATTGAGTTCAGTTCTCGGCGAGCTCTGAGGAGCGTCCAGTGAGCGGATGGACTGCGTACGTGCGTCGGAGGAGTTTACGTAATTGCAAGTGCAAGTGGAACTGTAACAGACGAACTGGTGAATCGTAATTGTGTGCATTACGTAATTCTGTATAATTGGAAAGTGTTTAACTGTAAGTCGGTGGAAATAAAGAACATTCTTGAGTGGTGCAATTGGACTTTTCATTTCACGAACCCACAAAGTCACAATATGCTAAGGTTTTTGATAGTCAACATGAAAAATTCAATGCCACGGCCGGGATTTGAACCACGGATCTCCTGGTTTCCGTCCAGTCGCTCTTAGCCTTTGAGCTACCATGGCCAACGTGCCGTCTTCACATTAAATTCTCTATATGACTCATATATTTCCCCGGTAGACCACTAGGGGCTTTGGCATCCGAGATACACTGTGTGTGGCGACTTACTATTGTAAGTACTTGAGTCCTTGGCTTCATCAATTAACTCTTATTATTTTAGTTAATTGATGGAAATTTGGACTACAAAGACAATGTGCAATAATCGAACTACTTGTAAGTGCTTCATTCATGCCTACCTTGATGTCGTATTTATTTCTGTCAAATTCTGAAAGAAGTTACCTTTATAAGTGTTTGAAATATAGACCCAGTAAGGGAGATTGTTTTCTGTTCCATTTACACACCGTCTTAAACTGCAATGGTCATATCGGCGGCCGTTCCCCCTTTTGGAACATATCGAAGGTGTTAACTCGTATACATTAGCTTCCTAGTCCTTTGTATTTTAATCATTAGATTTCGCACACTCTCATTCACACTTCCAGCCTCTCAAGAAGACAGAATAAATCATCTTAGTTGGAGAAAAATTCCCAAAGCCAGCCGAGGACCGCTCGTACGCCAGGAGGTGCTCTACCCACAGAGCTACGGGACCAGCCGCAGTTAATCATGAGCAGTAGTAAATGTTTATAAAATTGTTTAAAAGGGAAGACATAGTCGCTACATGGGTTGGTGACACTTTGGACACAGTAGCCCAGAGTCGCATTTCACGCCGTCTTTGGAAGCTCATACTGAAGCTTCGGACCTCCCCGCTACGTTGTCATGCCAGCCGTTCTTATATACTACTTGAAATGTCCGTTTTGTATCCGTGAGAGTTTATTAATGATTCGATCACTTCCTATAAATTAATGTTAATATAATTTGATCCCGGTATTCTATTTTTATATAAAACTAGTATTTTTAAAACGAATTATAGTAATTTTACACCCTGGGCTTATTTGTATAAGTAGTAAACGCCAAATATTTTATAAAGGTAAATTATGTAATTGTGAACAAATTTGGACCGGGTATGGAATAATTTCATATTTATAGTAGGAGTACTAATTGATCTACAGAGAATAATTATACAGAATTTAGATTATAAAACTTTCTAATTTAAATAATTGCTTAAATGCTTAACTGTAACACAAGATCTGATCATGGGGCAATAACGTGACATTCTATATACATTTTTCTTTAATAATTTTTCGACTTACTACTGTATTCGATCCAAAAGTTCGAATATTGACATTTGTATCAGAAATACAGGTTTTAAGATCCACAAAATATAAGATAAAACGTGTTTTAGAAAATCAAATGGGTGAGTGTTTACATCTCTATATATGGGATTCTAAAACTAAAGCAGGTCTAATAACTTACTTGAATTTTGCTAGAAATCTGCGTAGATGTTATACAGATTCTAAATGTCTACTCCATAAGCTGGACACCATAGTCATACACAAAATCTTAATATACAAATTAATTAGTCCGCAATAATACATATGAATTAGTCATTTTGGAAAAGACCTGATTCTAAAATCTTCTTATTTCAGGATTCAATAAACACGTCTTGTGTTGGTTGTGTAATAAATTGAACAAATTAAGTAATTACCAAAATTAAGTTGATAGGAAGATAACTCATAGTTGTAGATAATGTAGTGTGATACCTATAAACCTG